>JAUTXW010000108.1:1200000-1668355 GCA_030620095.1 Kuschelorhynchus macadamiae
TGGCACTCTTTTTGACTATACCCACGTCAGATAATTAAAAAATGTAACTATGCCTATTGAACCTTTATCTTTATTTTTCTGTTTTCTTTCGTGTACCGCACTTCTATATCTCTTTTGTGTTGCAAAAACGGCGAACTTTCGAATTTTAAAATGATTTAATTTTGATTTTTCTTGATCGATTTACCTATAAATATATTTTTTCTTGAGTTCTGTCATTAACGGTTCCCGGGCTACTGCCTACGTCCACTATTATTGGACCACCCGGTATAGTGATACACGATTTACAAGTCCAGATTTTACAAGGCAGCCAGCATCAGATCCATATACCCGAATAGCCCAAAGTCGAACTGCATAAGTTAAATAATATAAGATAGCATAAGATAAATCTTGTTCACTGGAATCAGTGCTGGCTCCCCTACTATAACTACATTAATGTGGTAATTTTGGAAAAATATAAGTTCTGTAGTTTTTTAAATATTAATTGCAATATTAGATATTTTTTGATACCCTGTATTGAACAGAAAATTAATTATTTTGAAGCAGTTTATTGACAGCTACTTTATGAACAATTTTACAAAATATATGAAAAAAAAAAAGTAATTTTTGAGGTTGACGGCTGTGATTCTAATGGTTCGATTCCTTCTAAATCGTTGTCTTCCTCTGAAAATGATGAGGTTTCGTCGTCACTACTTGAAGATCCCAGTGTGATAACTAAATCATCAATAACCTTTTCAATTTTGCCATCTACTTCCCAGTATTTATCTTCAATCGCTTCTAATATTATTTTATTTAAATCTTTAATTGAAAGTTCACCGGTGTTGCGCTCTCGAATATATTTTTTTACTCCTGCCCACGCAAGTTCAATAGGTTGAGGTCGCACATGTATGGAGGCAGCCTTAAAGGTGTATGACCGAGGTTACATAAAAGAACGTCAATTTTATACTTTTTTTCTCTGGGCTTGTTGGCTGATATTACTTCATATAATTGATATTTTCTCCATATACAAGATTGTTCGATTTAACCACGATATCATATAAGCTTTTGTAGAGTATTTAGTTGGCACTTTATTTCTACGTGAGAATGATAAGACGCATTATCAATTATCACGACTGATTTGGGAGGAATGTTAGGTAGAAACTTCTCGAGCAACCACTTTTCAAAATTATCTCTATTCATCTGTTCATGATAGTCTCCAGTTGTTAGTCCCAAGCGAAAAACTAAAGCAGCACCTGGAACAAATCCGGCTTCTGAGCCAGCATGAACCTAAATAAAGCGACTACTAGAGCGGATTCTCTGAACAACACCTGTAACCCTTCACTTTGCCAGCATTTGTTCATTGTCATATCATTAAATACCCAGGTTTCCTCTAGATACACAATATTGCGTCCTTCTTGCCTATATTGCCTTACAGTTGATAGATATTCCACCCGCCAGTGAAAATTATTTGGTCTCTCAATGAGCAATTTTCGTTTATTTATGCACTTGCGCCAAGCAAAACCATTTGATCGTAAAAACCGATTTAAGGTTTTATACCCGTACGGAAAATCTATTTTGTTCTTTACAGTATGAAGTAGGGGTTTGCAGGCCGGAACTTTCTTCAAGTTTATATAAAAATCCTCTATTGTTCGTCGAATTACTTGAAAATCACCATCGTCAATTTTATCTTCGGGGTCTTTTTTTACCAGGAGATTTTAAAGGTGAAGTAGAACATGAGCCATCATTATGTTCTCTTTGAAATTTTCTTACACTACTTTCCGAAACACCAGTGTAAAATTCAGCGCGTTCTGTTCGATTTTAAATTGGAATAGTCAAACTATTATTTGCAGCTTCTCGAGTACAGGCCTCTATAACGCTCGCGATAACTTCACGTGCACTGCTTCGAATTGTTTTCCTCTTTTGCTCGCCATCGTTACTTCGAAATAATAATTCAAGTTCAACGCAACGCATTTATATAGAAATGAAAACGAATGCTCGAAATGTATAGGCGCCACTGGAAATAGCTAGAACCTTCCAGCCGCTAGTGCATGGAGACTCTAGGCACATCCCAATTACAAGTAGACCAGTGCGAAATTTACTAAATCCTCGATTAATTTTCCGTACCGCTTAGCTGACGCACTTTATAGGTGAAGCGGCAAACTATTACAACAAATAAAATAGCATAAAATTTATTTGCGTACATACATTTTACTTTTCCGCTTGCTTAAGACTATGAACCTTTATTTTAAGGACCGTTCGGTTTTCTTTCCTGTCCCGCACTTTATTTAATCTTAACTTTCAAAACATATCATAGATCAAATTTTATAAAAAAAAATATCAATTTAATTCAAATATCCAAAATATCATCATCACGTAAATAGTAAATACTATAATTTATAACCCAAAAGTGAAATAAACCAGTATTTGGTTATTTATTTTCCAAATATATTAAATATCAAAGTATGTTACATAAGATATTAAATACTACCATTTTTTACCCAAAAATGAAAATAAACCAGTGTTTGGTTACTTATTTTCCAAATAAACACATAATACATTACTTAATCAAATTCTAACCAAAATGTAGCATAGATATAAAGAACTAGGCTTTATCTAGCTACTCAAGCTTAAAACAAAAAGTTAAGCAGAATGACATTAGCGCAATAAATAAATTTTACAAGCCTTAAGCTTAATAAATCTCCCCAGTTACATTAAACTTAATTACGTAACTATTTGAAGCAGAAATGACTATAATGGAATAAACAAAAATTTGTAAGCACTCAGCTATAAAAAAAATAAACAGTTACACAGAGGTAAATTATTTAACTTTATGAAACAGAATGACAATAATGAAGTTAACAAAATTTGTAAGCACTCAACTATTAAAAAAATATAACCAGTCACATAGAGGTTAAGTATGTAATTTCATACAACAAAATGATATTATGTAAAAAATTGTAATTTATGCCAAAAGGCTAATAATGACTTAGGACCCATTAAATGTTCGGTTGATTCTGAACTAAAAATTAGTAAAACTTTTAAGCTGTAAGAAGCCTATAATTTAATTTATTGGAATGCCAAAGGCTAATAATAACTTAGGACACAGTATATGTTCGGTGAATTTTGAATTAAAAAATTAATGCATTAGCTAATAATTAATAAATACTCGAGTACCGATTGGTGGTTATATTATGTAAAATAATGAAAAGTATTAGCAGTACTACAGATTTTGTCTAGCCGCGCTAATGTTGGCTCTATTCCTTAAATTAGAAAACTAGAATGAAACTAGAATATTTATCAGTTAACTTATCTGATCTCAATACCCTAAATAATATCTCAATAAGTTATATTTTACACAAAAAGACTAAGAAATATGCAAGCTTAAGCATAAACTGAAAAATACTCAAATAATAAATTATACTGGGCGACAAAAAAAATTTTTTTGTTGTAACACAAATCAGAATAGCATAATCTAATAGAATGAACCTATACAAAACGAAAATGACAAATAAAAATTTATAGCTCATAGGGTTTTCTTGTTAGAGTTGTAGAACCATATCAAATGTTACGATACTTAATATCTATAGAAAAAATGATTTCAGAAAATTCTTAACCCTGTTTATTGACTATGTTTACAGTTTTCGCCTATTAAACAAACCACACATCTAAGAGAAAAGCAAACGAGAAAAATATTAACTTAAAACACTAATTAAACATTATTTTTTCGGTTTATGAGGTGTCCTATCTTCTCTCTTCAAAAACCAACAGTAGTCACCCATCATGGCTGGATCCCCATCGTCCTTGGTACCGAATTTCCATTGTTCTGATATCTTGGTAAAACCTTTCACCCTGCTCGTCACTAACAGCTCCCAAATTTTTAGGAAAAAATGGCAGATGGGAATGGAGGAAGTGAATTTTTAATGACATTCTGGCACCAAGCGCTTTATAGGCATCTAAGAGTTCAATGACATAATTTTCATCCATATTGTTGCCTAAAAATCCTCTTACTACATTAACAAATGAATTCCATGCTCTGAGTTCCTGCCTGGTAAGCTTTTCCATAAAATTGACATCGTCCAGCAATTTTCTGATTTGTGACCCAATAAAAATGCCTTCTTTTAATTTGGCATCACTTAACTTGGGAAAGACTTGTCTTAGGTAATTAAACCCATCACCATCTTCATTCATTTCATTAACATTTTGAGATCCCGATTGAAATTCGCTTCTTTCTGGCCAAATTTTTGTTACATAATGCTGATCTATTGCACGACTGTCTCATAAACAAACAAAGGCTAAAAACAGCAATATTTTGTAAATCCCCTCTGAAGTCCCACTAAAATCGCTATAACTTTTAAGTCCCCACATATCTGCCATTTATACCTATTGTGGTTTATTTTACCCAAAATCGTGCGCATATTTTCATAATTTTCTTTCATTGCAACAGGTATAGCGGGTTTTAAATTTCCATTATGCAATAAAACAGCTTTTAAGCTATATTAAGATGAGTCTATGAATAAGCGCCACTCACGCGGAGAATGTTCAATATCAAGTTCCTGCATTAAACTGTCTGTATCAGTACACGCGCATAACGAATTTTCCATTCTGTAGAATTCAGAAAACATAACATTTCTTTTTCTGAAATTCATAATTTTTGTTTCCTTGGCCAATAGGTTCCATTCCTTAAGAAGGGAACCCAGAAGTTCTGCCTGTTGCTTGGATAACCCCAAATTACGTATTAAATCATTTAATTCACTTTGAGCAATCAAATGTGGCTCGCCGGAACTGGGACTTGTGGTAAAAGTGGGATCCATTATTTCCCAAATCAATAGCTTGTCAGTTTAAAGGCGCAATCGGCACTGGCAAATTTGCATTATGAGGAACAGGTCGTATGGCAGATTGCAAATTTGGATATTCTATATTGTGCTTTCCCTTTTTGGAATAACCTACAGTCTTTGTCAGGCAAAAATAACAATCGTCAGAATGATTGGTGGGTTCTCGCCATACCATTGGAACTGCAAAAGGCATACTTTTTCTCTTTCCCTTCATCCACTGCACCAATGATACACTACAACTAACACAGCACACACGGGGAGCCCACCGCTTATCTTGATCCCCAATTAACACACCAAAATATTTAAATTTTCACCAGAAATTTTCCACAAATATAACAAAATTTGTCAGGAGAAATTTTGCAATTTCGGCGCGTTTGACTCGACATTCTCGTCTTCACATACACTTGCTTATCGGTACACAGAGAACCACTCAATTCGTAACTCAACAGAAGAGTGATGTTTAACGTTTATTTTATGTCTAATGTTGTAAACAACCCAGTCTAGGTAATTTTTCCGTTGTAATATGGATCCTTTTTAGCCGCCCTACAATAAAATTGTTTACCTGCCAATATAAAAGGTTATAATTAGTCTATTAAAAAATGGTACGTATTAGGGCTGTCCGAATATTATTATTGGGAGGGTATTTCCATTGTGAAAATAATGAGCTGGCCTGTGTTAGAAAAATCTTGTCAGCCAGTGTTATCAGGAAAAATACTCATCTTTTAAGTTGCAATTTTCCCAAGAAATCAAAAGCGTCTGGACCTCCCTAATGCGTCTCAAACAGCAGCGGCGTCTAGCCAGTGGAAAGGTCCCAACACAAAACGTCTGAGAGAACAGCAAATCACCACACGGCAGAAGGAAAACTACTAAGTACTAAGAAACACCTGCACTGTAAACTCCTCATCCTTCTTCAGATACAGTTCCAATCCAAGATAATTTACGTTAAATGGTCATGATAATTTCTGTATTTCTAAATCTTTGAGGTAATACAAATATAAATTACGAGATCTTGGAGATAATCAATTTAAATCTTGCATCATCCAAAATTAGAAAATCGTTAGTTTCAAAATTAAAAGAACTTTGGTTGTTTTGACGTTAAAAAGAAGTGCGGAAATAAAAAAAATCGGAGATTAAAAAATCGGGGATTAAAAAATCGGAGAATAAAAGCCTGAAACAAAGAAAAATTACATGTCAGCTACACCTGCCCAAAATGGCGACCTGTGAAGAATCTTTTACCCATTGTGCTGGCTTATGCTTCAGCTAGATGAATTTCTAACTGCATCCTTTCCATATTCAGAAGATTAAAACTATATAGATCAACATCATTTGTAAACTAATCCGATATTGTCGCTACCTTATACGGCACAAAATCACTAAAAAATGTCTAATTAAACATGGCAGTCAACTGGCTCAAGATGAAATTCAAGGAAAAGAAGGCCATCGATCCTGGCCGGCGAAAATAAATAAAGTTAAAAATCCACAAAAAATAACAAAACATCTCCCACTCGACTAAAAAAATTGTACTTTCTAAAGTACTCAACGAATATTCGATCCACTCAGCGAATATATCAATAACAGTGTTGTAGTTAACAAGTTGAATTTCCGTTAATATGTAATAAACATGGTCGTAGTTAAGTTTGCAGAAAATCAGGGGCATGCAGTCCATGGAAGCAAGGGAAGCAGTGCTTCCCCAAAAAGATTACAAAACATCTTCTAAAATGTAAATTTTGAAATAGAAAACCATTAATTTAGTTTATATAAAACATGCTAAAATATTATCTTAATTATCAAGCCCATAATAAATGCGGCCTTGACTCCGACCCAGCCACAATAGAATATCGAATAGAACATATACGGGCCGCTGGCTTCTCTGCAGCCAAGTCCTGTATGCTTGATTTCCTGTGAATCGAGCCAAAGGTTATTGACCTTTCCACCGGCTGTTTGCAATTTTTGCATTTCAGTCGCGTGCTTTAAGTAGTGGCGGAAGCTATCGTTGGAGTAGGTTCTTTGTTTGAACGGCTATCCGTGTGTTGTGTGATACGTACGTCGCGTCGTGCATGGTGCGATATGGAAGACAATAATACGGAGGTGGATATGCAAATACCGTCAACTTCGGCTGCCGGTAATAACGTTGAAAATGTTGGAGAATTTAGTAAGAAGAGTGTGTGTGAATGTGTGGAGTGTGTCTTAATAATAACGGGATTTTCAGCATTAAACTTCGCTGATAAGCTTCAAATAATTTCCAAATGAATGAAAAACTGTATTAGACATTTAAAAAAAAAAACAATACGAACAATTTAAATGGCTAACAGGGTGTGAAAATATAAGTAAATTATTTCGTTGGCCATGTTTACTTTTTGAAAATGAAAAAGATCTCTGGAATAAAATTGGTTTTTCCGATTTATACAATTTCCATAAAGCTGTAAAGACACATAATGTCCAAAGCGCATTTTCAGGCCGCCATAAAAGAAAAAGTCTTCGGCAAAACAAGAATTGAACACGCCCTTAATAAACAGTTGGAAATTAGTCACCGCCACACAATGAACTAGTCGATAAAAATAGGCAAATATTAAGAAGACTCATCGATGTTATTTGTTTTCTCGGACAGCGCAAATTAAGATTTAGAGGTCATGACGAAACAAGGGTTTCTTCAAATAGAGGACATTTTCAAGATATACTTAGGGTAATGGCTAAATCTGATTATTGCTTAAAAAAATATTTAGAGCAGTCTAGCGTTTTTCGCGGAACGTCGAATCGAATCCAGAATGATTTAATTTCCGTTGTTGCAACCATTATTCTAAAAAGAATTAAGCAGGAGATTGGAGAGCCGCGGTTCGTTGCTATTGTTCTGGACGAAACAACTGATATCGCTAATTTTAGCCAGTTATCTATAGTAATACGCTACGTTAAAACCGACGGGAGTATTCAAGAGCGATTTTTAGGTTTTAAGAATGTGTCCGAAAATCGTACAGCAGATGCATTATGTACCGTAGTTTATAACGTTACTAAAGAAATTAATGGAGAGAAAAAATTAGTTGCTCAAAGCTATGATGGAGCTGCAGTGATAGCAGGACAATTAGGGCGTCTGCAAGCTAAAGTTCGAGAAACTTTCCCAAGTGTTGTGGTTGTCCATTGTTTTGCTCATAAATTAAATTTAGTTTTATCCCAGTCCATGAATCACATTAAAGAGTGTAAAGTATTTTTCGTTACTTTTTTTTACAAGTTAACAAAACGTACACAAGCTTTGGACTCCATTGTCCACAAACGATTGCCAAAAGTAACTTCTACTAGGTGGAACTATAATGAAAGACTTGTGTTAACAGTATCTGAAAATCGTGAATCACTGATTGAACTATTTGAGAATATAATAGAAAATAAAGAAATGGGACTCAGAAGGAACAAATAGTTCGAGGGGGTTTTTGGACTGTTTGAAACGAGATTTTAATTTTAATTATTTGTTGAATATATTTTCAGAAATATTTCCATTCTCGAACAATGTTTTTAATATATTAGAAACTAAAACAAAATGCTTTTTGCTTAAAAAAAGTGGATGATTTTAAGTCCATGTTAAGCCAAAAAAGAGATGACTTTAACCTATTTTGAGAGAAAACGATGACGTTAAATGTAGAGCTACAAGCCAATCGTCTTCGAACAGACAAGGTCAGAGATGTTCAAACATCATACAGACGCCTCTTTTATGAAATAGTCGATCAGATTCAGCAACAAATAAACTATAGATTTAACGGTTTAAATGATTTTAAATTCTCGAGCTCTGCAATTTTGATGCATTTAAAGGAAAAACTTTTCCAGAAGATGCGTTTAAACCTCTTCTTCTTCATATTGGCCAGTTCTTCGACCGAATGTTACTGCGATCTAAACTAAAAGTGATTTACGAAACTGATGACATTAGCGCAAAAAATGACGCTAAGGAACTAATGCAACTTTTAAAAGACAAGGAGCTGGAAGATGCCTACACCGAAGTGTCGAAATTGTGTGAATTAGTATTAACAATACCTGCCACAAGTTCATCAGTAGAACGCAATTTTTTAACACTTAAACGTATAAAAATCAACGGTGCAGGAGAGACTTTCGCTTACATCGCTATTGTCCATTGAAAATAAACTTCTCCAAAATATGTCGGAGCATCGACGTTTTTATGATGACCTCATTTGCAAAAAATGATCGAAGAATCGAATTAAATTACAAATAGGTAAGTTTCTAAAAATTGCTTCCCTTTCTTAAAATTTCACCGCACGCCCCTGGAGAAAATTAAATAATATTAATAATAATTTGATTTCCTTCTAAGACAAAATTATTAAATATGCAAATAAGTTGTAACAAACATAAAATGGTTGTTACAAAAGATTTTCTTTCTCTATACTAGGTTCAGTATCCACTTTAGTTATAAAGAAATATGATTTATTGGAAGTAATTTCGTTAGTTTAGAAGAAAGATATGATACGGGCCCTGTGTTGTGTGTGGAAGCAGCTAAAAAGTTTATGGTTCAGATCATCTAATGATTCATTGTCACATGAACACAATGACGTGGTCATGGTTTCCATCAAACATCTTCTGTACTTTGTCGACTAGTCGATAGAGGTGCTCACGATATACCAGGTCATTTAGCCGAGTCACCACACCATACGGGCTTTTCCATGACATCTGTAACTTCTCAACTATTTTACCCTTTCTAAATCCACAATAATTGGCTCTGTGGCGTTATGATCAGACGTTACTTCGTTCTGTTTCTCTCTATCTCTAATTTCTGGCACGCCTGGATTTTTCTGATGCGCTAACTTGGCTTGCATAATCCGAGGCAGTTGGTAAGAAAATTTTTACAGAAACCTCGTTAATTTCGGTTTTCTTAAACCACTTAATTCTTCTGACTCTAATATCAGGTATAAGTGATGTACACCAGCATTTAGTGATGAGTTTATTATAACAATGGTAACAATAATAAGTAATGTGTTATGAACCTAATTTATTCACATCAAATTTTATATAATCTCGGCTTTCTCGAATGAACAGAGTAAAGATATAAAAGAAAAATCTAACGCCGGAGCTAACTAAGGAATCGACCGAATCCATAATGAATTAATTCCCATTGTCGCCGAGACATGGGGGCCGAGGGCGGCGAGCGCCCCCCCCCCCTTGGGGCCCTGCGATGTCCTTCTAATCTAAGACTTCATTAGTTACTGGAACAAGACCGATAGCGCTCCGGATAAGTGAATTAATTAAACCGCGTCCGTCGTCGATTTATTTCTCTGGCGCTATTCCGGCCTTAATTCTTTTAATTCCGACGTCTTCTCCGTGGTGGTGGTGGTCCGGGCTGGACCGCGTGGCGTCGGAGAGGCTTTTGTGGTCCGGTTTTGTTTTTGGCTTGTCAACGGCTTAATTTGATTTTTCCTACTAATATAAATTTAGGTTTAGGTTAAACTGCTAGTATTTTAATTCATTTTATTCAATAGTCACTAGTTATACTTTCATTATTGACAGGCATACATACAGATAAAATCAAAAATAACACACGCGTGAGTTATAACACACGTATCATAACTCACCTCTTTCTCTTTAGAAACGTTCAAACTTTATTTATTAATGTATATAACTTGTTTCTTTAAATTAAAATTAATATTGGATGCGAATGAAATGCTGTTTGATGATGGAGAAACATTAAAACCCTCTAAGTTTCCAGTGGTTGAACTAAGTTCTGTTATTACATTAGCTGGTTTTAGAATACTTGCAACACCCTGCATTTCTTTTGCAATCTTTATTTTTGATGGAATCTTCTATATATCTCTCCGCCACCATTGCGGACTTCCATTCTCTATAGAAAGCAATTTTTGTTGATATTTTAAGTATGATAATATATAGAAAAAATATTAAACATAAATATAACTGGGATTTTTCAATTCAGGTTTAAATTTAAATTCGAAACAAAAACTGAGCGTTAAATAAAAAAGGTATATGATAAAATGATCCACATTTTTCTTATTTTAACTGTAATTTTTGCAATCTACTAAAAAACAGGCAAATTTTATATAACACGTTCTACATAAAAATATGACCGTTTTTGAGATAAATATGGTCAAATATCCATTTTTTTAACAAATACACATTTTGAAAAATCCGTACCTAATAGAAAGAATTTGTAAATTTCCTTTACCCGGAATTTCCATCGTTATGATTTTTTTTCAATTTATTAGGAATAGTGTGATCCAATTTAGTTCAGTATATAGTTAAAGTAGTATGTGTTACATACATAATTACACATTTTTAATGGGTGCCATTTTATTCTATCATATTGGACTTCTACCAATATTTTACCAGTGGCTTTTACATTCAAACATATTGCCATTTTGTCAACTGAACAAAATTTTCTATGTTATTTATCTAAAACTCCTATTTGGCCGCTACTCGGGCCGCTATTTTGATTCCCCATCTTATATTCGTATCACAACTTTACCATCTTATCTCTATATCACACTTAATTCTTGCCTAAAAATTGAAATTAATTTAATAAATTGTTTTTTCAGGCTGATTTTTTTTAAATATTTTATTAGGCCCTCATTTTGTTTTGCTATTTTCGATTCATATCAAAATGTTACCAGTTAAAGTCCGGGACACGAAAGAAAACCGGGCGGAGTCAATCGTTTTAGGAAGGTCGGCTAAGAAATCTCTTTAAACCAGTGGTGTCCCGTCGTTCTTTAAATAATATGGCACTCCTTTTTGACTATACGCACTTCAGATAATTAAAAAATGTAACTATGCCTAATGAACCTTTATCTATATTTGTTTGTTTTCTTTCGTGTACCGCACTTTTATATCTCTTTTGTGTTGCAAAAACGGCGAAGTTTCGAATTTTAAATTGATTTAATTTTGATTTTTCTTAATCGATTTACCTATAAATATATTTTTTCTTGAATTCTGTCATTAACGGTTCCCGGGCTACTGCCTACGTCCGCTATTATTGGGCCATGAAATATGATTTACAAGTCCAGATTTTACAAGGGCAACCAGCATCAGATCCAGTGAACGAGATTTATCAAAATTTTAATTTATGCAGTTCGACCTTGGGCTACTCGGGTATGCCAAAAGTGGCCGTCTATCTCTGTTTGTCATATTGCTTTATACAGGAGCCGTCATTTTGAAGTACTATACAGGGCGTTTCCTAATTGCGTGCTGATGTTCAAGAGGGTGTTTTTATGTCCTAAAAGTCTAAACTTTTGAGATACAGGATGGTAAAGTTTAAAAAGAAAACATTTTTTTTTCATCCCAATTGTGATGCTGTTGTAGATAACTCCATGAAATTTAATACACGTCTTCTATGCATTAAGGAGCATATGGATTTACCCAGGTTAATTACATATGCACGCCACTGGTAGAAATTTCAAAAATTGATTGTTAATAAAAAATGCCCTTTTATGCGTACAAGACGTGTATCAAATTTCACACAGTTATTTATCTATAATAGCATCAGAATTAGAATTAAAAAAAAAATGTTTTTTTATAACCCTGTATCTCCAAAGTTAAGACTTTTAGGTTCATATTAAACTTTTTTCTTAAAAAGGTCCAAGAATCACCCCCCTTTAACATTAGCACGCAATTAGGAAACGTCCTGTACAGTAATTCACAATGACGCCCCCTGTACAAAGTAATATGACAAACGGAGACAAACGGTCACTTTTGGCATACCCGAATAGCCCAACGTCGAACTGCATAAGTTAAAATTTTGATAAATCTTGTTCATTGGAATCAGTGCTGACTCCCCTACTGTAACTACATTGATGTTTTAATTTTGGAAAAATATGAGTCCTGTAGTTTTTCAAATATTAATTGCAATATTAGATATTTTTTGACACCCGGTATTAAACAGAAAATTAATTATTTTGAAGCAGTTTATTGATAGCTACTTTATGAACAATTTTACAAAATTTTTGAGGTTGACAGCTATGATTCTAATGGTTCGATTCCTTCTAAATCGTTGTCTTCCTCTGAAAATGATGAGGTGTCGTCGTCACTACTTGAAGATTCCAGTGTGATAACTAAATCATCAATAACCGTTTCAATTTTCAGAGAGCCATAGAAGTTCCACCATACATCCTAGGCCAAAATAAGTTTTTTTCGTTTATTATGACTTCAAATTAGTACATAAAAGCAAAATCGATTTCCCAAAAAAAGTTCGAAATTTTTGCATGTTAATGTATTTGTCGGAGAAATTTTTGTTTGAACATGGTATGATAATATGTGATTTTATAGGTATTTTAAGCTGAAAAATTCATTAAACACATTAATATTGACAAGGGATTAATATTTCTCAAGATATGAATAAATAATACATTAAATATTTGAAAATTCGCGAATTTTAAGAGAGCCATAGGAGTTCAACCATACATCCTAGGACAAAATAAATGTTTTTTTCGTTTTTTTTGACATCAAATTAGTACATAAACGAAGTATTAGTATTTATCTTCAATAGAACGAACATGTTTAATATACGATTTCCAATTTTCAGCCGATATTGAGTCAATCGCTCCTAATGCAAGTTCAATAGGGTTGAGGTCACACATGTATGGAGGCAGCCTTAAAGGTATATGACCGAGGTTACGTAAAAAACCGTCAATTTTATACTTTTTTTCTCTAGGCTTGTTGGCTGATATTACTTCATATAATTGGTATTTTCTGCATGTTGGATCACATACAAGATTGTTCGGTGTAAGCCACGATATCATATGAGCTTTTGTAGAGCATTTAGTTGGCACTTTATCTTCTACGTGAGACTGATAAGACGCATTATCCATTACCACGACTGATTTAGTGTTAGGTAGAAGGTTCTCGAGCAACCGCTTTTCAAAATTATCTCTATTCATCTGTCCATGATAGTCTCCAGTTGTTAGTCCCGAGCGAAAAACTAAAGCAGCACCTGGAACAAATCCGGCTTCTGAACCAGCATGAACTATAATAAAGCAGTAGTCGAGCGGATTCTCTGAACAACACCTGTAACACTTTCACTTTGCCAGCATTTGTTCACTGTCATATCATTATCTACCCAGGTTTCGTCTAGGTACACAATATTGCGTCCTTCTTGCCTATATTGCCTTACAGTTGATAGATATTTCACCCGCCAGTGAAAAATATTTGGTCTCTCAATGAGCAATTTTCGTGGCATTTGCGCCAAATAAAACGGAAAATCTATTTTGTTCTTTACAGCACGAAGTAGGGGTTTGCAGGTCGAAACCTTCTTCAAGTTTATATAAAAATCCTCTATTGTTCGTCGAATTACTTGAATATCACCATCGTCAATTTTATCTTTGTATGATAATCGGGGTCTTTTTTTACCAGAAGATTTTAAAGGTGAAGTAGAAAATGAGCGATCATTATGTTCTCTTTAAATTTTTCTTACATTACTTTCCGAAACACCAGTGTAAAATGCAGCGCGAGTTCGATTTTGAATTGGAATAATCAAACAATTATTTTCAGCTTCTCTAGTACAGGCCTCTATAACGCTCGCAATAACTTCACGTGCACCGCTTCGAGTTGTTTTTTCTCTTTTGCTCGCCATCGTTACTTTGAAATAATAATTCAGATTCCACGCAACGCATTTATATAGAAGTGAGAACAAATGCTCGAAATGTATAGGCGCCTCTGGAAATAGCTAGAACCTTCTAGCGGCAAGTGCATGGAGACTCTAGGCACATCCCAATTACAAGTGGACCAGTGCGAAATTAACTAAATCCTTTTTATAGGTGAAGAGGCAAACTGTTACAACAAATAAAATAACATAAAATAATTTGCGTACACAAATTTTACTTTTCCGCTTGCTTAAGACTATGAACCTTTATTTTAAGGACCTCCCGGTCTTCTTTCGTGTCCCGCACTTTAATTTCTATATAACATGGTTCCGCCAGATTGGATTTTTACCAAAATATTACCAAGTAATCTCCATATGAGCCTTAGTTTTTGCCTAAAATTTGAAGTCAATCTGGTAACTAGTTTTTAAAGCTATGTCGCGAACTGCCATACGGAGAGACGAATCCACGGAATTGATAACATGACGTTTTAAATTTTTATTACACCCAATTAATAATATTAATCAATTGAACTATAAATGGGTAATATGAGAAATTGTATATGTGTCGTGCGTAACAAATTCAAAGTTGATTCTATTTGGAAATGTGAATAGAGCTTTATCGGTTTGTATGACATTGACAGAAGTGAAAATTGCACGAATGCATTTTTCACGAAAAAATACTTTTAGCTTGGGTTTTGCTTTTTTTGCCACTTAAAATTAAACGCGAAAAGTCTTTACAGTAGACAGTTTTCTAAATCTATTTCAAGCTAACTTTGTTTTTGTTCGGAAGTACTTAACGTGGAACGCAGCGTTTGTTTACAAGGCTCCGTCGTTCATGTGAGCAAGAATTTGCTTTGGATTGAGGTAGGTCTAAAACTGGGTCTGTGTTCCTACATTTTTATAGATATAGGTGCATGAGTTAGTGGTAACTTAACTGAAAATAATAACATAACGTGTGGAAAAATTTGCGGGATTTTGTATTTATATAAGGTTTCTGTACATCTACTACAGTTAAAGCCTTGGATTAAATACACAAACAAAAACAGTTACTCAACAGAAAATAAAAAAATTAGAAAACTAATTGCTATGCCACATCCAAAAATAACAAGAAAATGGCGTCAAAATGACTTTCATAAACGAAGAATAAATATGCAATAACTATTTGTTTTTCTTAAATAACCCGTTATTTAAGAAATGTTAGTGATTATTTGATGGAAATATGTTTTTGTTTAGGAGCAGTTATATTTGTTTTAAACAAACCAAAAATAGTTTGGGTCATTTGTAGAAGCCAATATGACGCCATGTTTACACGCATATTTTAAATAGTGTAAGAGAACGTTTAGAAAAATTAAAATAAAATTGTCCAGGCTCTAAAGTTTATTAAAGATATATATAGCTTAGTTATTTTCATTATTTTTAAATTATTTATCGATTTACGATGGTTTCGGTTTGTTATGATTAAGCTGCTGTATTAGTTAACGCAAATATTTACTGCAAATTTGTACATATTAATGTTGAAAAAAAAAATGTTTCTACCTTCAAATAAATGACCGAAATTATATTTTTACTGAAAAGTAAAACCACATTCTAAATAATGAAAATATATAGCATTTTTATTTCTTTCACAAATAAATAATATATTTAAATTTATTAAAGATTATTAGGCAGGATGCTTTTACGTTCTTGATTTAAATAATAAGATATTTGATATTTATGATTTAGAAGAAACAAAACTCTATTTGAGTTATATACCACATTAATTTGATTAACATACATTAATTCAAATAAACTTGACATAATTAAATAATTTTGACATTTTTTAAACAAATATTTGTTTCGTTTATGGAAAACAATTATTTGTTCCAGTAAAGTCCACTTTGTTTTTTCAGTGTTGTAATGGCCATTTTGAACGGTGCACCTCACCTCAAGTATAACATCGCAGAACCATACCGCATCAAAACGAACAGAGAATTTGTAGAAATGTATAACCATCCGAATATAACAAAAATGATTAAATCAGACAGGTAGGCAGGACATGATAATAGGCAAGATGATCGAATAATCAAATTATTGTGGGTATACATTCCAGTAGGAAAGAGGTCATTAGGAAGTCCAAGGATGCGCTGAAGGAACAACGTGTACAAAGTAATCTAAGAGTCATGAACAATAACGCGGCCGATGATCAGACGAATGAGATTGCTGAAAGCATATTATGAAGTCAGCCAAGACCAACCCAGGGTTGCAGTACTATTGAGTGTGATGCAAACTTAAGTAATCGGTCTTGACTTGTCACAATATTACTTTTCGAGCCAACCCGCCAATTTGATAAATATGTAGAAAGCGTCCAGCTTGTTAACATTGCTCGACGCTTTAGTGATAACTTAACCTTGAAATAATTTTTTTCTGTATTTAGATAGTGTTGAATTGAACACGTAGACACAGGAATAGTGAACTGGGACCCAATTTAGTTCCGCAAATAAGTAATACATACATACTGTCTTGTCTTCAAATATTTTTCGTTTTGTTTTGTTCCACTCTGGGGCGTGCGGTGAAATTTTAAGAGAAGGAAGCAATTTTTAGAAACTTACCTATTTCTAATATAATCGGTTCTTCGATCATTTTTTGCAAATTCGTCAATGACGTCATCATAAAAACGTCGATACTCTGACATATTTTGGAGAAGTTTATTTTCAATGGACAACAGCGATGTATGCGAAAGTCTCTCCTGCCCCGTTGAATTTCTCACGAAATTTTTTTATACGTTTAAGTGTTGAAAAATTGCATTCTACTGATAAAATTCTGGCAGGTATTGTCAATACTAATTCACCCAATTTCGACACTTCGGTTTAGGCATCTTCCAACTCCTTGTCTTTTAAAAATTGCATTAGTTCCTTAGCGTTATTTTTTGCGCTAATGTCATCAGTTTCGTAAATCACTTTCAGTTCAGATCGCAGTAACACTCGGTCGAAGAACTGGCCACAATAAAGAACATGAGATTTAGACGCATCTTCTGGAAAAGTTTTTCCTTTAAATGCATCAAAATTGCAGAGCTCGAGGAATTTAAAATCATATAAACCGTTAAATCTATAGTTTATTTGATGCTGAATTTGATCGATTATTTCATAAAAGAGGCGTTTGTATGATGTTTGAACATCTCCCACCTTGTCCGTTCGAAGACTCTTGGCTTGTGGCTCTACATTTAACGTCATCGTTTTCTCCCAAAATAAGTCAAAGTCATCACTTTTTTGGCTTAACATGGACTTAAAATCATCCACTTTTTTCAGGCAAAAAGCAATATCATTTCTTTTAGTTTGTAATATATTAAAAACATTGTCCCAGAATGGAAATATTTCTGAAAACATGTTCAACAAATAATTAAAATTAAAATCTCGTTTCAAACAGTGCAAAAACCCCCTCGAACTATTTATTGCTTCCGAGTCCCACGTTTCATTATTTTCTATTATATTCTCAAATAGTTCAATCAGTGATTCACGATTTTCAGATACTGTTAACGCAAGTCTTCCATTATAGTTCCACCTAGTAGGAGCTACTTTGGGCAATCGATTGTGGACAATGGAGTCCAAAACTTATGTACGTTTTGTTGACTTGGAAAAAAAGCAGCCATGCCACTTAAAGTAACGAAAAATACTTTACACTCTTTAATGTGATTGAAGGACTGGGATAAAACTAAATTTAATTTATGAGCAAAACAATGGACAAACACAGCACTTGAGAAAGTTTCTCGAACTTTAGCTTGCAGACCTCCTAATTGTCCTGCCATCACTGCAGCTCCATCATAGCTTTAAACAACTAATTTTTTCTCTCCATTAATTTCTTTAGTAACGTTATAAACTACGGTATATAATGCATCTGCTGTACGATTTTCGGACACATTCTTAAAACCTAAAAATCGCTCTGGAATACTTCCGTCTGTTTTAACATAGCGCATTACTATAGATAATTGGCTAAAATTAGTGATATCAGTTGTTTCGTCCAGAACAATAGCAATGAACCGCGCCTCGCCAATCTCCTGCTTAATTCTTTTTAGAATAATGGTTGCAACAGCGTAAATTAAATCGTTCTGGATTCGATTCGACGTTCCGCGAAAAACGCTAGACTGCTCTGAATGATTTTTTAAGCAATCATCATAATTAGTCACTAAATTAAATAAATCTTGAACATTTCCTCTATTTGAAGAAACCCTTGTTTCGTCATGACCTCTAAATCCCAATTTCTGCTGTCCGAGAAAACAAACAACATCGATCAGTATTCTTAATATTTGCCTATTTTTATCGACTAGTTCATTGTGTTGGCGGTGACTAATTTCCAACTGTTTATTAAGGGCGTGTTCAATTCTGGTTTTGCCGAAAAATTTTTCTTTTATGAAGGCCTGCAAATGCGCTTTGGACATAAAGCGTCTTTTTGTAGCTTTATGGAAATTGTTTAAATCGGAAAAACCAGTTTTATTCCAGACACCTTTTTCATTTTCAAAAAGTAAACATGGCCAACAAAATAATTTACTTATATTTTCACACCCTGTTAGACATTTAAATTGTTAGTATTGTTTTTCCGGATAAAAATGTCTAATACACTTTTTCATTTTTGTGGTTAAATTTTTCATAGGCGGTTTTGCCCTTCCTTTGTAAATTATTTGAAGCTTATCAGCGAAGTTTAATGTTGAAGATCCCTTTGTTATTAAGACACAGACCACACATTCAAACACACTCTTCTTACTAAATTCTCCAACATTTTCAACGTAATTACAGACAGCCGAAGTTGACGGTATTTGCATATCCACATCCGTATTATTGTCTTTCATATCGCATCATGCACGACGCGACGTACGTATCACACAACACCCGAATAGCCGTTCAAACAAAGAACCTACTCCAAAGATAGCTTCCGCCATCACTTAAAGCACGCGACTGAAATGCAGCAAAAATTGCAAATAGCCGGTGGAAAGTTCAATAACCTTTGGCTCGATTCACAGGAAATCAAGCATACAGGACCTGACTGCAGAGAAGCTAGCGGCCTGCATAGGTTCTATTTGATATTCTATTGTGGCTGGGTCGGAGTCAAGGCCGCATTTATTATGGGCTTGATAATTAAGATAATATTTTAGCATTTTTAATATAATAAATTAATGGTTTCCTATTTCTAAATTTACATTTTAGAAGATGTTTTGTAATTTTTTTTGGGGAAGCACTGCTTCCCTTGCTTCCATGGACTGCACGCCCCTGGTTCCACCATATTGAATCCTTACCAGTTTTAAACATTTTATTTAATCTACATTTTGTACCGCCGTCTTGAATTCGTTCCTCAATTTTACCATTTTAACTTTCTATCACACTTAATTCATCCACAAAATTTTATGTTGTTTTTCCATAATGTTTTTTTATAATAATTCACTAAGCCGTCATTTTGATTTGCTGCCTTATATTTATACCAAAATGTTAGCAGTTCATTTTTAGGTACACTCGATTTTTGTGCAAAATTTTAGGTAAATTGGATTATCAGTTTTTCTGGTCATATTTTTTTAAACAGTTCACTAGGCCGCAATTTGAATCCGTCATGTTGAATTTTTACCAAAATGTCACCAAGTCATCCCTATATTGCCTCAAATTTTGTATCAAATTCTAAGGTCAATAGGGTAAATAATTGTTGAACTGACGCGAAAAGTCAGACAGGCAGACCGACAGACATACCGACGGAAATGAGGAAACGTGTTTTTTAGCATCTAGCAACGCTAAAAAGTAAAAATCTATAAAACCCTGAAACGGTGACTTTTCACGATAGCAAACATTTTATTTGGCCGCCGTTTTGTTCCACGATCTTGAATTCGTACATTAATTTTATCAGCTCATCTCTATATCGCACCTAATTCTTGCACCAAATTTACAATCAATCTAATAAGTAGTTTTCTCAGGCTGCTTTTTAAATATTTTATCAAGCCGCCATTTTGTTTTTCCATCATGGATTCCTTAAATTGAGGTAAATCGGATTAGTGGTGTTTTAATTGCTGAATAGCCCATTGCCACATTTCAAAATGTTTTACAAGGTTTGACTGAGACCCATTTTCCTATACGCAGAATAAAATGTAAAGAAAAGAAGCCATGGATAACAATTGACCTTAAAATATCATCTAAAAATATAAAATCTCTTCACACCATTAGAAAGTATACAAATAGTATATTTTTCAAAATTACTTCAATGACTATAGAAGAATTTACAGGCAGCTGATAAGGTTGGCAAAGGATCTACATTATTGAGAAAGAATATCCAAAGCGCACAAGTCGAAAGAAAATTGGAGAATAGTAAAAAACTTAACAGATAGCAATATGAGTAAACAAAATACTGTAAATATCAATCCAAATACTCTTAATTTTTGTTATTGTTCAATAGCTTCTCATCTCTGAAGAAATATTAATTCCCAGCTTGACCCCTTAAGCTTCCTTCAAGATATCTCTATACGGGACTCATTGTATCTTAGGAGGACTGATAGATTTCAAATAAAAAACATATTAAGGGATATTCAAAATAAAATATCTAGTGGAATTGATGGGATATCTGTAAAAATTTTTGAGAACATTCCCAATAATGCGCTAAATGTATTGGCCGAGGCCAAAAATATTTGTTTTTGTAATGGATACTTTCCTTCTTGCCTAAGAATAGCGATTGTGGTTCCAGTATATAAATGATGACTCTTTAAATTACCGCCCTTTATCTTTGCTGTGTTCATTATCAAAGATTATTGAAAAACTGGCCAAGGAACAAATGATACGTTTCCTAAAGAATAACAATATTTTGACTCACAGATAATTTGGGTCTCTGAGTGGGAAGGGCACTAATGATGTCATTTTTTCATTTCTGGAATCCTTGTATACTACCCATAATGAGGGAGATGTGGCTGATGCAATGTTCTGTGACTTCTCAAAGACCTTTGACTGTGTGATTCACCGAATACTACTCCGGAAGCAATCCTACTATGGATATAAAGTGGTTTGAGTCATACCTTTCTGACAGAGAGTGTGTTCCTCAGGGTTCGGTGTGGGGACCCATTCTTATATATTAATGACCTTACCAAAATTAACATACAAGGAACTTTTATCATCTTCGCCAACAACACGACAATTTTGCGGAGGGATAGATCAGCTGAAAACCTTAAATTTAACATATCACGGGAGCTACTCAAGATTAAGCAATGGTGCGAAGCAAACTTCCTCTGTTTCAACACGACTAATGTTAATATTTGGACTTTTAAGACAGCCTATTCCTGGATTCACAGGTTATTGAAATTAAATCTGTTACGAGATTTTTTGCCATTTACATTGATGAAAAACTAAAATTTAAAGACCATATTTTAGACGCAAATAAGAAGCTGTCGTCTGGATGTTATGCGAGTTATTTCCAATGAACTTGGTATATGTATGTATATCATACTTTAATTAAGTCCCACCTCCAATATGGAATAGCTTTTTGGGGACTATCTAGCCAACACCTCGTCACTTCTGTATTCAGATTGCAGAAGAGGGCAATCAGATATACGTGCAAGGCAGGAGTATATGATCATTGTAGGTCATTGCTTTTGCAAGAAAGACTGCTGACACTACCTTATTTATGAATCTTGGAAACAGCGTATCTTATACATAAAAAAACCAGAAACTTAATTCAAACTAATGCTTATAATCTACGTAATACAAATAGAATACCATTGTAAATACCAAAGTCTGCACTAGTAGTAGTAGTAGTTAGAGGGAGGTCTAGAGACCTGACTGGTAGGCCTATAAGGCCCTTTCAGTCTACCCCAGCTCCTCCCTCAACCACCACCCGCCACCAGGTGTACATCCTTGAATCTGCCTGTCCTTACTATGTAAGTCTGCATATTCTTCCATGCAAGATCCTTAACTTCGTCCCTATGCAAGACCGTAGTGCCCAAACTATCTCGTCGCAGTCTCGCTCGCACTTCACATCTGCACAGGAAGTGAAGCGGAGTTTCCTCCTCTTCCTGACACTCCGTGCAGATAGAATCTTCCTCAATGCCTAACATAAAGAGGTGTCTCCTCAATCGACAGTGCCCCGTTACTATCCCTACGATGGAATTTAGAGCTTTCCTGTCTCGGGCTAGAAACCACTCTGTTCGGCCCTTATCGGGCTTCACAATGAAGTCTTTAGCTTGTCTCCCGACCCCGGACTGGCCCCATTCAGGTTGAAGTTCATGTTGTGCCCAGTCGTCTGGTGCTGTCCTTATCTGCTGCCTAGTGATGCCTAAAGCTGGTTCTGGTCCTACATACGAGCTGGTGGCGCCGAGTCTAGCAAACTCATCTGCCCTCTCGTTGCCCGCAATCCCACAGTGTCCTGGCACCAAAACTGATCCCGCCATGGGTGAGTCGAGCACCTTAAGTGCTGCTTGACTGTCTGAGCATGTGACAATCTCTCCCTCTGCCCCCTCTATGACTTCCTTCATCGTTATTGCCATTAGAATGGCATATACCTCAGCATGAAACACCGTTGAAAACTTCCCCAAAGGGAAGCTGGACCCGGTTTGTGTAGCCTCAATATAAACTCCAGCACCAGAGGATTGCAACTGTGTCATACGTGAACCATCCGTTTAACAAACAATTGCCTCTCTGGAGAACTCCAGCCTGTTTCTCTCCCAGTCCTCTCTCTCGGGGATTGAGATACTATAACCCTTATGCCATCTTAGTCTGCCTGAGGGTCGTGCTACTCTGTAGATAGATAAAGGGATCTCTCTTTCCACAATGTGGGAGATCCTTGCATGACCCACAACCTCACCTTTGGTATGCCAAGGTCCTGCGTCTCTCATTCGCAAGTGCGCTGCCATAGCCTCTTCCTTAATGAAAGTCACCAGTCTCTGGACTTTTGCAATGGTTTTCCTCTCCAAGGTCAGTTGTTGACCATACAATCTTGGGGGTCGAAAATCTCCTAAATTCCTTCTCCTTGTAAAGAGGATCATCTCAGTCTTCCGCGTATTAACCGTGAGACCTACCTCATTCCACCATGCCTTCAATATATTACAGGCCATCTGCATTCTCTCGCAGATGATGCCCAAGTACTTGCCTGATATTAGAATCAATAAATTCTGCTCTAACAAAAGAATCAATAATTTATGAAAGTATAAATATATATAATCACTCACCTGCAGAACTAAAAAGGATTCAGAACTTACTACATTTTAAAAAGCTGATAAAATGGAGATTGGTTACTAAAGCATACTATGATCTAATCGAGTATTATACCAATACACTTTAACTATAACCGTAGTGCAAGTCCTTGCAGCAACATGCCAACATCAATTATGTTTATAGTTTGTCTATTTTGTCTGTGTTTGACGTAGGTTAGTTTTACGAAAAGTAGGATTCTTGTGAATGTTGTAACAATCGTATTGCATTTGTTGGAAAAAAATACATTTATAATTGTCAATTTTTAAACTTAATATAAGCATTATTTTAATTTGTTTTTACAGTCTTGATATAAGAGAATTACCCTTTGATACTCTTAGAAATATTGTATTATTTTAGCAGTGCCTAAAAACAAAATTTACTATTTGTGTAGCATTATTTTCATTTTTTTTTTAACTTCAGTAATCCCAATTGTGTACATTAGTTTTCCATTTCTTTTTGGAGCTGCTTTGATTTTCTTTATTTTAATTTTATTAATTATTAAAGCCTTGTCACTAAGATTTGATCTCTGGACAATAAAGCATATTTTGACTTTGACTTATTTAGTAATAATTTTTTTTTTAACATTTTATTAGGCCGCCATTTTATTGTGCCATATTGGATTTTTACCAAAATGTTACCGTGTCATCCTCAAATGTCCTTTAATTTTTGACTAAAATTTGAGGTCAATCGGATAAGTAGTTCTTTAGCTATGTCGCGAAAAGACAGACAGACGAAATTGAGTAAACATGTTTTTTTGGCACCAATGGACACCGATGCTTAAAGATCTGAGAAAATCTGGAAAGTTGATTTATTTTACGATCGCCGCCTCTCTATTTTATTTTTTCTTCACGTCGTCGGTCCGACGTTATCAAAAATTAAATTTAATTTTTTACACAGGCCCGCTGGATGAACTCTCCAAATACAGGTACTCTGCTCTGAATAGCTCTAGTTTAAAGAGAAGCGATCCAATCTTGCCCTGCCAATATAACTTCAGGAGATCTCCAACTGCCAAAGAGCAGCAGTTTATTGTCTCGACTATAACACAATATTAAAATATTATGAAATTGCCCGTCGCTCAGTTGGTAGGCACGGGGAACAACAAAACATGCACAAATTCCAAAACTAATTGAGTTCGGTCATAAATCTGATAATTTTTCTGACATGCAGCGTTTAAAACGTATTCAAAGTGGCACTTTCGACCCAGAGAGTCGTAAAAATATAAATAGATTTTGTAGGAGTAGTGTCTAATATTTCTACCGAGTTTACGACTCTCGCGACTGTACATGTAAATTCTTCGTTTTAATTATAGTTTTAAGTACAAAACGCGGTAATTAAAATATCTCGATGTTGGCACTGATTTATAACGGGAGTGGCTCCGCGGCTAAATTACGCAAATTTTGTCAATTTTTTTTCGAGTTATTAATGAAATCGGTTACTCATCTGCACCAAATCATGAACATTAGTCAACATTTGTTCACACTTACAGACATGCTACGTAATTATCTGGAAATAGGAGTAATATGATACTAAATATATAAGTAAATAATATTAATCTTGGATGCAGTATCATTTAACCATTAAAAGACCTCGGGGCAGATGTTCCCGAACACCGAAGGTTCTGTGGTTGCCATCCAGAATTAGGTGATACTATGAAGTACTATATTAAATAAATGTTAAATAGAACATTGTTGACTTTTTAAAACAACACATTTAAGATGTCTCCAAATAAAGAAGTCTGTTGGAGTTAAGTCAGGTAACCTTGGTGGCCACTCAGTTGATTCTTTTTGCTAATCCATGTACCAGAAAATCTACGATTCTACTACTATCGAACAAGTGCGGTAAATCCTCATCTTGTTGAAGATCTTTTGCCAAATATTCAACATCAATTTAGTTCTCTAAGACCTCAGTTATAAGACGATCAAATTCCTTTTCCGGCCTACTGAGGTACCAATATATTTTTCCCTATAAATATATATTAATTTCTTCTGGCTATTGTATGGAACTTTCCCAGAAAAAGATGCATGTTTTCGTTATTAAAATATCCACAGTCTTGTTTAATTACTCTCCTGTTTAAAGCAAGTAACCGCAACTTGGTGTCGCCAAGTTCTTTTTAAGCTGAGACTAGGTATAGGGTTGGGCTGCCGTCGGCTAACTAGATAACTAGTGATCGGTAGAGTGGGTCGGGGTAAAAATAGAAAAAGTATGCGCCACCTGTTTTTATGGCCCTGAAAAGAAAGCCCGAGACCGGATGAACTTAAGAAAAACAGGAAAACTACAAAAACTTTACAATAACACCAATATCCTTAATACTGAAAAATATATTTACGAAAACTTACCGTTATAGCCTTGTTTATACATAGATTATAGTCACACTTAGCTCATATAAAGTTTAATAAATGAGATGAAAGACATATTAATAATTATTACCTTCTCTTACGACTATTTCCTGAGTATGAACAAAAGAAAGAGAGAGAGAGAGCTGTCTATAAAATATAGGAAGAGGTCGTAAGATGTGACGTAACCTAATCTAGGATTCTTCCAAATAATTTTGCATGTTGCACTTAAATTTTTATATACTTAATAATAAGTGGTACGAGAGAAAGCTCATCAAGATTTAACTATGTTAAGTATCTCAGAAAGAAAGGTAGTGTTGGTTTTATACCAATTTAACTTAAATCAAAAGGCTACAAAACTTAATCATTCAAGTTTTAAGTAAAGTACTTGTCAGTGATTCAATTACCTTCGAAATAGGCCTATTTAACCCAGTTTACAAATAAATGTGCAAATTCATAAAACAACAGTGCGGTGTACTGAGTGCTATTCGCTAAAAGTTAAAAACTAGACAAGATTTAAAGTGTTTCGTTAAAGTTCATTATATATTAATTCTATTATCAAAATGGAATTGGCTCTATTTGGCACATAATAACACTAACAGACAGTCAAGTATGTTCCCAAGACAACACACACAGATCAAACCTGAAGTTGATTATATTTGATACGTAGAAGGGTCTGTCGAGGATCTCACAACAGCATCGAGGATGTACATATGGTTGGCAGGCCTAGTTTCATACAGCTTGAAACATGACTCCTGAGGGACTGCAAGCAAGCTTCAGAGCGACTGTGCTACTGCTAAAGTTCATCAGCACACAAGAACATTTGACCAAAACATCAAATAAAAAAAAAAGGCCTAAAAGGAACAAATCAAGCAATAGAAGAAAGTTCGAGAACCCAAGGTAGGTAAATTATATATTTTAGTTTTAATAATAAATATTTGTGAGAGAATGATGAAAATGAGACTTACCAATGATATATTGGCCTTTTCAAAGAGTCAAGAACATAGGACTTGGAATGAAAAATGGGTTTCTTCCACTAAAATTCTAATTTTAACTCAGCTAGCATAGCTATAGGACACTTAAACAATAAGTCACCCAAAATAATTAGAATGGACTCATTTTTCGAAGAAAAATCGGCAAAAATGCCCTAAAGACAACCAAAAGTTCCAGAATATGGTCTGGCTTTTTTTTTAACTCCTGTCACTTTTTCTTTCTCCTGTTGGATAGAAACCTAGAGATTTTTGATACAACCCTGATGTTGGTACTACTAATTGTTAATGAAGTTGACAGATATTTCAAAATTAATTTAAATTTAGATAAATTTTATTTTTGTTTTGAGATAATTAGGATATACCAAAATGTTAGTTAAAATTACAATGGTAAGTTTCAAAACGAAGATTTTTGATCATATCAATTTTCTTTACTCTGATTTCCTATTTTCCTAATTCCTAACCTTATTGTTTGTTATTGTTTTTACTAAAGTTTATGTAATGTGCTTTTTCTTAATTTCAGAAAAATATCAGCTTTATTTCTCCAAAAGGGCTTGATGCTACTGAAAAACAACACATACAGTAAGAGCTAATGAAAGCTATCACCAGAATAATAGGTAAACTTTGATTTCTTTTACTTAACTTAGCCTAAAATTGTCAACTACATAATCATGTAACAAATTTGTACCTAAAATTGCTAATTTTAATAATTTGTTTCAGAATGAGAAGAATGTGCCTATGGAGGTCTCCACCACTTTATTTATTGTTATAAAGTTAACCTAGGATTACCGAGATTGTGATTTTGAATTTTGAATTAAACGATAAAAAAAACATTAAATATGTGTCTTATTTCAACTATGAAGATTATAGGAACTGGTAAGCATATTTTAAAGATATTATCTTAAATAAAAATGTAGCAAAATTCTAAATTTCTTTTAGGAAAATATGACCCGTTACAGTTATTACCAAAATGGGGAACAACTTTAGGGTAACTATTTAATGAATAACATGTAACTGTGACTTTGACTATTACGTAGATAGTACTGAATTGTTTAGTTCCATTTAAGTAGCCGAATAGTAATGATTCACTCTATTTATCACTTCCCTTATTTCTGTCTTTATTTAATCCGTTTTAAAAATATGTATGGTTCTTTTAATACAAACAAAACAGTTATGGCGACTACAAACACTCAAATTGGGAATACGGTGTAAAGCGTATAGAATACGTTGTTGGTAAGATTTGAGGTAGGATACATTCATTTCACTTAGTTTTCCTAAAACTAAAACGCAGGCAATTTCTCTGGTGTCTATGATGAGGATAGTAGTGAAAAAATTAGGCGCCTTTAAAATTCGTTAATTCAATACATTTTGGTCAAATATATTGACCAATTTAAATCTCAAAAATGTAATTTTGGACTTTGGTTTCAATATTAATATATCATTAAATATCTTATTATAAAGAGTGATTCTTTTTTTTAACGTGATGTTTAATTTGTATGCATTTTTAATCTTTATACTCACAAAAACCAACATCATAGGTAAATATGTATAGGGGAGATGAGAATAAACAATGGCGTTCTCTTGGACTTTTACTTTTAGGTTGGCTACATTTCTTTACCGCCGCCGGTTCTTTAAAATTTAATGCGTTGTGTCGTAGCATGCGGAGAGTTGCGGTACTTGAGTCACTACTATAATTCTGCCATCTATCATAACCATAATCCTTTGTTTCGTTTTTAATTTTTTGTTTCCTTAAAATACCGCTTTCGGTTGTTTTGTTCAGGTATGACATAACTTAGTTGTGATATTTTTAATTTACTATAAAATGTGGCTGAGTGACGAAAGCTAATTTTTTCTTATGGTATGTGAAGCCATTGAGGACCATTTTAACTTGTTACTCGTAGTCGATAACACAACTCATACACAACTAATTAATAGCTGTAGATCGTATTACAATGACTTTAGAAGGACCACAAGTGGCGACAATAGAGCCCCACCAGTTAAATTGATGCTAACTTTCTAAAAGTTTAAATGGGGGCACCCATATTATCGTTATTTTTTCGGAAAATATGACTAAATTTTATATTGACAACCTCTGTCAGCGTCAGTTGTAAATGTAGAGTTATGTTTTACTTTAATAACATATTCGAACTATCTAGTACAAACTTACTTTTTCATTTAGATTTTTATCAAATAACAATGTTTGTGCAAGCGAATAATGAGAATTGTCTGCCAAGTGAATTTAGTAATGTAGGGGAGGAGGGGGCACAGAGGACCGCTTAAGGATTTTAGTGTACAAATCCATTAAAAAAATATATTAAAAATAAGTAAACCTATTTGTGTCAAGATTAGTGGTTACTTTATCCATTTAAAACCAAAAAATATTTTAAACAAAATGATATATGAGTTACAATTGTTTTTTTAATACCCTGCACTGGGCCTCTGTGCCCCTAGCAATTGGGCACAGAGGACCTAGTGCTGGGGCACAGAGGTCCTAGTATGGGGTGTTGGGATCATGCATTGAATAAACAATATTTGAATAGGATTTTTACAAAAAGACTGACGGGTTGCAAAAATCGTTTATAGCAGCTTAACAGCTAACAAAAAATATTATTTTTAATAATATATTTAAGAACATTTCAGACAAATAAATTCTGCATCCTCTTCTGACACTCCTGCGCAAGCGTCATGTGTCCAACCTTTGCAATTCTGACATTGAATCCATCCCTCCCCTTCCCTTGATTCGCCATACCTACTCGGACAATAAATGTATATGGTGTTAGTGTCTTCTTCTTTACTATCGCTACTTGAAACTTCCACCACTTTTTTTTTGCGCGGTTTTCTTTTTTTTAATATTGGATTTTTCTTTTACATTTTTAGTAAGTTTTCTTTTTACACTTTTGGTATTTTGTTTTTTTTTTCTGCTTTTTTGGCCATAAGCTGGTCCTGGGGGACTTGTTAATTCTTCAGCATGCTGAGCTCTGCTTACCTTCTGTGGGTTTTGAGTTTTGTTTTTACGGGCATCTGACTTTGGCTTTGGAGAAATTTTTAGGATAGCATCTTTAAAGGAAGTGTAACTGCAGCTCGGTTGTAGTTCTTTGAATAAGCTTTGAGGTTCAGGTTGGTGATCATCCTCATCTGAAACATTTTCGGCAGCGATAGGCCTCTCGGTTTCTTGCTGTACCGGGACGTCTGTAACTTCAGCGGGCAGAAAACATTCGTCAGGAAATATTTCATTATTGAATGGATAAATTCCTGTCGTTTGAAAACCCTTTATGGCTTTTTCCAAGGTGGCAGCATGAAGAAATGCCTTTAAAAATATTTCTACGATATCATATAATGACACACGAGATCCAGGGTTATTAGTGTGCCGTAAGTCACACTCCTTTGCATACTGATGTTTTAAGGACCCAAACAGAGTGCAGTCAAGGGGTTGCAGGCGATGACTGGTGTGGGGCGGGAGAGAGACTATTATAATATTATTTTCTCTTGCTATATTTATTGCGGCAAGCGTCCTATGACTATTGTAATTGTCAAGAATTAATAATATTTTCTTATCGGGACCGGGTTCCACATGGTTAGTAAAGTGATCTAAATGCTTGACGAAATGATCGGAATCCATCCATCCAGAACCATTTGCATAGCCATCTGCACCCGGCGAACATCCTTTCATAAATAATGGGTTCATTCGCTGTCAAGGAAAAAGAAAAAACGAAGGGACGTAAGATCCTGCAGCTGAAATCCCACAAACTGCAGTTACATTAAACCCACGTTCAGTGCTCACTATCCGTCCAACCTGCTTTTTTCCTTTTTTAGCTAGAATTTTTCTGGGTACAGGCACTGAATTAAACCCAGTCTCATCAATATTATATATTTGGCCTGGTTGAATATTGCTCTTCTCTAAAACTGATCGTACAACATCAAAAAACTTTTGAACCTGGGGCTTATTAAATCCTGCAGCTCGTGCTATGCTTGTGGCTTCGAGAGCTCTAATAGAAAGTTGAGGATTTCGTTTTTTAAACCCCGCCAACCAGTCAATACCAGCTAATTTGGCATTCTTATTAAATGGATGTTTCAAGCCCATATTTTCTGCCATCTCAAATGCGAATCGAGGAGCATCGAGAGGGGTTATTCCATAAAATCACTTTTCTAGGTCTAGAATATGCTCCACTAGTTCAGTTTCTTGTTGGTGAGTAAACACTTGTTTAAAATGATCATTTCTTGGTGTCTTAAATACAGGTCTTAGGTATCTTAAAACGTTGAGCTGCTTGTCGAACTGAAATTTCGTTTCGGTTGATCATTTCCAGTGCCCTAGCCATGTCTTCTTCTGCCCACGAAGGCTCGCGTTTTTTCTTTACGTAGTTACGTACCGTCTAAAAACAATATTTTTTATGATAATATACACACATCACATTATTGAATTAGTTCTAAGACACTTAAATTCATATTTAAGCCACAACATACTGCTTTGGGGCACAGAGGACCATAAGCGGTCCTTTGTGCCCCAGTTGCAGAAAATAAATTTAAATTTCCCGCCACTCCACTGAATGTTTGTTTACACCTGAGTTAATCAACTTGTTTTTAAGTAAAAAAGTTGTGTTTTAGTGGGTTATAATAAGAAATAACAATACACCCATAATAACGCAATAATCACACTTGACAAAACTATAAAATTTAGCACGGCTTACCTTAAAAACCAATGTTTTGTTTGCTGCCACCTGCATACTGCACGAACATTGCTGTAACTGTCAGAAATATAAAAATACACCGCTAGCTTGCTATTTTTAACAATATTTAAAAGATGGCGCCACGTATAAATTGAGCGGACCTTTGTGCCACAGCGGTCCTCTGTGCCCTCTTCTCCCCTAAAATGTACTGAAGAAGGCCTACAAAATAAGTTTCTTTTACGCTAATCTTAGAGAGCTTCTATCTCACATTGAGGTGCTGAATGAAGTAAAACAAACACTAAGACATGAAACAGTATTGTCTTTTACAGCAAAATAAAACCTAAAATATAATAATGTGCAATATTTAAAACTTTTCTTGGAGTAAACTTAAACTTACGACATTTATGGTCATAGTCATTTATACTTTCATCACAAACACTTTATAATTACAAGGAAAAAATAGGTGAACCAGGCTTAAATACATGTCTCCATATGGCCAGTGGTTGAGAACTTCTTGTTCGAATTAATATTCATTTTAATAAGTACAAAAACTAATAAAATGAGACAATAAAACAACATACCTCATAAGAAACTCACGTAGGCGAAAAGTAAACAAAACGATTTTAGCAGCAATATGGCCCAATTAATCAATTTGGTTACTCTATTGTTGCCACTCTCCTTAGAACCTCAAGTACAAGAGGTAAAACTTTACTTGTAGTAAATAATTACTGTAATTCTTACTTCTAAGTTGCAACAGAAGAATAACAACTGGTAATAGCTAGTTTAAAGTAGCAGTAGACGATAACTTTTTCTACTCTGCAACGACTTGTGTTACTTTATAGTTAAACTTTAATAGGAGTACATTTAAACGTAATAATGCAAAGGAGGTACTGATACTTAAAAGTTATAATTTAGTAAACAGATTAGAAACAGTAACTTTGAATAATTACTATTATGTAACGGAAAAGAAATGACGACCTTGGAGTCAATTCCTTAAGTAGTTGTTATATAATTACTTTACATGGAAAATTATTATAAAGTATTATTATCAGTAACAAATACATATATAATACTTAAAAACGTGCAACCCAAAGTGTTTGTTGATATATAGTAGGATTATTAGTAATAAATACGTAAAAACTCTTAAAGAGTACTAGTGGAAACAGTTGTAGCTACTTTAGTGCTAGCTGGGTAGGTATATATAAGACATTTTTTTCTTTAAAAATTCTTATTAAAGGGCAGTAAATAGTAATAGTAAATAGATAATAAATACGCAAAATTTTGTTTTTTATGCCGTAAATTTTTCAAATATTTTAATGAAACTTTTATAGGATTTAAAATATCTATTTGGGGTTTTCGGTAAAAGAATATTTCATGTAACTTTTTTATAAAAAAAATGACATCTGACAAAAAAAATTGGTTTTAGTCCGCGTGACTTTTGAACTCTTTAAAATTGTTAAATACGGTTTTCACAGATTTATGTGACTTCTGGTGGTGTACTTATTTTCACAATGTATTAATTGCTTATACCACAGTTTAGCTTTCTTTCATTAACACAATGCGTGCCACGAATGTATCTAAAAATTGGCGTAGACGGCCAAATACATTTATTTTCCAGGATTTTTTGATTTCTCTGTAAAAACTAGTGCCACTAGTCACTTATTTTAACAATAAGATTTTTGTTTTATTTTTCTAATTATAGTAAAAACAATTTGAGTTTTGAATTATTGCACAATATTTTTATTAAATGATTGAATAATATGCTAACTTTATTTGTTATCTTGTATAAATCTGAAAGATATTTTAGAATAATAATTCATGCTTTACTATAAAATGTTTTGTATACAAATCGATTTAAAACAACTTTCGATGCCAGAAATATGTCTATGTAAAAATTATAAGAAAATGAATGAAAAAAAAATATTTAAAAAAACTTTTTTTTGTAACAAACTTATTAAATTGAAAAGTAAAAAACATTTTACCTTTCATATACACAGAACTTTTAAAAAGGGAAGCTTAATGCTTTATTTCAGTGTGATGATGTCTCACTCCTCAAGCTTTTAAGAAAATATTCAATTTTTTAAATTTTCTATGTTTATGTAATTTTAATTACTTTTTACTTTTTAGTCTTACAGTTTGCAAATAAAAGCAGTTTTGAAATATGTTTTGCTTTTATTTTGTACTTATTCGCATTATTTTTACGCAGCCTGTGTAAAACATTTATGATGGACACCATAATATTGAATTGTCATCGAGTTTATGCATGTATACCAAATCTTAGTCAATTCCGATGACGTGAACTGTTTTGTACTTTTTAGCATTATATTTTATGCACCCTGTATGAGACATTCACCATTAAACACCATAATACTGTATTGTCATTGGATTTATGTACAGGGTTTTCCCGTATATTTTTCCACCCACGTAGAGAGTTTATTTGAATAGATACGGACATATCGTAAATACAAAAGTTGTTGGGTTTTTTATGAAGATTTAGAATATTTTATCACTAGTGCGAAAATATTATTGGAAATGTCAAATTTTGACAGGTTGTCAGTTTTTTTTTAAATGAAACATCTTATATATTAAAACATATTCTTGAAGATCTTTTTTTTCTAATTTCAATATATATATATATATATATATATATATATATATATATATATATATATATATATATATATAAATCGGAAAAACGCTTGGATATATATATATATATATATATATATATATATATATATATATATATTTTTTTTAATATATTCAAATTTATGTCAATTAGTTTTGGTTACTGATATATACAAAAAGCTACAACACACTCAATACTTATTTATCATTTACATATTATGTAAGCAAAAACCATTTTAGCGTTCCTTTTTATTGATATGGAACAAAAAGAGCCAGTTTTGTTTACTTTTAAGTTTTGTTTACTTTTGTGTAAAATGCCTAGCCTTTCTCTTTGCAAGACAGTAAGTGTCAGTGTCATACATAATACCTAATATCAGAAAAATGGTTCATTTAACAGAAATGCATAAAATAACAATTCTACAAATGATTGGTTATGGAGATAACACACGAACACAAAAGGAAGTTGCTCGCTTATTTCATGAAAAATTTCCAAATTTGCCGCATATATCCCAAGGTACAATTAGTAAAATAGAAAAGCAGGTGGACATGTGAGGCAGTAAAAAAAGCAGCTGCCAATTCAATAAATGATGATACTAAATTGGATATTACATTTCTGTATCTGTTCATTAAAAGAAAATAAAATGCATCTATAAAGTGATACCAACTAGGAGCTCATGGAAGAAGATTATGATAGGAGAACTTATTTTTGTGAACAAATGATGGCTATGTTAGATAACAATGTTATTCAACTAGAACATGTTTTGTTTTCGGATGTGTAACATGTAAATCGTCAAAATTGCCGCTATAGGGAAAATCCTCACTGGATCGAAATTTATCCTGAAAAGGTTAATGTTTGGGCAGGAATTGTTAGGGAAAATCATAGGCCCCTTTTTCATTCGGCAATTTGAATGGCGATAATTATTTTGCTCCAAAATAATGTCGTGCCAACTTTGACAAATTTGTATCCGGATCCAGCAAACCCACAAGTTCCAGCGAATATGATATGGTTTCAGCAAGATGGAGCACCGCCCCATTACCAAATTAATGTCCGGCAGTACCTCAACGGAATATTTCCAAATCGGTGGATTCTAAATGGCCAGCGCGATCCCCTGATCTGACGCCATTAGACTTTTTCTTATGGGGACATATTAAAAATGTTGTATACGGTTAAACCCCTCGACTTAGCTGACTTTAGAAGACGAATAACGCTTGCGATTAGATCGGTTGAGATGCTAAATAACGTTAGAAGAAATTTCTATTTAAGATTAGGAATTTGCCAAGACGTTCGCGGCGAGCGTAAACAGTTCCTAAATTAACTTTTTACTTTTGTTTATACATTATGAAGAAATAAATAATTTTATTTGTTTAATTTAATTTTTGCAATAAATTTGAAAACACTTAATATTCATAGTTGAAGATAGGTATAGGACATTGAACATAAAATATGTTTAGAATCTCCTAAAGCAAAAATTAAATAATATCTGGGGTGTTGCATTGAAATAGTTGGCATTCTGTTACAGGACACAGTATAAAAAGTTTTTATTGGAGAAAAAGCACTAAAAATACCAATCGACGGGTACGTTTTTGCCCCCATTTATTTATTATCGAATTTATTCCATTTGGCTGATACACACTGTATATATACTTTTAATATATTCTGTCAATTAGTTTTGGATATATAAGCGTTTAAACATTAACGAAATGGTAAGGTAATTTGCGCTAAAACATAGTGAGCCATGGTCAAGACAATTGCAATGAACGACGCCTTTTTGATGTTTACCGGTCAGAAGTATCTATTTACGACATTTCCGTATCTGTTCAAATAAATTCTCTAGGTGGGAGGAAAAATATACGGGAAAACCCTGTATGTGTAACAAATCTCAACCGATTCCGTATCGAAATTTGGCAGATAGGTCGAACGAAAAGAGTCTCTTGATTTTTCCGGAACAACATTTTATCATCCTCTTCTAAATCACTGTTGGTAAGTAAGTCGGTTAAGTACTTTAAATGACGATGACAGTTCTTAATATCACTAAATTCGCTACAAAATGTACAAACTTAGTAAATTTTAATTTGGACCTTCATATTGATAGTTGACGCAAATTGATACTCTTTGAGAGTTAAACACTTAGGTACTGCTACTTATAAAATATACTTTTCTACCCAATTTAGTAGATGAAAAATGTTGGATATCGGTAGATTAAGCTTCTACCTACAAGAATTTTATAATTTTGTTTAACTAAAGTTAGTAAATTTTATTTTATTTGGACTTATATTTATTAATGCAAATTAATATGCACTTCTACTTGCAAAATATACTTTTCTATCGAGTTTAGTAAACGAAAAATCTTAGATAAAGATCGATTAGGCTTCTTTCTATGAACATTTTTACATTTTGCTGAACTAAAATTAGTAATTTTTGTTTTATTTGGACTTACATTGATTCATATTAATACTGTTTTGAATTAAGCACTTTGACTTATATTTCTACTGGTTTAGAAGAAAATGAGTCTGCGGACCTTCTAGCAAAGAAAGGAGCAGAGACGAGATTCGTGGGACCTGAACCAGCTTTGGGAGTATCCCACGAAACGGCCAAGCATGCAGTTTTGCACCTGGTTGAGCAAAAAGCTAATCTCTATTGGTTTGGACTGCCAGGCCTATCCCATGCAAAGGCTTCCTATGAAGAAGAGGATAACAGAAAGTCTGTTAAATATGAACAGAATTATGCTCAAAACAGCAGTAGGTCTATACACTGGCCTTGTGGTCTAAGACATCACATGCACAGGATGGAGCTTGAAGACGAATCCGAGTGCCGCCTATGTATGGAGGATGACGAGACAGCCAGACATGTGCTGTGTGGCAGCTGGCCGGATCAGTTTCTTTATTTTCGGTAGAGATATCCTGCTGCCCGAGGACTTGAACAATACCTCCCCAAAGGCAATAATAAGACTCATTGAGGACTTAGAGTTGCTTGGGGAAGTGTAAACATTGGTGTGAGCCCCAATAGACCACAGAGTCGTAGTGGAGGGTCGGTTTGATCCACTCACTTTTAACCTAACCTAACCTATATTTCTTAAAAATAAACTTTAGTTTACATTAAATTATTTTAAAATATTAAAAACACATTAATAATGAACAAAACAAAATGATTATACTTTTATATAATAACAACGTTCAATTATCTGTTAATATTTACCGCTATAGTACAATTCGAGTTGTTAGTTACATTAATTCCAGATGTGCAAGGGACATTTCCATCAGAAATAATTTTTGATGACTTCTGTGTGCTTAGTTTGTTACAATACTGGCACAAAATTTTCACCACCTTGGATCATTTTGGTTTTATCTTCAATGGCGTCTTCGACACATTTCTCAGCTACCGCAGAACTTTTTCAACCACCATGTCGCTTTAACAGGGATGATTCTATACCTGTATTAAAAACCAGGTTCGCCGAAGTCTGTCTAAAACAGTGACCCTTATATTTATCAGAAGTTTCAAGTTTCAAATGCTCTGCTATTTTTTGGGCATTGCCTCTATCGTGTGAATTCCAACCCTTTGGCTGCTGCATCTGCTATTTCGGTACCGATCAAACAGAAAGTTTTCTTGAACATTTAGATATTTCCGATAAATTTTGAGAACAGTAATTGCTTCTATTTCATTTATCACAGTAAAAACACGTTTTACATTAGTTTTAGTTTGTGGAATTGTGATTATCAGCTGTGCTCCTGTTTCTTGAACATTATTGATAGCAATAACTTTGACCAAGAGATAATCTTCATCTCGTTTCTTCAAAAATGCTATGATTTTCAGGAACTTGCTGATCTTCATATTCTCTTTAATAAGTCACATTGCCTTCAGCATAGAACATTTGGCCCACAGGAAATTGTCATTCATTCTTTTTGACTATAAAATAAAAGTTCATTAATAAATACAATTCTCATACAAATTTCCTGCAGATTATACTTACTTGATCTAGAAAATAAGCTAAGATTACATCTTCCTGTATTTTTGTCACTTTATATATTTGTTTCCATAGACAAAACAATATGTATTCTTTTTCATATCTACCTGATAATTTTTTCCAGATTAATTTGCCTGTTGCTTCTGCAGATTTATTTAAAATTTCCTTCGAAACCTCCATAATTTTAAATTATTTTAGGTTGTATTTATTTGACAGTGTAAGCAAAAGACAATCATAATTTGTTATTGAAAATAATTGCTAGAATATGACCTTACTATTGGATGTATGTAAACAAAACTCAGTCAGTTCCGATAACGGGAACATCTTCAACAGTTACTTGCCAGATTTAACCCAAACATATATACTAACTAACTTACATACAAATGAAGTTAAATAGAAGCTTTTACAAATGAAAATAGATGGCTTTTGACACCGTATTTCTGACTCTAGGTGTAGTTTGCAAGATCGTAAAAAGGCAAAAGAGTTTCCCTATAGAGGCGACAATAACATACTACAATCAGACTAAAAGTCTAATTTAAATATATTTATTTTTCATAGTTGAATCGAGAGGGATTAATTTTTGTATTCAAATTCACATAATAAACCGCCACACTGGCATAGAAAAAATCGTAAAAATCTGAAATCCGTTAAACTAAAATCCTACATGGGTTCATTAATCTTGATAAACGACTTTCCTTTAACAATATTCCCATACATTACGGCATTACGGGGTCCCAAGGGACACAGCTTAATTATATTTAACAAAAGGTGTCACCTGAAACTATGAGAGCAGCTTTTGAAGGGCCATTTTGAGTCCGTTACAGGAACAATTAAAAGCAAAATTAGACGGCGCGTCCGAATGGTCACATGAAACATCAAGAGGGGAAACATAGAACAAAAAAAAAACTTGAATCCATATTCATACGCCAGTGTTACCAGTTCGTGAAAACAAAAGAAGGTTTAATGGGGGAGAGAGTGGAAGAACTGGATTTTGTTTGACGAGTGGTGTTGAGTTTTTATAACTTTAATCCCTGAATTAATGACAGATCAATGGTATAAGTTTTATCAAGTATGTGTGTTTTATTTCCTAACTTAAAATAATTTAGGCTGTTGGAATTAGCTAAAGTTAATAAACTATACGAAAATATTATATACACTTAATGTAAATATAAAAATATTTATAAAAAAATAGAACCGACTTAAAAAAAAAGGCATTAAAAAGTAAAAAAAAAATATTTTATTTCACATTGAAAATTTGACTTTATGAGGTCTACGTTAAAGTAACTCATAATTGCTTAATCACAAACAGACATTTATATATTGAGTGTCTACATATACAGGGTTATTCACGCAACCCGTTCATTAAAAGTTTTTGATGATGCCATTTAGATAAAAATTTCAAATTTTAAGGTAAGGTCAAGGGGTACTTCTTTTTTGAAATATTTTCAACTTCCTGTCACTTTCGGTTTACCCGGAAGTCGGTATCAACTTGCTTATTTTAAATGGAATACCCTGTATTTTATGACATTTTTGGATTTTACGGAGAATTTTAATGCTATTTTATGTAGCATGTCCTATACCTAGGTTCAAGCGTTCTTAAGATACTTGACCTTGAACCAAAAATGAGCCTTCGGGGTACCAAATTTTAAAATCTCATATTTTTGTAAGTTTTGAAGATATAATCTTCATATTTTGCAGACGATCGGTAAATAATCTTAGATTTCTATTTTTTTATTGAATTTGTCTATTTTTATACAGGGTGTCCTAAATTCAGCGGCAAACATTCACATTTTCAAAGCCGCTAAAATCCGTTTTTTTAAATGGGACACCCTATAACTTTATGCACTATCAAATGTAGAATTTCATTTTCTATCGAACTGTATTAAGGTTCCCTATACCTATTCGGAACTATTTTCGAAATAATTGGGTTTTATAAAAATATCGTATGTATTTGCTTAAATGTTTACATGTTCCAATGGTGAGCCATGGAAAAACAATTGAGATCAAATATCCAATATGGCAGATGATTAGTATGCGTTATTTATCGAAAACTGTCAGTGATAAACTAAATCTTCTAAATCGAAATGGAATAATACTCAAACGCTGATATCCTCAATCTATTTTATATTCATGGAGAATATTATAAAATTTTGGAGAGAACGTGTTATTTGCCGCCAATGAACAAATCAAAATTCAAGAGGATTGAAACGAACTTTTTGCGTTTTGGCAAGGTTAAAGATACAAAAAATGTTCCGAAACCAGTGAAAAATGCCGAGGATAACGTAATAAACACATTAGCTTATTTCCACGCAAACCCGTAAAGTTCAATAGCGTCTGCAGAAAACGATTTGGGAATTTCTTCTTCATCTGTCCAAAGAATCTTGAGCGAACATCAAATGCACCCTTATTCCTTCCAAAACGTGCAAGCCTTAAGACCTGGTGATGACGTCTGACGAGTAGAATTTTGCGAATTCGTGTTTTTGAAAATTCAAGAGGACCCTCAATTCCTTTCAAAGATATTTTGGACCGATGAAACGAAATTTTCTAGACAAGAAATAACAAATAGAAGAAACGAACATTTCTGGGCAGCAGAAAATCCGCACGCTTTACGCGAAACGCGTTCTCAAGAGAGGTTTAGCTTCAATGTTTTCGGTATAGTATTAAATGATCAGGTGCGGTACTGTATTTATGAAGACAATTTAAACAGTGATAAGTATTTGGAAATTCTACGAGGGACGGTTTCTGAATTTATAGAAGAAATTCCTATTGGTGAGCTGCAAAATTATTGGTATCAATTAGATTGGGCACCAGCACATAATTCCGCTGCAGTTTATCTCCAATTATCTCGAATTTTTGAAGATCGCTGGATTGGTCCCAATGGCCCTTGGAGATGGCCCCCGTGATCGCCTGATTTAACACCCTTAGACTTTTATTTATGGGGATTTATCAAAAAAGGTAAAGTTTATGCTTCCCCAGTAAATAACCAACAAGACTTACTGGACAGGATAGATTTTGTAACATTCTCCGCGAATATAAAATAAATTGATAATATCAGCTTTTGAGTGTTTTTTTTATTTTAATTTAAAAGTTTCAAATCAGCTGTCATGTTGAATAAAAAAGCACAACAATTGTTTTTCCATGGCTTACTACGGGAAGGTGTAAGCATTTAGCAAATACATATGATAGTTTAATAAGAACCTGATTATTTCGAAAATGGTTACGAATAGGTATAGTGAACCTTAATACAGTTCGATAGAAAATGAAATTCTACATTTGATAGTGCATAAAGTTATAGGGTGTCCCATTTAAAAAAACGGATTTTAGCGGCTTTGAAAATGTGAATGTTTGCCGCTGAATTTAGGATACCCTGTATAAAAATAGACAAATTCAATAAAAAAAATAGAAACCTAAGATTATTTACCGATCGTCTGCAAAATATGAAGATTATATCTTCAAAACTTACAAAAATAGGAGATTTTAAAATTTGTTACCCCGAAGGCTCATTTTTGGTTCAAGGTCAAGTATCTTAAGAACGCTTGAACCTAGGTATAGGACATGCTACATAAAATAGCATTAAAATTCTCCGTAGAATCAAAAAATATCATAAAATACAGGGTATTCCATTTAAAATAAGCAAGTTAATACCAACTTCCGGTTAAACCGAAAGTGACAGGAAGTTGAAAATATTTCAAAAAAGAAATACCCCTTGACCTTATCTTAATCCCAAAATTTGAAATTTTTATCTAAATGGCATCATCAAAGACTTTTAATGAACGGGTTGCGTGAATAACCCTGTATACCAGAGCAAATAAACACGGTCTTTTTTGCGTTTGATACGGATTTCACAAACGCAAATTTTTAATGTGGAATAAAATATTATTATTCACTTTTTAGTGCTTCTCTTAAGTCGGTTCTATTTTTTTATAAAAGTATTTAATTCATCCTTTTTAGTCCTATTTATACAAAGTTTTAAGTTTTAATGCCTAAACTTAGGATAACATTTTTGTCCTTAATGAAATAAATAACTAGCTACTAGGACCACACCATATTTAAAATGGTGATTAAATTGAACTTCGTGCTCTTAAGATATAAGATTTACTTTATAACTCATGCTGATACTCAAATATCACATTATAAGTTTAGGACACAATAATCTATAGGTTTTTGTCAACATTTGACCGTATAGTAGGCTTTAAGATACAGAACATCAAAGTATAAGTTTATGACACAATAGTCTATAGGTTTCTGCCAACATTTGATAATATGATATACTTTAAGATGCAGTGTTGTTGTAAAGTGTGATCACATCTTGAAATTTTAACTTATAAGATCTAGTTAGTTTATACAAGGTATATAAGAAGTGTTATAGACAGGTAACACTACTGGAATATGTGATGATATTTATGATTTATTGTATTTACTTGCTTTAGAAAGGAATTTTGATATAAAACAATGGTGTCAATTTGTTAGGTAATATTGGTGATTGGATTTGAAACTTAGTTATATACATTTTTCTTGTTATTTGCTTGCTCTTAGATTCACATAATACTCTTTTCTTTTATTCTATTATTGTTAATTGTATTTGAATTAATGAAGTTAATTAATTGCTTGACTATTTTGCATCTTTTGATACATTTTTACCGTTAGATCAAATTGTTCGGTAAATTAAAACAACTTAAAGATTTTCTTTATAAACATTTATAGATTTTGGAGTCTATTACTTTTACCTGTCATTAGCTGATTAAAAATTTCTTTTCTCATCCGTATTACTTAATTTTCAGGTTTTATTGAACATTTAGTTTGTTGTTTTGTGATTCTTTAGCTATTTTCATAAAACGTTTTACACAGTTGGTCTAATATTTGGATAGTGATCTTTATTTGAATATACTTTAGATTTTTCTCTCAGCATATGAGGTATGAAAACTGATTAACATGGGATCATTACACAGTCAATTGTCTTTTTTTTTAAACTTCAATTAAGGCCAATTTCTTCCACATGTTATATAAAATAACCTACAGGAGATACATATTTCTGGAAATATTTTGGGGAGCACTGAACTTATTAATAAATGTTATTTGTTGAATATGCTTTTTTTTTTGTTTTTTTTACTATTAACTTTAATTAATTTTATCTTAGTGGTCTTGAGGAGTGGTACTCATAACATCTAGAGCGGTTAACAGTCAACTGGTATAGAACTGTTGGCGCCCTTATAAATAGAAAACGAACCAATCTCCCTGAGCAGTCGGTGATTTGCACACTAACAATCTAAACGCAACAAATAATCTGAACACATTTAAAACTAACTTTACTGCCTCTCTTTCAATCAACCACTTAGTGTAGATTTATATTATCTTCAAACAAATATATACTCTCTGCTATCGAACAGAGAAAGAGTGTGGCAATTGTAACAGTTATTTGTTGGTAGAGATACGAGGGGTGCCTGAAAATGCAACTTTTCAATTTAGTCCTGTATCTTAAAAACTAAGAGGGCTATGAACATTGTGCCAACGGCATCTTTAGTTTTACGAAAAAGTAGCACATGTCCCCCTAATCTTAACTTTCTATTTATAAAAGTAACGGAGATACCCCGCAAAAGTACCCAAAATGGGACATCTTGTACATATTTTCATTAAATTTAGGTAAGCGGTACCTGAGATTTGCGCCATTTTCTTACCTTTGTTACATGCTGTGTGGTGGTGGTGACGTTTTTTTTATAATTGAGTAATAAGACCAGCCTTCTTGTTTTTTACATTTACATAGTTTATTTTTTACATCTTCATAGTCGCTGTATCTGCAATATATCTACAGATATTAGCAAAAAAAGGAAACAATTTTAAAAAGCGGCCGATTTCCCAATATTCTTAAGGATCGAATTAAAAAGTTACTTCAATTACTGGGCAGTTAGCAAACATGCATAATTTACTTATAGGGTTGTTAGTATTAAATTAAAGAAACAAAAAATATACACGGATAATAAGTGAAAAACAGAAACATTTACTCCACGGCGAAATTCAATCAAGGAATGATCAAGAGATAATACAGAAATCGAATTATCCCAGTCCATTAGCGCACGGTGTACGCGACCCGGAGTGAAGACTCCTAATCAAAGCCGATACGAGACGGAATTATTCCTGGGCTGATATAATTCGTTTCGTCGAGGCAAATCTTGTGGGAACAGATGTGACTTTAATAAACGCGGTTGATCAGTCGAATGGATTCCCGCAAAACTCTGTACGTAAGTTCGTAGCGTTTACGTACGTGAAACTGTGTTCTAGATTTAAACACTTGGAAAATTAATTATTTCAAAACGACAAAACAAACAACCCTACTGCTTATTATAGACTGTCTATGGTGTACCCAGCAGAATTCCAAACTATCCAAAATCGACCAAGCCAAATACCACGTTTCTATAGAACTCTGAATTTTGTCATGGTTTCAAAGATATTTTAATAAAATTATGTAAAATGTAAAAACAAATCTATTTTTCACAAACATTTCCACTATATTTAAAAAAAAAGTAACATGCTTCGCTACACAGGAGCTTCTTCGGACGTTAGGTTAGGTTAGTTTAAAAGTGAGGGGATCAAACCGACACTCCACAGCAACTCTGTGGTCTATTGTGGCTCACACCTATATTTACACTTCCCCAAGAAACTCTAAATACTCAATGAATCTTATCATGCATCATCATATCATATACCGGGTGTCAACGATATCATTTTACACGATGCCATTCAATTGCTTTTTAGGTTAGGATTTTTTTATTTGGGTTAACGAAATATGGTATTAAGACACATATTTTTCATGAAAAAACAATTGAATATTACTGCCAGTTTTTACGATATCAGAACCAAGTTAAGAATTTCAAATGGAACCCTGTATATTATTTTACATAGTTTGATAGAGCTTAGAATTACCTTTTCAATGACATATCACACGTTATATTTTTTTTCAAAATGGCGGACCAGGAAGCGCTTTTTCAAAATTCAATATTTCGGTCGTTTCCCGATACCGATGAAATTTTTGTTTAACAAATTATTAAAATATTAAACAAAATCGGGTTTTCAATGTATTTTAATCAAATTTAAAATCAAATTTTTAATTTATCACAAAATGGGATAAGTTTAATTTTTTCTCTAAAATGTGAACTTTTTCTTAAATTTTCTAAAAGATTTTAAATAGAAAGTTGTATTTATTAAATATTAGTATTAAAGTATATCTTATTAGCTACACGAAACCGCATAACAAGCCGTATTTTTGCTTTTTGTTTCAGAAAAAATTGACAAAACCTTGCCGATATACATTTTTCCTAATACATAACATGAAACAAACACACACATATTATTAATCAGAAAATCCTGGAATATTTTTTATTGTTTATTGATAAGTAATTTTGTATTATTTTGACATTTTGTGACTGTTGTCTTATTTTAGGAAAGCGAGAAAAAATCACAAGTAGTATTAATTTTATTTTACCAGTAGATACGGTGCAGTAACATGAAAGATGACTTAACTAAGATAAGTAGGTCTTGGAAACAATTGCATAGGGATGCCATTATAATTTTCATTAGATTTAACCAGAAACGTCAAAAGTACTGTTTTGTATCGACATTTCTGATAACTTTCGTTACATTTTTACACTGAGAAAAACAAAAAACAAAAACAAAACCGCATAACAAACCGTATTTTTGCTTTTTGTTTGAGAAAAAATTGACGAAACTCTGCCGATATACATTTTTCGTAATACATAACATGAAACACACACACCCACACACACATATTATTAATCAGTAAATTTCGGAATATTTTTTATTGATAAGCAATTTTGTATTATTTTGACATTTTATGATTTTTGCTGTCTTATTTTAGGAAATCGAGAAAGATTCACAAGTAGTATTAATTTTATTTTACCGGTAGGCTTTCGGTTTTTCCGGAAATACCTAGACCTAAGTCAAGAAGTTTAAAAAGAACCCTGTATATTTTTTCACACAGTTTGATAGAACTTAGAATTCCCTTTACATTGACATATCACAAGTAAATTTTTTTTCGAAATGAAGGACCAGGAAGCTTTTGTTCAAAATTCAATATGGCGGCCATTTTCTAGCACCGAAGATATTTTTGAATTATAGGTAGAAGTAATAAACAAATATAGGGGTTTTTATTGGGTTTAATGCTAATTTAAAATCAAACTTTCACAATTAATACAAAAGTCACTCAATTAAATATTCTATAGGCTGTCCGCCTTGTTCTTGGCATAGTGTAACTCTCTCAACATTTTCCGCGAGCAGGTTTCGTAAATGCTGTTCTGAGATACTCTCAACGGCTCGTCTTATTCTATTTTCTAACATTTCCAACAATATTACAGGAGTTGCATACACTTTTTCTTTCAGATGACCCCATATAGAAAAATCAAGCGGGGTTAGGTCAGGCGACCTCGCTGGCCATCGAATTGGTCCATTGGTTCCCAACCAGTTCTCACCAAATCGTTCATTCAAGTAATTTGCAACAATTCTTGAATTATGAGCAGGGGCGCCATCTTGTTGGTAAACTAAATCATCATTTTGCTGCAAATTATTTATAAAATGTTCAATTTCATTTTCGAGAAAGTCCAAATACATCTCGCCAGTTAAAGGCTGATGGAATAATATTGGACCAATAACGCTTAGTCCTACAACGCCTAACCAAACATTAACTCCAAAACGTTCCTGGAAGGCACCTTCTCTTACTAATCTTTGATTTTCCTTTGCCCAATAACGAAAACTATTTCTATTAAACATCCCTAGATTAGTAAACCTTGATTCGTCCGAAAAAATAATCTTATGATGAAACACAGGACTTATTCTATAATTATCTAAAAACCAATTGCAATAAATAAGTCGTCTTTGGAAGTCATTTTCAAATAGGTGGTGGTGAATTTGATACTTAAACGATTTAAACCCGTGTTTCTTTAAAATTTGTCTGGCGCTTTCGTGGGACGTATTGCACTGTTTGCCTAATTCACGAAGGGAAGCTGTACGGTCATACTCGATGTACGCTAAAACGTTTGTTTCCACTTCTTCGCTTACTACGAAACCATCATTGCCATTAGCATGGACACCACCATTATTTTCATTTTTTAAATGTTGTACTAGCCAAGGATAATATGCATGTGAAGGAGCGTCACGATTCGGAAAGCGTTCCTGGTATAATCTCTCTGTATCCCTTGAATTTTTGCGACATTCCCCATAAATAAGGAGCATGTCAATTTGATGTTCTCTTGAATAAACCATAATATTTATTTTTAAAACTAACTAGAACCACTTCTCAGTGTAAAAATGTAACGAAAGTTATCAGAAATGTCGATACAAAACAGTACTTTTGACGTTTCTGGTTAAATCTAATGAAAATTATAATGGCATCCCTATGCAATTGTTTCGAAGGCCTACTTATCTTAGTTAAGTCATCTTTCATGTTACTGCACCGTATCTACCGGTAAAATAAAATTAATACTACTTGTGATTTTTTCTCGCTTTCCTAAAATAAGACAACAGTCATAAAATGTCAAAATAATACAAAATTACTTATCAATAAACAATAAAAAATATTCCAGGATTTTCTGATTAATAATATGTGTGTGTTTGTTTCACGTTATGTATTGGGAAAAATGTATATCGGCAAGGTTTTGTCAATTTTTTCTGAAACAAAAAGCAAAAAGACGGCTTGTTATGCGGTTTCGTGTAGCTAATAAGATATACTTTAATACTAATATTTAATAAATACAACTTTCTATTTAAAATCTTTGAGAAAATTTAAGAAAAAGTTCACATTTTAGAGAAAAAATTAAACTTATCCCATTTTGTGATAAATTAAAAATTTGATTTGAAATTTGATTAAGATCCATTGAAAACCCGATTTTGTTTAATATTTTAATAATTTGTTAAACAAAAATTTCATCGGTATCGGGAAACGACCGCCATATTGAATTTTGAAAAAGCGCTTCCTGGTCCGCCATTTTGAAAAAAAATATAACGTGTGATATGTCACTGAAAAGGTAATTCTAAGCTCTATCAAACTATGTAAAATAATATACAGGGTTCCATTTGAAATTCTTAACTTGGTTCTGATATCGGAAAAACTGGCAGTAATATTCAATTGTTTTTTCATGAAAAATATGTGTCTTAATACCATATTTCGTTAACCCAAATAAAAAAATCCTAACCTAAAAAGCAATTGAATGGCATCGTGTAAAACGATATCGTTGACACCCGGTATACATTTAGCGATGTATTCTTGAAGTCCTCGGGCAGCAGAATATCTCTACCGAATATGGAGAACCTGATCTTGGCAGCTTTCTGGCATTCACAGAGCACATGGCTGGCTGTCTCATCATCCTCCATACATACGTCTTCAAGCCCCATCCTATGCATGTGATGCCTTAGACCAGCCACGTCAAACATGCGGTCCAGTGAGCATTTTTCTGCGGCCCAAATCAGTTTTGAAAACAGCCAGATAATGCGGCCCGCGAACAAGTTGAAAACGGTTTTTGAAAGCGCGCGCCGCTACAACGATTGGTATAACAAAATTTACAATTGTACCTAGTGCCATCTATGTTTAGGAGGATGAACTACACATGCTCAACCTAAAGCCAAACGTTATCTGGCTTGTTCCATGTTCTCTTCTGGAAAAATTTTTCCTTTAAATGCATCAAAATTGCAGAGCTCGAGGAATTTAAAATCATTTAAACAGTTAAATCTATAGTTTATTTGTTGCTGAATTTGATCGATTATTTCATAAAAGAGGCTTCTGTATGATGTTTGAACATCCCCTACCTTGTCTGTTCGCAGACGCTTGGCTTGTGGCTCTACATTTAACGTCATCGTTTTCTCACAAAATAGGTCAAAGTCATGTCTTTTTTGCCTTAACTTGGACTTGGAAAAAAGAACAGCCATGCCACTTAAAGTAACGAAAAATACTTTACACTCTTTAATGTGATTGATGGACTGGGATCAAACTAAATTTAATTTATGAGCAAAACAATGGACAAACACAGCACTTGGGAAAGTTTCTCGAACTTTAGCTTGCAGACCCCCTAATTGTCCTGCCATCACTGCAGCTCCATCATAGCTTTGAGCAACTAATTTTTTCTGTCCATTAATTTCTTTAACGTTATAAACTACGGTATATAACGCATTTGCTGTACGACTTCTGTCTGTTTTAACGTAGCGTATTACTATAGATAATTGGCTAAAATTAGTGATATCACTTGTTTCATCCAGAATAATAGCAATGAACCGCGCCTCGCCAATTTCCTGCTTACCTTTTTTTTAGAATAATGGTTGCGACAGCGAAAATTAAATCATTCTGGATTCGATTCGACGTTCCGCGAAAAATGCTAGACTGCTCTAAATGATTTTTTAAGCAGTCACCATATTTAGCCATTAAACTAAGTAAATCTTGAAAATTTCCTCTATTTGAAGAAACCCCATGACCTCTAAATCCCAATTTGTGCTGTCCGAGAAAACAAACAACATTGCTAAGTCTTCTTAATATTTGCCTGTTTTTATCGACTAGTTCATTGTGTTGGTGGTGACTAATTTCCAACTATTTATTAAGGGCATGTTCAATTCTGGTTTTGACGAAGACTTTCTTTTATGACGGCCTGCAAGTGCGCTTTGGACATAATGTGTCTTTTTACAGCTTTATGGAAATTGTTTAAATCGGAAAAACCAGTTTTATTCCAGAGACGTTTTTCATTTTCAAAAAGTAAACATGGCCAACAGAATAATTTACTTATATTTTCACACCCTGTTAGCCATTTAAATTGTTCGTATTGTTTTTCCGGATAAAAATGTCTAATACAGTTTTTCATTTTTGTGGTTAAATTTTTTATAGGCGGTTTTGCCCTTCCTTTGGAAATTATTTGAAGCTTATCAGCGAAGTTTAATGTTGAAAATCCTTTTATTATTAAGATATACACCACACATTAACACACACTCTTCTTACTAAATTCTCCAACATTTTCAACGTTATTACCGACAGCCGAAGTTGACGGTATTTGCATAGCCACGTCTGTATTATTGTCTTCCATATCGCACCATGCACGACGCGACGTACGTATCACACAACACACGGATAGCCGTTCAAACAAAGAACCTACTCCAACGATAGCTTCCGCCCCCACTTAAAGCACGCGATTGAAATACAAAAATTGCAAGCAGCCGGTGGAAAGTTCAATAACCTCTGGCTCGATTCACAGGAAATCAAGCATACAGGACTTGCCTGCAGAGAAACTAGCGGCCCACATAGGTTCTGTTTAATTTTGTAGCTCGGTCGCAGTCAAGGCCGCATTTATTATGGGCTTGATAATTTAGATAATATTTTAGCATTTTTAATACAAACGTAATGAATGGTTTCCTATTTCAAAAATTACATTTTAGAAGAAGTTTTGTAATTTTTTTTTTGGGGAAGCACTGTTTCCCTTGCTTCCGTGGACTGCACGCCCCTGCTATATATAAAAAAATGGAAACAACTGGCCTTTTATCCAGAAGCTGCAGTCGAACTGTAGAGAGTTAGCTCGTCCCAGGACAGCTAGGCCCTGGCACGTGTTCAATCAGACCATGTGGACTGAGTAAAAAAAATTCCAAAAAAAAAGGTTATGTTAGATTTTTCTCTTCTAATTAAAAAAAATTAAAGAAAAAAGAAAAGAGGCTTTGTCTGTGCAGCTGGAGAAAAAATAAAAGAAAGATCGCTTACCTTAGCTTAAGGGAATCAGTAAAATTTCCAAAATATGGTTCTCATTATACCAAAAAGGTAAAGGAAACGAAGAGGACCTAATCCATATAAACTAATCAATTTAAAGTGCAAACATGCCACTCCAGGCAAAAAACGAAAAAGGTCTTAAGACATTAACATGCCTTACGTCTTTCGATCTCGATGTCTCGTCGACAAGTGACCTATTTAAAAATACTCTTGACTTTTTTTTTTCGATTCACCTAAACAGCCGACTGAATTAGGGAGAAGCCATATTATATAACAAATCTGCAAATTTAGGAAATCAATAATAACGATCAATGAAAATCATGAATCTCACAAGATAAGTGGGAGAATTGGCAATGCTGTAGAAAAATAACGTTTGAAAGTCTGATTTATCGACTGTTAGGTGTTTATGAAGATACTAAATACCGCAATATTTCTGCCCCAGGGTTGCTACAAATGACACAGTTGATATAGAGTAATAAACACAAAAATGAATCGAATCTGAAGGACGAGGCTACAAAACAAGCCTTATTGCAATATTCCTAAGTTGATAGCGACAGCCGAGAACAAGCCTCAAACTTTCCCAAAAAAAAACATTAAAGCGTGATCAACCCTGAATCCTAGTCGAAAAATAAGCCTCATATTTTTACACATAAGCCTAGTGTAGCCAAGGCGTGTACCTACCTACAAAATAAAACTAAAAGCATATTCACACAACTATTGTTGCAAAATGTATCCAACTTTACAATTTCTGTACTTGTTACATTCATCTTTGACGTCATCAGTTCTTTAACACTATGAAAAATTTCAATGTAATTAACATCGACGTTCACTCTCTTTAAAAAAATGCCTATGTCCTTTATTTGTGAAATGCATTTGTGAAACAATTTTTGAAGGGCATCCTATAAATTACTATAGAATAAGACGAAGTGTTAAGTATGGATTTGTTATGCAACATTTCGAACTTTTTGATTTTTTTTTCGGATTTTGATGTATTTTCAAATTAAGAGAATTAAAGTAATTTTAATTTATTTTAAATTTTACTAGAGTGAATCAAATTAGAAGTTGATTCTGATTATAGTCTAATACTGAAATTATATAACTTAAAAAAAGGCACAACGTTGCCATGTTTAGCTTATCGTAATTTTGTAATTTTTTAAATTTTAACACCCTGTATTTTATATTAGATTAAAACAGAGCATTAACGATTTCAACATTATATAACAATATGGGTCTACCACTCAACTTTTCAGACTTATTGTCAATCATCTTCACCATGTAAGTTTTTCAAAAAAGCTTTTAAATTTTGTTACAGACAATGCTATATTCACCTTTGTCACCTTTGTTTATTAACTAGGCACAGTAAATGTTGAAAACTTTTTCCATATTTTTAAAACTATAGTTATTAATTATAATACAATATATATGAAACCTAAATTAATTAGGACCTTTGAACTATTTAGCAGAAGAATCAAAAACTGTAAGATATTAAATAAATACAAAACACTTTTATCCACGAGTTTTTATCGCTTTTGCCTCAAAAACGCTTTGCTTGAGTAATTGAAATTGTTCAGATATCTCTTGCTTAAATTGTTCAATATCCTGGCATATACATTAATTCCCATTGTATATTAATGTTTCTAAAAATAATTCAAAGTGACCATATCAGGGCTCCACGGTGGTAATGGTTTATTTTCATTCCTTCAAAATTGTTGTCTTTAAACTGATTTATCTCGTCGTCACTGTGACTTGGAACATCATCCAGTGAAAAATAATATTCTTCACCGCTTCTCTCCACCATCAAATCATTTACAACAATTTTTTAGACCCAATGGGAATGTTGGCTTGCCCCTAGGAGACCTGATCTTATCCTCTCGGAATATTTTTGAAGAACTTTAAAATATAAAGTATATCAAAATAATACCAACTTATCGGGTAATTTAGGCAAAAAGTAAGTGAAGAAATTCAGTTACACAATCAGTGAATACTACATTATAATTAACAACTGTAGGTTTAACGAACATTTAATTTAAATTTAATAAGAAAATATACCATAGAATGAAAGCTTTCACGGCTGTGGTCAATTAAGAAATCATAGTTCTTTGGATTAGACCGTGTCAAAATGGAATCAACTTTCCGACGTTTCGCCTTCGATTGCACGAGGAATCTTCAGGGAACTTTACTTCACGAGATCGGAACACTGAATGAGTTCGGAGAGGCCCAGGCCGGCTATTTATAGTCGACCTGTGTTTACCGGAGCGTAACTCGGTGTAACGATCGGTTTCCACGCATGAAGAAGACTGAAGCCCATATCTCTATTAAAATAGTTAGGATGCTTATAAATTTCAATAGATTCTCTAATTTTGCGTTTATAGAATTCCGAAACCGGAGCAAGAACTTTGGTCTCTTTTACATTTATAACATGTCCAGTAGAATGTTGGTGTTCAGATACAGCAGATTATACAATTTGTTTCTTTCTGAAACATAGTTCATGTTCCTTAACCCTTTCCGGCATAGTGGTTTCACCAGAGAACCACTATATCAAAAGTCTGCCTTTTATCACACACTGGTTTCGGACGAAAACCAGGCTGTGTATTACTGCCATCTGTTATCGGGAAGCTATACTAACATTCTGAAGCACGTCAGAGCAACCTAAATCTCTGTAACTGTCATTATTTTGGTGAATGTGCGCACACCGAGCGAAGTAGACGAATTTTTTACAAAATTTGTATTTTTGTTGGAGTTTTATTATAAAAAACAGGTGAGTACTGGTATATTTATTTATAAACATGGTAAAACTTGACAAAAACGTGAAATGAATATTTTTTTTCTCAAAATTATCAAGGCTAGGAGGTTTTAGTTGTTATGGTTTCGCTCTGAAACCACTATGATAAAACTCGTATTCATTCGATAATAACACTTATTTGTTTTGAGAGTGGTTCTATTCGATTATTTGTTTCAATTGAATAATTACTAATTATATATATTACTAATTATAATTATTACTAATTATAATTACTAATTTTAATTATTATTATTATAGCCATACCAAATTGAAAATACTTATTCATTTTAGATATGGATAGAAGAAAAGTCTTGAATTTGGATAAAATGACATCGGCCGACTGTTTTGACTTACTGGGTGAACTTCCATCTGGAAGTGACTCAGAGCCAGACTTTCCAGAAATGTCCGATATGGAGGATGAAAATCTTGTGCAGGAAGTGCTGGCAGATCTTGGCAATTTTTCTGAGAGCGACACGGAAGTGGTGGACAATGCTAATGAAGTAGCTGAGTCTGGTGATGAAGACGAGGACAACTTACCACTAGCGGTTTTCGCAAATCGAGCTAATCTTGATAGATGGAAAAAAGCACCATTCAAACCATTAGAGGCCAGGTTTCAAGAAGATGTCGATCCTAAAAATGTACCCGAAGAACTAAAAGATCCTGTCGATTTTTTTTTACTGCTTTTTGATATGACTGATGAAATCGTTTTTCAAACCAACCTATATGCAGTACAACAAGGTCATAATAATTTTGCACCTACAGACCCAGTAGAAATAAAATATTTCATTGCAATAAATATGCTTATGGGCATAAAACAGTTACCAAGTTATCGGGACTGTTGGTCATCCTATCCCCAGCTACGAGATGAATATATATCAAATATAATGAGCCTGAATAGATTCAGCTCACTCTTATCCCATCTCCACTTGAACGATAATTCTGTTATGCCAGTAAAAGGACATCCACTTCATGATAAATTGTATAAAATTCGGCCGTTTATCAGCAAATTACGAGAAAACTACAAAAAGTACTATGGTCCTTCAATGGAACAAGCAGTTGACGAAACAATGGTCAAGTTCAAAGGTCGCATATCCTTCAAGCAGTATCTTCCTCTCAAGCCAATAAAAAGAGGCTATAAAATTTGGTCTTTTGGTGATTTATCCGGATACATCTGCGATTTTGATAGTCTACCTCAGCTGCTTCAAGATAAGCATCTATCTAGGGGACAAAAATACTGGGCAGTGAATGGGCATAATATATCATGTGTGAAGTGGAAGGACAAGCGAGTAGTTCAAATACTATCTTCGATTCATGATCCATCGGAGGATGTTCCAGTAGGTAGAAGAGAAAAAGATGGGAGTTTGAAGGAAGTATATTGTCCAAAACCAGTCAAAGAATATAGGCGATCTATGGGGTGCGTTGACCGAGCGGACATGCTGAAATCTTTTTATGACATTGATCGAAAAGCTAAAAAATGGTGGCATAGGCTATTCTGGCATTTTGTCGATGTTACTATTGTCAATTCTTTTATCTTGTACCGCAGCTCGCCGGCAAATACGGAAAATCTAACTTTGAAGTTTTTTCGTATTAGAGTTATTTTTGGACTTATTGGTGCTTCAAAAAAAAGCACACCTGGTAAGAAGAAGGTCCTCAAAGAGAACAGGTTCAAGCCATACATACCACCAGAAGTGAGGACAAGCAATGCACTTCACATGCCTGTTCATGGGACATGAACCTGTGTTTTGTGAAAATATTTTTCAGTTTACGTAGTATCTCATAGTGGTCACAAGATGAAACCATATCCTGAAGGACATTTGGCGTAACTTTTTTTCTGTAAATTTGATATAATATGATACTTTTATGCGTAAAATTTAATATTTTAAGGTTTGTTCTTGTTTTAAATGAAATTTTCTTTTCTGTGCCTGAAAGGGTTAAGCCTAGTCGATATGGATCGTCCAGTTTCTCCAATATAGACATCACCACAGGAACAAGGAATTGCATATGCTCCTTCCGTTTGGAAGGGAATAATATCCTTTGGCGATCGCAAACATTGTCCAATTTTCTTGTGTGTGTTGAAGATTGTATGTGAGTTGGACCGGCGAAGTAACCTTGCAATCTTGTCTGCGGTTCCTGATTATGGAAATTTGCATTTAAGTATCTGTTCGTATGCGTTAGTTTTCTATATACAGAATGTCCCAAGGAACCATCCCCTTTCCTTTGTACAAGAACATCTAGAAAAGGAATCGTGCTTTCTATGAGCAAACCTCAGGAGCAGCCATGGATCTCGAGTGTCACCGGTGGTAGCCAATATTTTCATGGAAGCTTTTTGAGGAGAAATCCTTAGAGTCGTCTCCATTAAAACCAAAATTATGGTTCAGATATGTAGACGACACTTTTGTAATATGGCCACATGGTCCAGAAAACCTCCCTGAGTTTCTTGATCATCTGAATCAACAGCATGCTAATATAAAATTTACAATGGAAATTGAATCAGAAGGCACGATTCCCCTTTCTAGATGTTCTTGTACAAGGGAAAGGGGATGGTTCCTTGAGACATTCTGTATGTAGAAAACCAACGCATACGAACAGATACTTAAATGCAAATTCCCATCATCATCCAGCACAAAAGCAGTCAGTTATTGATTCATTGGTTTACAGAGCCCTCGCGATTTGTGACCAAAATTCTTTTCAATCGGAAACAGAGAAACTGACTCAAGCTTTAAGAGGGAATGGATATTGCACTGAGGATATTAAACGATCAATTAGAAAACATAATAATCCTACTACACTAAATGATACTAATAAGGAATTACCGATAGGAAGTGTAATTCTTCCATTTATAAACGGAACCACAGGCAAGATTGCAAGGTTACTTTGCCGGTCCAACATACATACAATCTTGAACACACACAAGAAAATTGGACAATATTTGCGATCGCCAAAGGACATTATTCCCTTCCAGATGGAAGGAGTATATGCAATTCCTTGTTCCTGTGGTGATGTCTATATTGGAGAAACACTGGACGATCCATATCGACCAGGCTTAAGGAACATGAACGATGTATCAGAAAGAAACAAATTGTACAGGGTGTCCAATTTTGGTTGTAAATGCAAGGTATTTCCGTTATTTGCAAATATTTAGGGTTCAGGTTTTTGCGACATCTTTTTTGTCAAACTCAAGCTGCCGTAATCAGATTTTCCATAGCCCGCCTCGTTTCGGAGATACAGGGCAAAATTGAAAAAGTTGCATTTTGGGACACCCCTCGTAACTCGGTTATCTTTTAACGTATCGAAAAGGTAAAAACTGGGTCTTATAGAGTTTTTTACGTAGAATCCAGTGGCGTAGACAGATTTTTTAATTGGGGCCGTCGTTTTTGATACATGACCCAAAGTCACGTTTTTTTAAATAGGACACCATGTATATTTTTACGGAATCCTATTCGTCTTATTATGAGCTTTTCAAAAATATATGGTTATCTATACTTATTTTAAAAAATAAGGCTGCAATTTAGGTTTGTAATAATATCTATCTATATTGTTCATACTAAGCCATAGACTGATTGTCAAAAATGGCTTGTCACTGCTTTGTCATAAAGTAAATGAAGTTTTGATGTTAATTATTACTTTTTAACAAATGGCTGCAAATCAATTATTTGAAAACTTTTAGCAATATGATATGCTGACCTGTTTCATAGAGAGTCATGAAAATATAAAAGCTGCTCCTGAGCTTTATTTCATTAGGTAATATTTTATTTTCATAATTATTATTGTAATCTTTTTTAAAACTTAGACTTTTATTATATTGATATCCGGAAAGGAGGCAGCTAAATAAATTAATATTCTATAGGCTGAAATCGAATTTAATACATTTTGGCTCTTTCAAAAAGCCCAGATCAAAGAAATATAAAAAAGAGAATCGTGAGGCTGATGAAATTAACATCCTAGCAAGTGTAAATGTTACGCCTGTAACGTCCTGTAGAAAAATAGAGAATGAAGTGGGTGTAATCAAGTCTCGGGTTCAAACGATTTTAAAGAAACATAAGTATAAACCTTATAAAGTCAGAGTTGTGCAAAATCTACATCCTGGAGATGCAGAACGACGTATTGATTTTTGCCAGTGGTATTTACAAAAAAATAATACTAACCAAAATTGTGGAAGGGCGGTTATATGGTCCGACGAATCGTATATAAGTAGTGCTGGAATATTTAATAGGCACAATACGAGACACTGGTCACCTGAAAATCAACATTTGATATTTCCACGCGAGCAACAAGGAAGATTTGGCTTTAAACAGGAACCAAAATAAAATTTCATATTTTTGAAGGAGGTCTCATTGCTAAATCGCTACCTTGAAATATTGCAAAATATATTGCCAGAAATCATAGAAGATGTCCCTTTAGCACATGTAAATCAAATATATTTCCAACAAGACGGAGCTCCAGCATTGTGAGGCGGTATTTAGAAGAGAACTTCCCCGAACGCTGGATTGGAACGCACGGACCTGTCCGATGGCCTCCTAGGTCGGCTGACCTGTCCATATTGGACTTCTTTTTATGAAGTCACCTAAAATATTTAATTTTTCTTACCCGACATAACACAGTTCAAAACCTGCGTAACACCACTGAGCAGGCATTTTTGCAAATACAAGCACGCAATGTAGTCATTTCAAATGCACTGGGTAAAATTGCAAGAGTGTGTGAGAGATGTCTAAGAGAAAATTGAAATCAGTTTGAGCAGTTCTTTTGAACATGGCTATTTACGAAAAATAGATATACTTAATATATTCTTAAAAACTTAAACTATATATTTTTGAAAAGCTCATAATAAGACGAATAGGACTACGTAAAAATATACAGGGTGTCCCATTTTAAAAAAAACGTAACTTTGGGTCATGTATCAAAAACGACAGCCCCGTGTAAAAATCTGTCCACACCACTGGATTCTACGTAAAAAACGAGGGGTGTCCCAAAATGCAATTTTTTCAATTTGGCCCTGTATCTCCGAAACGAGGCGGGCTATGGAAAATGTGATTACGGCAGCTTGAGTTTGACAAAAAAGTGGCACGCTATCGCGAAAACCTCAGTCCTAAATATTTGCAAATAACGAAGATATCTTGAATTTACAACCAAAATTGGACACCCTGTACAATCTGCTGTATCTGAACACCAACATTCTAATGAACATGTTATAAATGTAAAAGAAACCAAAGTTCTTGCACCGGTTTCGGGATTCTATAAACGCAAAATTAGAAAATCTATTGAAATTTATAAGCATCCTAACAATTTTAATAGAGATACGGGCTTCAGTCTTCATCATACGTGGAAACCGATCGTTACACCGAGTCACGCTCCGGTAAGCACAGGTCGACTATAAATAGCCGGCCTGGGTCTCTCCGAGCTCACTCAGTGTTCCAATCTCGTGAAGTAAAGATCCCTGAAGATGCCTCGTGCAATCGAAGGAGAAACGTCGGACTACTGCATGATCCCCAGGATGAATAAAATATTACCTGTAATAGCTATTAGTGCGTATTTTTTTCAAATTACACAACTTAAAAGCTTTGTTATTAACACTATCGACGGAAATTTTATTAAGATCATGCTAAACGTGACGAATCCATTGGATGTATCAATCTGTGAATATGCTCGAGTTAAGTTCAGAAGATCTGCTGTTTGATCTTGTCCCATTAATTAGGTTATACCCTTTAAGAAGAAAAGTAATTAAAGGATTGTACCGAAATACTTTTGTTTTGATCACTACGATTGACCTTCAGTGTACCTCAAATATATCATTAATATCATTAATCTTTTCATTCAATAGTGGAGTTCGGCTTAGCCCCGTAAATTTATTTTAAGCTAAGTCTAACTTTGCCGGCTTCGAACTATAAACCGTTATTTTTAGATATACGAAGTTTCCTCTTTAAAGTGGACAGTAGAAAATAAATTAGGAACGCAGCCTTGTGTCGGGCTTAACCCCTTACACATATTATATTCATCTGTAACTCAATCACAAATTGATACGAACAAAAGCTGTATTTCTCGCAATTTTGCAGCTTCTTCGTGAGATTATGCTGCCTTTAGAAAATTAACACTAACACTGATGCTTTCGGGAGATATTGGCTTGTAATCATGTGTTGTTTTAATCCGTATGCAAAAATATTGGACTAGCAGATGGGAAGGAGGCGACAAAAGATCTTTTTCATTAACATTAAATTAAACGGAATAACTTTTTCAATCGCTAAATACTTAGGGATTATACTGGATTCAAAATTACTTTGGAATCATGAAACAAATAACATAGTTAAAAAAACCGAAAGAGGGCATAAATCTACTGAAACAGATATGTACTTTCTCTTGGGGAACACACCAATTAACTGCACTACTATTTTATAAAGCATACATAAGGTCAATGATCGACTATATAGTGTGTATCAGCCAAATGGAATAAATTCGATAATAAATAAATGGGGGCGTGTTCGGAAAAACGCTTGGACCCGTCGATTGGTATTTTTGTTGCTCATTTTCTCCAATAAAAACTTTTTATACAGGGTGTGTCCTGTAACAGTGGTCAATGCCAACTTTCTTATTTCAAATGCAACATCCCGGATATTATTTAATTTTTGGATTCTTTAGGAGATTCTAAACATATTTTATGTTCAATATCCTATACCTATCTTCAACTATTTCGGCAATATTAAGTGTTTTCAAATTTATTTTTATTTTATTTATTTCGAATTTATTATTATTCATGAAAGTGGCTCTGGTTACTGAACTATTTATTTGATTTCAAAAATTCGCTACAACACACTCAATACTTATTTACCATTTAGGTCTTCATATTAAGAATGTAAGCAAAAACCATTTTTATTGATATGGAACATAAAGAGCCAGTTTTGTTTACTTTTAAGTTTTGTTTACTTTTGTGTAAAATGCCTGGCCTTTCTCTTTGCAAGACAGTAGTTGTCAGTGTCAGTCTTTTGAATTTCGTTAACTGCATAATACCTAATATCAGAAAAATGGTTCATTTAACAGAAATGCATAAAATAACAATTCTACAAATGATTGGTTATGGAGATAACACACGAACACAAGTGGAAGTTGCTCGCTTATTTCATGAAAAATTTCCAAATTTGCCGTATATATCCCAAGGGACAATTAGTAAAATAGAAAAGCAGTTTCGCGAGCTTGGACATGTGAGGCAGATAAAAAAAGCAGCTGCCAATTCAATAAATGATGATACTAAATTGGATATTATGCTTGAGTTTGAGGAAAACCACATATTTCTAGTCGACAAGCCGCCGCAATGTTCGATATTAGCCATTCGTCGATTATTCGAACATTAAAAGAAAATAAAATGCATCCCTATAAAGTGATACCAACTCAGGAGCTCATGGAAGACGATTATGATAGGAGAACTTATTTTTGTGAACAAATGATGGCTATGTTAGATAACAATGTTATTCAATTAGAACATGTTTTGTTTTCGGATGAGTGCACCTTTACACTTCACGATTATGTAAATCGTCAAAATTGCCGCTATTGGTCTAGGGAAAATCCTCACTGGATCAGCGAAGAACATACTCAATATCCTGAAAAGGTTAATGTTTGGGCAGGAATTGTTAGGGATCATATCACAGGCCCCTTTTTCATTGACGGCAATTTGAATGGCGATAATTATTTAGCACTGTTCCAAAATAATGTCGTGCCAACTTTGACAAATTTGTATCCGGATCCAGCAAACCCACAAGTTCCAGCGAATATGATATGGTTTCAGCAAGATGTAGCACCGCCCCATTACCAAATTAATGTCCGGCAGTACCTCAACGGAATATTTCCAAATCGGTGGATAGGGAGACGAGGATCGATAGAATGGCCAGCGCGATCCCCTGATCTGACGCCATTAGACTTTTTCTTATGGGGACATATTAAAAATGTTGTATACAAAACTAAACCCCTTGACTTAGCTGACTTAAGACGAATAACGCTTGCAATTAGATCGGTCACGCCTGAGATGCTAAATAACGTTAGAAGAAATTTCTATTTAAGATTAGGAATTTGCCTTGAATATGTTTGGGACTTATACTGGAGTTTATCTATTTTTTTGAGCTGACAATTACTTGATCAACCAGAAAATAGACTACTATAGTCGATAATTGACTTTACGTATGCTTTATAAAACAGTAGTGCGGTTAATTAGTGTGTTGCCCAAGATAAAGAACATATCTATTTGAGTAGATTTATGCCCTCTTCGGTTTTTTTAAATACGTTAGTTGAGAGTTATGAAATCTTCTCCTACAGAGGCAATATTAGTTGAAGTACTTGAACCACCATTGCACCTGAGAAGAGATTACTTAGCAAGTAAATTTATCTTAAAGCTCTGTACATACAAACACCCCCTTTTAACACAAATTTATAAAGTTTTTCTTTATAACCTTTCTGAAGCCTATTGGCCAAAAAAGAACTCACCACCTTTAGCTAACAACAACTCCAAAGCAGTAGTGATTCATATCCTACAAGAATTTATAAACTTGAGTAAAACATATTATTTACACAGCCTGAAGTTAAAATATCTATTCAATATTTACCATAATTATCTCGTCATATACACAGATGGATCAAAACAACACGGTCAACTAAGTGCAGCTTTTTATTGTCTACAGCAACATTTTCAACAGTCCTTTACCTTAAATATAAATCTAAGTATCTTTCTCTCAGAATAAGCTGCAATTTTCAACGTCTTAAATTACATACAAAACATACTTTTTAACATTTTCAAATTTATGTATAATTATTTAGTTTATAGTAACAGTGAGGCAATTACTAAATTTGGCTAACTAAGGCAATTACAAAATTTGGCTAGTTATATAGTTACTGATTTTCACACAGTGTTCTAACACCATTCTGTCGAATAACTCTACGAGTTGGATTTTTCCAAATTTACATATCATACACTTTATAAAAGAAAGTTAATAGAATCTTTATTAATAAAGTGTTACTATTAAAAGTGACATATTTTGAATATATAATCAGTTTTAGTTCATAAGATACTGGCCTTCTTTATTAATGAAAATAACAATTTTTTCATTTACAATAAAATATTCTGTTTTTTTTGGTTTCTTCTTTCAGTCCATTTCACTCACATGAACATATTTACTCTCTTCTTTCTTGTAACATATCAATTTGACACTTTGAGAACACTTGAACTATTAGAAAGTTTCAGTTTATATAACTTTTTGTTTTCATTTGTCCAAGCTGCTGTTCTTTATGTTTGCCTGGTATGGGATGTTAAACAGATATTTTGGCTGATGGTTTTTCATTAATTTAAGCCAATTAGTAATCTGAAACAAACTTGAACATATAACTTTATTTAACTGCAAGTTAAATATAACCGTTAAAATATCAAGACTTTTATGTAAATTATATTTTACATACCTCAATATGTCTTACTCATAATTCATTGGATTACATTTTGTTAAGTATTTTCAACTTCTCTAAATTAAGACAAAAGAAATTTGTTTTTGTTTTGTTTACAAATATTCGTAATTTGCCTGCCTTTCTCTTCTGTCACTATGGTTTCATTGGTTTCTTATTTTTCGGCATTCAGCCAGCTTTGACAGTGTCGTGTTTTTTGATTTCAGTCACGATTTTGGTTCTGCTCAGGGGCAGTTTGCCAGCTTTATTTGGGGACACCGAATATTATCGAGTTCTTACTCCCTTCCACTAGTGGCGCTAGCAGTGGACTCCACTGTAATTATTTTTTTATTTTATGGCTTTAGGTTGGCATAAGTCTGAAGTGAGGAAGAATGATGGAGGGGAATGTCAAACTTCTTTGAATTTTCTGGAACTGATTTTCTCACCCCTTTTCTATTGGCTCTCCTTAGAGGTGCAACATGTGTCCGGCTTTATAAAAGTGCCTTAATGGACCAATTTTTTAAAGTACTGAAAGTATGTCATAAGTCATTTCTTTTAAAGTGCAGTGCCGTTGAAAGCCTAAGGCCTATTTATGGACATCATCTGGCCCTAAATTTTGGTCCCGTTTTGTTTGGTTCCACATTTGGTCAACCACGTGCTAAGTCGATTTTCAAATTAGTTTCCTGCTGTGAGCTAATTTGCAATTATCTTTTATAAACAGAATGGCGTCCTGAATTTTGTTTTTGGCTGTCGGTCCTCGAGAAGCCTTTCTGGATGTCTGGAAATTCCCTTTATTGGTGACCGTTGGCGTCGAAGGAGCCCTCTAGATGATTAGAGGTAAGGCAATGTCTTTGAATAGTTGTGTTGTAAACAACTTCTTTTGCACATTCCATGTCGATTTTATTTTAAGACAAACAATCGTTTGTAGGGTTTCAGGTTAAGAATTCAAGATATAGTTTTGGGATATAATTATAAATTATGGTGTCATTTTTTGGGGTACATAAACCAAGAGTTCTACAATGGTTTTAAAATTCCTTCCTGTAAGAGTCCGAGGAATTAATTCTTAATTTTTATATTTATAAATTTTATATAAGGTAGCAGAAGGAAGTAACCTATTTTTTGTAAAATAGCCTTGACGAAATACTTTTTTTTTATAACTTTTTCCTTGCGGCTGTGTGGTAAAAGAAAGTTCATGAATTTTTGATTCCCTGTGCGCTATTTAAGTTAATTTTCATATTTACATATTTGTGTCATGACATTTCGCCAGATGTTCACAGGTTGATGATATAATGGTAATAACGTTCTATCACATTTCACACATTTGATATATTTTATATATATTTTACATTTTCTTGATTTATTTTTTTTATATCTTAATGTCAATTGAATTTTTGAATGTAAACTAAATTTCACATGTCAAGAATTATTTTATAAAACAACTCTTAAAAAAAACAAAAGATCAAGGTAATCATTAAAATTTGACAGTCTGCACTTTATATAGTGTTTTATTGAAAAGCCCTCCAAATCTTTATTTTCTCTGCATTTAAATATCAATATAGATTTCTTCCTAATTGAGTCACAGTCAATTAGGTGGCGCCCGTTTTAATTTCTAAAGGTGTACTCGAGAACCTGCAACCTACAGCTCTCCGAAAGGATGACTGGCTGCCGTTCGCATGTATTGGTAAGTTCATAAGGACTTGACGCCATAACATATATGTTCCGATTCACAGTCTGTTATTAATAACGTAATAAGAATTTTTACCTAAGTCCAAGTCAATATCCAAATACCTTTGTTACCAATATAATTAAAATATTAAATGCAACTGAAAACATTGAAATAAAATTTATTTGGACTAAAGCACACTCAGGCATAATAGGAAATGAATTAGTGAACAATATTGCAAAAAATCCATCAAACAGATATAATAAACCTATACCTTAATGATATCAAATTATTTTTCTGTCATCAAAACACATTGGTATTATAACTCTAGGGTCCCAAGGAAAATGATTAGTATTATAAGCCGAATTTAGCTTAATTATGGAAGATTTCCCAGCCATCTTCATAAAATCGGAATTCATGGCAACCCTTTATGTACATGTCGAGAATATGGTGATATGAACCATATATTATTTGGCTGCTAGCTAACTAACGAAGAGTCAACAAAACTAATCAGAAAATTATCAAAATATAATTTTACCCTGCCAATATGGCCTCCAGAGGTTTTAAGTAATAATAAATCAGTAATATTTAGTGGAATTTTTAATTTTTTGAATGAAATCGAACAAAGGATTTAATGTTTACCTTTTTAAGATTCCGTGGCCAAAACACTTGTAAGGCCAGCATTCCAAAAAAAAACTAATTCTGAAAACTTATCTATTTGTTTTGTACGTTGAACTCTACCAATTCGATAAATTTAAGTCGTTTGGCACCATGGAAGTACGCATGGCCAATGTGTGAGCCCTAAAATCTTCAAAACACAACGAGAAAGAAAACTAAAATTTAGGAGTTCTTCTGTTCTATGGAATTTCTGCTATAAGATCAATTTATCTGTGGAAGTCGAAAATAATCTGAGAAGCTTTGATAAATATGTTCCCTAAAACATTAATAGAAATTAATGCATAAAATGAATTTTATCAGATATAGTACGCCGCACGAATCTGAAACCCCGACGAAAGGGGGAGGTTTGTCAAAAGCAGGTCTTTTCTATGGATATGTAGGGTTCTAGCCAATCAGCAATGAGTAATGCACCGTTTCCATAGATACTTGCATTCTTTTCATAGCCTCAGATTTGCGCACTAAGCTTTAGCCGCGTAAAGTAGCCCAACTTTTTTGAGTCAGTCAAAGCCCAAAACATACATTTTTGAGTTTTTTTGGACAACATTGCGTTTTTGAGTTGCCCTTAGTTAATATTTCTTATTTATAACTTCACTTTCAAACTTTCACCCTAACTTTTATTAGTAAATGTAGTAATCTTCTTAATAAACAGAAATTTGAAAATTCAATTTAACATTCTTTTTTTAATAGATTTTTAAGCTATGCCTACTAAAAAAAGTTATCATATAATTCAATAATAGCCCTACTTTATAAATATATACCTACAGACATTTGAAGGATCGGCGATTTACACGGAAGGTCACCAACATTATAAATCAAATCAGAAAACACAGTGAATACCAAAATGTTGTGTGATTCTTTTATCGAGCTATTAAATCTCGATGGGCTATTTACAAATATACAGGGAGAAAGAAAATAGTTTTTTTATTATTATATTACGCAATATTATTAAGATAGCCACTTATTACTATTTTATGTATTAAATGCAGAGGAACTAAATAAGAAAGCTCGCTAAATATGTATTTGGTTAAAATTTTTTGGTTGGCAAAAATAAAAATACACAAAATGGCAAGCGCCTTAATAAAATTGGAAGGCGGTTCGAATCAGTGAAACAATCAGGATATGTTCTGTTTATACAGCCACTTAATGCAAGTGAGATTTTTTTATCAATCACTAAAAATTATAAGCCCCGCTTGACCTAAAAATGTAACCACTTATACAGTGTCAATGTTATACACTTTTGTTAAAAACACAAGATAATTAGTTATTACTTCCCTCGTGAGATTTTTTCAGATCTTTATGTTTAAGAGTCTCTGGATGCCGGAAAACACGTTTTCTCAATTCCGTCTGTCTGTAGGTATGTCTGACCGTCAGTCTGTCTGTTCGCGGCATAGCTAAAAAAAAAATTTCAGTATAAAATTAATTTGCGAAAAATCAGGCTATATATATATATATATATATATATATATATATATATATATAAATCCTGATGAGCCTTGCCGGGGCAGATACCACGGTAGCAGATGGCACCTTGGCCCTGGAAACAAACAAGCGTCATGTTTTTGTACAAAATGTTGAAGGAGTAATCCTTATGTATATATATATATATATATATATATATATATATATATATATATATATATATATATATATATATATATATATATATATATATATTTATATATATATATATATATATATATATATATATATATATATATATATATATAGCCTGTATTTTTCGTTGGCCCCGAGTTTCTGGTAAAGCGATTTTACCCATTTTTATCGGACAAATTTTGTCTTATAATTAATAAAAAAATTTACTTATTTTAAACACACTTTAAAATTGGAACAAGTATTCTATAATTATTTATTTATTGTCTACAAAATTACAAATGTACTAAAAAAGTAAGCAAAAAAATGGTGTCAAATCTAATAAAAAAATTTTAAAATAAAATTCACAGGCTAATATCCAGGAGCCAGTGGCAAAAGCTCTGAGAATCGGTATAAGGAATATACAGAAACTTGTGCACGAAAAAAAAACAATTTACTTCCGAAGAAGATTAAGAAATGTACACGAAAAAAACTAAAGGCAACAGACTTAAGTTACAATGCAAAAATGGATATTCATAATGCAATTTATGATTTATACACGTCAAAGACTAATATAATTCTTCAGGAACCTTTTAATATTATAAACTAAAAAATATCATCATCACTTAAAAAGTCCTCATCTTCTGAGTGGTCCTTAAATGGCGCATTGATCATTGGTGCTATTTCGACATCTAGAACTCGTTCTCGATTCCACCAATCACATATTAATTTCTCCGTATGTTCCACATATTTCTTCCAGTACTCCGATGTAATATATTTTAATTAATCTTGCCAATATTAATTCTATTGCGTTAAACTGGCAATGGTATGGCGGCAGTCGTAAAACCTCATGTCCATTTTCCCGTAATATTTCATCTACGGCATATATTGTTGGTTTTTTAATATATTGCCATTAAAAGAAGTTCTAGTTTCAGCATATTGGGTAAAGGATTTTGTTTTTGTTTTATTAACTAGTCATAAATATCACTTTTCTTCCAGGATAAAGTAGGTTGTTTATTTAAGATTCTTGAATGGTAAGATGCATTGTCAAGAATGATTAAAGATGGATCACCTAAATTTAGAATCAGTTGTTCTTTTAACCACTTTTCAAACAGTTCACAGTTCATATTGTCATGGTAGTCCATACTTTTGGATGTTGAAGAAGACAGTAAACTTGTACCTGGGAGAAATCCTGTTGAAGGACCTGCATGCAAAATAATGAACCGTTTTCCCGTCCCACGTCCCTTTTTTCTCTTGACATTTTTTACAAACTCGTCCTGTCAAGATTTCGAACCACTTTCATTAGAAAATATTCAAGTCTCGTCTAAAAACACCACTTTTCTAAATTTTGAATTCACATTTTCCGTGTATTTCTTTAAGAACTGGATACGCTGACTTGCTATATGTGGCAATTCGCATAAAAATCTTCGATTACAGTCCTTTTTATATCGAAAACCCAACATTTTTATTAATTTTGACAACGATTTTAGTCCAATTTCCAATATGCCTCGATTTTTTAAAGCTTCTTTTAAAACTTGAAGGTTATATTAGTTTTTGATGTGTATAAATCGTAAATTATATTACGAACATCCATTTTTACGTTGTCACTTAAGTCTTCTGTCTTTAGATTTTTTCGTGTACATTTCTTAATCTTCTTTGGTAGTAAATTATGCTTTTTTTTTCATGCTCAATTTCTGCGCAGTCCTTATACCAATTCCCAGAGCTTTTGCTACTGTCTCCTGGATATTGGCAGGTGAATTTTCATTTTCGTAATTTTTTATTAGATTTAATACCATTTTTTTCGCTTGTGGATAGAAAAAACCCGAAAATGGTTTTCTATTACTTATTCTGTCACTGACTTGCCAATCTGACTTTGAAGTGACATCGCTCAAAGATTTTTGCAACTGCTAGTATTTATATGTTTATCCTCTTTTTTCACATGAAAATATGATAGGTCTATCTAATTCATCTTCCGGATTTTATGCGGAGGATATGATTACACGTAATAAAAGAAAAACAAACTTAAAAAGTTTGTCGTTGATAAATCGTATGACCCGCACGATAACACTACTTTTGACTATAGCGAGATAATCCAAAAATCATGCCGCTAAAAGAAACATCACGCTACGAGATCTCTACTAAAAGCAAACTTCACCTTTCGCAACAGGTCTTAAAATCATTGGCGATAGATATTTTTATGACTGTGTATTATACAAATTAATAATTTACTAAAAAAGAAAAGTATAGATGTGATGCAAAGTTATCATAATGATTACACACAAAATCGTCATACTTGAAATCTGTCATCAGCCCCCAAGATCTAGCAGTGTCCTAGAAATTATCAAAATCCGCGATGGTAAAAAATTATTACAGTTTGAGAGGAGATTAGCATTTCGGGTTTTGACTTTTCTTGCTACCAGTTCACTAGAACATTTTATTTTATGGTGGGATAATATTTTGAACTTGTTAAAAATTTTGTAGGTTACTGATTTCAAGAGATTCGAAACATGTTTTATCTTTTTTTTATTCATTCATATATACAAAAATATATATGTTGTTATAATTAGAGTTAGGATACCCAGTTAATATATCCAATACATATTTTTCAAAAATGTGGACGATTACAGTACTTCCCCTTTATAGTCGATATAGTTTGGTTAATTATTGCGTCTCAGAACCTGCACCATTCTTACCAAAAGTCCTATGAAAATTGTATTGTTCCATAAGCTGGAAATCTGCTCGTGTATAGCTTGCTTCCAAAAATGGACCTAAGACTGTTCCCCTATCTATAGATCCAAAACCCCACTTCCAATTATGAAGACGGTTATAGAGAAGTATATTAATACTGATCTGTTAAATTATCGTAAAAAGTATAAACTTATCTATGAAAAGCACAACGGACGACTGTCAAAGGTCCACACCACATACCTTTGTAACTCACAAGTAATATAATTTTTTAAAACAACGATTAAAGATATCTTTGATCAGAGTCTCGATTGAGAATCAAAATAATTTTTAAAATTAATTTTAGTTTTTTAGTAGATGATTGACTCGGGTCTAATTTAATTTAGTAGTAGGTAAATCCTCTCTTTTTTGCAGTAATCCACTTCAGCCGATTCGACGAAAGTTCATTCGATCGTCTTTTTATGTCTAAAATTAAAAATTTTGTGACTTGAAAATAAAAATAATATTGTCTCTCATCCCCTCCACTTCCACAGTTTACAATACAACAAAAAGAGGGTATTTTAGGGAAAAAAATAAAAATAAAAAACAAAAGTCCCATATACTCATGTGCATAAATTCGATTTGTTTGTCCTACGGCCGTCAAAAACAGCTGACCAGTGACATATCGTTGGAGTGTCTTAAGCCTGGGTTATAGATTGAAAAAGTTTGTGTCTTGCGTCGTTCTTTTGAGCTAAGCATTTACGCTGGTTCTTATCCCGTCTTATAGATTGAAAACGTTTCCTCTTTGCGTCGCCTGTGGAACTAACCTTAGTTTTATGTTTATATGTATCGCCTTTTTGTGTAATACAATTTTGTCTTGCTTGTTTTAAAGTTTCTATGCAATTTTTTAATTTAATGAGATGGATAATCAAAATCCTAGCAAAGATATGTATTGTGGACATATTAATGTGTGCTGCAGCTATAAAGCTGTTGAAAAGAAGGTTTAATTAGTTAATTAGGATAGAAATACTCAAAACTCCTACCAGTATTTTGTTAAAATTATTAAAGATAGTAAACCAAAGTTTTTTTTAAATGAAGGAGAATGTTATGTGTACAGGGTGTCCCATTTTCGTAGGTTTTACGGGGTTTCCAGCTTATGAGTAGAGATAGAGAGATGTGGTTTTCGCGACACCGTGCTACTTTTCGATGAAACTAAAGAGGCCGCAAACAGATTTGCCCTAACCATTTTAGTTTCCGTGCTACAGGGTGATTTTGAAAATTTGTCATTTTCGTACACCCCCTGTAACTCAGCTATCGTAAAATATATTTAAAATGTTTCAACTGGTATTTATAGATTTTTTCACGTAGAATTCAGCGGCATACTCAGATTTTTGCTGAGAGTCATAGTTTTTGACATATTGGCATAACCTACTATTTTTTAAATGGGAGACCCTATATATTATTTTTTCATCTTATTCTTCGTGTCGAGAGCTTTTCAAAAACATACCATAAGTCATATTTATTTTCATAAATAACATGAAAAAATGCATTTTTCTTTAAACGGATTTATGGCATAGCAGATCAATCGAAATAAGAGAAGGTGGCTGTGGTAGCCAGGGCAACGCCAACAAAAATATGATCAGGCAGCCATTACTGCTGTCATTTTTGGCATTATTGCGTTTAAATTTTTCTTGACGTCTATTATAATTATTGTTTTTAATATGGCTCAGAATCAAAAATTTGAATATTTTGAGAAATATGATATGAACGCGTGTTTTATATTGTCTAATGAAGATGCAGATCAGGCGGCAGAGCTTTATCTGAACAGCTTAGTTCTTTTTTATCTTCCTGCATTTTGACTTTATTGGTTCGCTTTATTTTATCTTAGATATCCCGAGAGAAGACAACCAGAAAAAAGAATTTTTCAAAAAATTAAAAATAATCTTTGCCAATATGGATCTTTTAACAAGCCTCGATCGCGAACTTACAATAAAGACAACGAAGAATCTAAGGTCAACGTTTTAGCCCTCGTTAGACAGCTCCTGAAACATCTTGCAGGAAAATAGACGAAGAGGCGGGTGTACCGAAAACCAAAGTGCAGAAAATTTTGAAAAAGCACAAATTCAAACCCTATAAATACAAACTTGTGCATCATCTGCATCCTGGTGATGCAGAGCGCAGATTGGAGTTCTGCAATTGGTATATAAATATGAAGGCAGAAGATATCGATTTTGAAAAAAAGATTATTTGGTCAGACGAGGCACATTTTACTAGTTCAGGGATTTTAAATAGACACAACACGCGATTTTGGAGTCAAGAAAACAACCATGTTATTTTTCCTAGGGAGCGTCAGGGCAGATTTGGATTCAATGTCTCCCGTTTTATTTTCAACCGAAAAATAGTTTACCAAATATATGAAGGAAATCTGAATTCGATTGGTTACGTGCGAATCCTAGAAGACGCATTAGGAATTTTGGATGATGTTCCCTTGGCTCAACTAAATAGGATTTATTTCCAGCAAGACGGAGCTCCAGCCCACAATGCCAGAATAAGTCAAAACTGGCTTAACGACCATTTTCCTGGAAGATGGATAGGAACACACGGACCTGTTCGATGGCCACCACGATCCCCTGACCTCTCAGTTTTAGATTTCTTTTTGTGGGGTTATTTAGAAAACAAGGTTTATGTAAGGCGATACGAAAACTTAGAACAACTAAGAATGGCCACCGAAAACGCTTTTGCAGAGTTACAAAGACAGTCATTTACAATAGAAAATGCATTAAAAAGAATTTTTAAAGTTTGTCACACTTGTAGGACACATAATGGTCTACAATTTGAACAATATTTGTAGTTTTAATGAAATTATAATTATTACCTTTTACCTACTTCCTAATTTTTTCTGATGCTGTTACTTTGTTATTTCATTAATAAATATTTGTTAACTTTTTCTATGGTTCCACAGCCACCTTCTCTTATTTCGATTGATCTGCTATGCCATAAATCCGTTTAAAGAAGAATGCATTTTTTCATGTTATTTATGAAAATAAATATGACTTATGGTATGTTTTTGAAAAGCTCTCGACAAGAAGAATAAGATGAAAAAATAATATATAGGGTCTCCCATTTAAAAAATAGTAGGTTATGCCAATATGTCAAAAACTATGACTCTGAGCAAAAATCTGAGTATGCCACTGAATTCTACGTGAAAAAATCTATAAATACCAGTTGAAACATTTTAAATATATTTTACGATAGCTGAGTTACAGGGGGTGTCCGAAAATGACAAATTTTCAAAATCACCCTGTAGCACGGAAACTAAAATGGTTAGGGCAAATCTGTTTGCGGCCTCTTTAGTTTCATCGAAAAGTATCCGTTTAAAGAAAAATGCATTTTTTCATGTTATTTATGAAAATAAATATGACTTATTGTATGTTTTTGAAAAGCTCTCGACACGAAGAATAAGATGAAAAAATAATATATAGGGTGTCCCATTTAAAAAATAGTAGGTTATGCCAATATGTCAAAAACTATGACTCTCAGCAAAAATCTGAGTACGCCACTGAATTCTACGTGAAAAAATCTATAAATACCAGTTGAAACATTTTAAATATATTTTACGATAGCTGAGTTACCGGGGGTGTCCGAAAATGACAAGTTTTCAAAATCACCCTGTAGCACGGAAACTAAAATGGTTAGGGCAAATCTGTTTGCGGCCTCTTTAGTTTCATCGAAAAGTAGCACGGTGTCGCGAAAACCGCATCTCTCTATCTCTACTCATAAGCTGGAAACCCCGTAAAACCTACGAAAATGGGACACCCTGTATATATTAACGTCAAATTTATTACAAAGGACGAATGTTTTGAAAGACCCTCTAAAATCCTGCAATTTCATTGGTTGCAGCGTAACGCAAAAGTCGATTTACGCTAGCCACTTCCGTCAAAGTTAAAGATCGCCATATTTTGGACGGCTAGCAGAAACTCAAACGGATGGTGGCAAAAATATAACCTTACTCATTGCTTTAAGTTAATTAACCTAACTTCAAGGACAGCGCAAACGGCGACGCAAGACTCAAACGTTTTTAATCTATAACCCAGGCTTTATATCGTTTAATCCAACCTTCCCTCTTTCCTGCTTTTTTAGGCTTTTCCACCATCTTTAAAACTGAAGGGTTTTATTACTCGGTGTACTTATTTGCAGGTAGCACTGAAAATGACTAGTTAGTCGAAAGAGGTTTGCTATGATAATTGACTTGGAGATTATATATGTTATATAGACAGATGTTCTTGTTTCATTCTTTTATTTGTTTTATATCAATTTATCACTTGATACGCATACCGTCATTTTTATTATGTAGGTATCATTAAATGCGTGTTTATTACAATTTCACACCCGACGACTTTACCATCATATTTCTTGTACACTTCGCCACCTCTCGTAATTAGTTCTTCCATGACCCGCCTTTAAAAACATTACTGCAGCGCAGTAATTATTTTTACATAAATTTTCTCAAGTGCACGAGCCAAACTAAGATTTTATCTGATAAATGATTCGACAAGCTACCTAATCCTGCCGCACGCTACGCCCGTCTTTGTTGGAATCCATGCAAAAGAGAGAGACGGAGATACGCGAACCGATCATTAGGGCAGGAGGTACGCGAAAGTCATCAGAGCGAGAGTTATGCCCAAGTACTCGTTGCGCAATTTAGATGAATTAAGATAGTTCCGAATGAGGGGTACCATAACTGGTTGCTTTATTTTATAATTGCATGCCCATTAATTACCTGCTACAGGTGGTAATTGTTTTTATGACTTTGTGTGCGGATTTTTCAGGTCGTAAAATCCCTGCGAGCCGATATATCGGCGGGATAATCTTAAATAACATACGGGGTTTTCTTAATGTGAATTTAGGTTTTTAAAGATGCCTTTTAGGATAATTAAGTAGATAACATTATACTTTGAACTATAAACGTGTAATCATTGTCATTTTTATGACAGCTTTCTTTACAAGCTATTTTTCACCTTGCACTTACCCAATCAGCATGAAACTAAACTGCTGGCCACTTGAAACAGTTCACCTGCAATTTCAAACATAGAAAGTCAACGAAAACGGAGTGTATATTTACTAGATTAGGTACTTGTTTTTATATAAATACGTTTTTACAAATTTTAAGTTATATTTAAAATTATTTTTGATAAAATACATAAACTAAATTCGGTACGTAAAATAATGTTTGTACTACTTAAGTGTTTTCGATTTTAAAGTATCTGGTTTCAAAAAAGACTTAATTATTTATAAATTTTAAACCAAAAGCATTTAAGTAATAAGATTACTTTTTTTAAGTAATAGGTAATATTTGACCAACATTTCAAATTTTAGGTACCAGTTACAAGTAGTTTTCTAAAAAAGTACTGAATACATAGTCCCAAGTACAGGGTCAGTCAACGATTGGAAAAAGTAAATTTACGTCGAACCGGTAAAATCTGGAAACAAACTGTTTATGCTGTAGGATATATATGTAAGTCGTGCTCAATTTAGAAATATATTAAATTATACGGGGTGCGTCAAAAAAGTAGGGCAACTAAAAGTTGTATTTTTTTAAATGAAACACCCTATATTTGACTTTTAAATTCTACATAACATTATAACACTTTTTTTATAACTTTTTATATGGCTAAAATTAATACTTTCTTAAATATTTAGCTTTAAACAAAAAGAAATTAAATTTGATGCACATCTATGATTAGCAATATAACGCCTAGTGGTGCCACTAAAAATAAAATATTTTGCTTCTGCACAAAATAAGCCTGGAATAAAAGACTGATTTCGTAATATTGAAGATATCACATCCAGGGTGTCCAAATTTAAATGTTCAACTTTAACATATTTAAACCAATTTATTTCAGTTTTTTTAAATGGAACCCCCTGCGTTATTTTATTTATTCTTTTTAAGCATAAAAGAATTTACAACTTTTATTGTATATATTATATATCTATCTTCAATAGTTTTCGAAATATTTTAAAATTTCCTTTTTTTGCGTAATTTAGAAAATTACCAACTCGATCAAAGTAGCAATAGTAGCTGTCACTAAAACAAAAGTATATAATATGAATAAAATAGTTTATTATCTAAAATTAATCTAATGAAAATTTAGATAATATAATAATTTGTTAATAAAATTTCTACAAAAAAATGATCTTATAACCTTAAGATTTTAACATCACAATCTACAGTAAGCAAGACTACAAGAAAATATAAATATCATCCATTTCATATTACATTAAACCAAGAGTTACACGCTGAAGATTTTAAAATCCGTGTTAAGTTTTGTAAACCAATGATAAGGCGAGTAGTGCCATTGCCGAACTTTTTAGACAATATTATGTTTTTGGAATGAATTTTATATTTCAAAGCAAAGGATCCGTGAACTGGCATAATATTATAAATATTTAAAAATTGTGTTGAAAAAGTGGTCTACTCGTTTGCAAATAAGTAAATTCATTTCAATTTAGATAGTCGAAAACTTATTAATAGGTACTAATTTTTAAGGTTATACAGAAAAAAATACTTATCAGACTAAAAAAGATCGCTTTTAAAAGTTAATCACATGTTTTCATAGTTACATTTTTAAAGATGCTCAAATAAGCGTCCGCCTTCACGAATACTCATGTTGAACTTTTTAATAACAATTTGCCTAGTTTTAATTAACTAGCATGTCTGGTGATATAGTGGCGCAAACATCCCTGATTCGTTCCTGCAAGTTCTCCCTTGCTGTAGGTGGTTGGGTGTAAACACGATCTTTAATATAACCCCACAAGAAAAAATCCAATGGAGTTATATAGCAAGATCTGGGTGGCCATTCGATAAAACCGCTACGACCAATCCATTTTTGATCAAAATTAGCGTCCAAAAATTCACGAACGTCTCAAAGGTAATGAGAGGGTGCTCTGTCTTGCTGCAACCACATGTCCCTTCTTTCTTCTATGCTGAGTGGTCTGAGAAGAATAGGCACCTCAACGTTCAAAAAATCTAAACATCTTTGTCAATTAAGTGGTTCATTAAAAAAATACGGACCTATAATATGGTTTGCAATGATTTCACACCAAACACTTAATGACCAGTGATTTTGATGTTGTACCTCTCGTACCCAGTGGGGAAAATATTTTTTGCTTCTGCTCAAAATAAGCATGGAATAAAAGACTGCTTTCGTAATATTAAAGATATCACAGACAGGGTGTCCAAATTTAAACGCCCAACTTTAACATTTTCAAACCAATTTATTTCAGTTCTTTTAAATGGAACCCCCTGGATATTCTTATTTAGTCTTGTTAAGAATAAAAAAATCTACAACTTTTATTAAACATATTATATACCTATCTTGAATAGTTTTCGAAATATTTTCAAATTTCTTTTTTTTTTGCGTAATTTTGAAAATCAACAACTCGATCAATCAAAGTAGCCATTGAAAAAACAATCTATAGCAACTGGCGACTAAATATATGAAATGTCAAAAACGTGTTGTTGTTAGTGCATTGTATTTCTAATTTAAAATGAATTTTTCACAAAATGAAATGATAGATATGGTCTATATATTGGGTGAAGCTCAAAAAAATTGCCTTCTGGCCAAAAGGCTATATGAAGCAAAATATGCGGATCGGCGCGCGCCTTCTAAAGTGGCCTTTCAAAATATGGAGAGATTTAAAGAGAGAGATTAAAATTGCTACAAATCAAGATAAAGAGTTGGAAACTCTACTTAACATAGAAGAAAATCCCAGTTTAAGTAGTCGACAACTTGCTAGTTTAACTGAGACATCACAATCTACAGTAAGCAGGACCACAAGAATATATAAGTATCATCCATATCATATGAAATTACACCTAGAGTTGAACGATGAAGATTTTGAACGGCGTGTTAACTTTTGCAACTTAACGATAAGGCGAATAGAAGCATATCCGGACTTTTTAGCGAATATCATGTTTGCCGATGAAGCTACAGTTGGTTCGGAAAAAAATGAATACGATTTTTAGAGCGGTTTTTATTTTTTTACGAAAATGAGCAGTGTATATCTTGTCAAATATTTAATGGTTATGGTGAATGTCAACATGGATGTATGATATGGATGTAAACATTATGAATTTGTAATCATTCATGCATAATAACTTATTACGATATGTAGCTTCTTACGGAAATAGGTATAGTTTTTTTAGATTCATTTATTTAAGTTAACAATACAAATAAGGGAAACAAATTAAATTACTTAAATTAATATTTGGTCATGTATCCATCAGCATCTATGATTGCTTGCAGTCTTCTATCCATCTGCATGAAACCTGGCAAAAAGTCCTCTCTTACAGACAATTCTTCCCAAACTTCTTGGATAGAATTCCACAACTCTTCAGCATCTCTTGGCATAAAATCTCTTTGATATAGCCGTCTTGTTATGACCCCCCACACATTCTCTATTGGGTTAGCATCTGGGCTATAATTTGGCCATTGTAGCACTTCAATATTGTTGGCCCTAAACCATTGCGTGGCAATGTTTAACGTGTGCACAGGACAATTATCCTGCTGATAAATGAAATTATCTTCGGGATATAAAAGTAGCACACTGGGCCGCATCACATTTTCCAGTATATCCACATATGTTTGGCCTACAAATCTTCCGTTAATTCGCCATGCCACACCCATCCCTCTTGATGAAATCCACCCCCAGACGTTAACGCTAAAATGACCCGCAGCTCGAAAATGGTTCACGTAGTTTGGGTCAAATCTTGAGTTATTTGGCCTGTACACTTTAATTTTGCCCGGTTTGCAAGATTGAAAAATCTTTTCGTCACTAAAAATTACACGGTCCCAAAAATTTTGGCCGCGGTTCACGTGATTTAAGGCGAACAGAAGACGAGCTTGTCTTTGTTCTACGGTCAGCTCCGTTTTGTTTGCCGCCACTCTGCAGTTTAAAGCAGAATCTTGCAGTCTTTGCCACGTTGTGGTTTTTCGGCCAGGAAATCCAGATAGGATTCGGGCTTCCTTTGCAGTACGGAATGGATTCTCTTCTAAAGCTCCTAAAAGAGCTCGATTTTGATCTGCAGTGCTGATCTTTGGCCTTCCCGAACCCTCCTTCCTTTTTAAAGACTATTCATCCCTCCACCTTCTACTAATTCTATATACGGTTGCTCTACCAATATTAAAATGTTGGGCAACTACTGTGAGGGACCAACCATCTTTTAACTTGGAAATTATTCGCGCCTTTAGTTCAACAGAAGTATGAGGAGGCATTTTTTAAAAATCTTTAGATTTTTACATGACAAGTTGTCAAAAAATCTTGAAAACAAATAGTCGTAAATATGACTCATTATCCTAACCTGATGTGACATAATTGAAGGACACTGCCCAAACTTATTTAAGTGCTTTTTTGCCGTATTCATTTTTTTCCGAACCAACTGTACATTTAGAAGCAATGCAGCTGTAAACAGGTATAATATGCATTATTATTATTATGCAACCATATTATAGGTCCGTATTTTTTTAATGAACCACTTAATTGACAAAGATGTTTAGATTTTTTGAACGTTGAGCTGCCTATTCTTCTCAGACCACTCAGCATAGAAGAAAGAAGGGACATGTGGTTGCAGCAAGACAGAGCACCCTCTCATTATCTTCGAGACGTTCGTGAATTTTTGGACGCTAATTTTGATCAAAAATGGATTGGTCGTAGCGGTTTTATCGAATGGCCACCTAGATCTTGCTATATAAATCCATTGGATTTTTTCTTGTGGGGTTATATTAAAGATCGTGTTTACACCCAACCACCTACAGCAAGGGAGAACATGCAGGAACGAATCAGGGATGTATGCGCCACTATATCACCAGACATGCTAGTTAATTAAAACTAGGCAAATTGTTATTAAAAAGTTCAACATGAGTATTCGTGAAGGCGGACGCTTATTTGAGCATCTTTTAAAATATAACTATGAAAACATGTGATTAACTTTTAAAAGCGATCTTTTTTAGTCTGATAAGTATTTTTTTCTGTATAACTTTAAAAATTAGTACCTATTAATAAGTTTTCGACTATCTAAATTTGAAATGAATTTACTTATTTACAAACGAGTAGACCACTTTTTCAACACAATTTTTAAATATTTATAATATTATGCCAGTTCACGGATCCTTTGCTTTGAAATATAAAATTCATTCCAAAAACATAATATTGTCTAAAAAGTTCGGCAATGGCACTACTCGCCTTATCATTGGTTTACAAAACTTAACACGGATTTTAAAATCTTCAGCGTGTAACTCTTGGTTTAATGTAATATGAAATGGATGATATTTATATTTTCTTGTAGTCTTGCTTACTGTAGATTGTGATGTTAAAATCTTAAGGTTATAAGATCATTTTTTTTGTAACAATTTTATTAACAAATTATTATATTATCTAAATTTTCATTAGATTAATTTTAGATAATAAACTATTTTATTCATATTAAATAGTTTCGTTTTACTGACAGCTACTATGGCTACTTTGATCGAGTTGGTAATTTTCTAAATTACGCAAAAAAAGGAAATTTTAAAATATTTCGAAAACTATTGAAGATAGATATATAATATATACAGTAAAAGTTGTAAATTCTTTTATGCTTAAAAATAATAAATAAAATAACACAGGAGGTTCCATTTAAAAAAACTGAAATAAATTGGTTTAAATATGTTAAAGTTGAACATTTAAATTTGGACACCCTGGATGTGATATCTTCAATATTACGAAAGCAGTCTTTTATTCCAGGCTTATTTTGTGCAGAAGCAAAATATTTTATTTTTAGTGGCACAACTAGGCGTTATATTGCTAATCATAGATGTGCATCAAATTTAATATTTTTTTGTTTAAAGCTAAATGTTTAAGAAAGTCTCAATTTTAGCCATATAATATGTTATACAAAAAAGTGTTAGAATTTTATGTAGAGTTTAAAAATCAAGTCAAATATAGGGTGTCCCAGTTAAAAAAAAACAACTTGTAGTAGCCCTACTTTTTTGACACACCCTGTATAATTCAAAATATTTTTAGAATAAGGGCGATTTATATATGTATCCCATAGCATACTCAGTTTGTTTCCAAATTGTACCTGTTCGACGTAAATTTACTTTTTTCAATAGTTGACTCTCAGTCTATTGATTATTTTATTTTAAGTACATAGGTCCTAAATATGAGAATTGCTTTTCCTTACATTTTTATAATTTTGACCTTATTGTCAAAAAGGAACCTTTATAAAACATAAATAATCAAGTTTGTTATAAACATGTATGAGGTTAATAGTACATTAATTTAAAAGAACGAAAAAAATTCAAACAATTTTTCGGTAAATTTTAAAAAGATGTCTGTTTCGCTTATCGGAAACAAATATTTGTTTCAATAAACTTTCCTCTAATAGCCCGGTAGAGCCGTAAATATTTTGTTTAATCTTTCTTTTTTCTCGCAAAAATTATAATAACAACAAATACTTAGTAATGATAACAAGTCTCTGAGGAGAAAATATTAGAAAAATATCCAAATTGGCCAAAGGGGAACGAACTGCTGTCGAAGCCGATGGAAAAATCGCTTTATGTTTTAAATACGTAGATTTTTCTTGCCTGGGAAGATAAAAATTCATTTATCTTAACGAGACAGACTATGTTTTACATTACGTTCAATTAGGGCGCCGCTAACACTTAAAACTAATATTTTTCCAGGTTTTTAATTAGAATGCTTAACAAAATAGCCAACGGGTCACGTCCGAACTAGAACTGAAAACAAACAATCTTAATTAACGAACCGGTCGATGGTGTTTGCGGACAAATAATGATCCGGCAACGTAAACAGACAAGGATGGCTCTAATTTAATTACGGTCTAACACGAATTAACACTTATTAATTTGTTTGTTGTTACAGTATTAATTGGAATCTAGCCTGGCTGCCTGGCTGGCGGGCCGAACACGGTTTAACTTTTCGTTACTTATAGTTGAATTAATACCATTTACAGCTCACCATTTTAAATTGCTTCCCCTGACTTTCATTTTTTTGTAAATCTAAACACGTTTCTTTAGATAAAAATATAATACACAATTGAGTATAAAATTATAAACTATTTCCCTGCGCAACAATAAAACTTAGTAACTCACTTCTTACTGTTTTGAGATAAATCGTTTTTTAAATAATTAGGAAATTGTAGTAGCGGAGTAGAGATGATATTAGAAGAAAATTATTGTGGATATTTCGCCACAATATATAAAAAAGAAAATACCAGTGAAATTTTAGCTGGAGTTTTGAATTTTGGTTCCACTGGAAAGGTACCTCAGGAATAAGACTGAAGAATACCTAGTTTTCTGGATGTTTCACAAACCACTTGTTTGGAGAACGTACCGGGTGGCCAACTAAGAATGGACGCCGGCCATAACTCGCTAACCGTTAATCATATAACTTGGGGGAAAAAAAATTATTAGCTAAATCGACTAAGAGAAATCGCTGGAAAATATTTTGAAGTTCCGCATATGGCCGCTAGGGGGCGCAACAGTTATGGTCAATCAGAAAAAGGGCTGTTTCTTAAAAAACATTCATGTAAAGGTATATTATAAATACTGCCATCGTAAAGAGTAGAAAAATTGTGATTTTTTTGTTAAGGATATTTTGCTCTATCTCGTAAAATGTAGTGGTGGGGGAAGGTCAAACATGTTTTTATTTAAATGTCAGTAACTCCGTTATAAGTCAACGGAATTGAACAAACTAGGTCTCGTTTAAAAGAGCCCATCTTAACTAATAATCTGATGTAAAAAAAAATCCGATTTGATTTCGCCGTGGTAACTAGAGGGCGCTGATTGACATCACAACAATTATTACGCATTATTTTGAAAATTTTAAATAGCACGCTATATCTCTTTTAACACAATTTAATAGAGGAGGAAATTCTCAATAAGTCAGTGCAAATTTCAGCTTCCTAACTTTTTTCAAACCGGAAATATAAATAAAACAAATATTAGGGCGCTGGGTACGCAACATCTCCCTAATCTGTATGGACATAGCCTACATCACAATAATTCAGTAATAATACCACAGATAATATTCAACGCAAATCGCTAAAAATTATACTAATGTTCTGAAATAACCACCAGGTGGCGCAGTAGGAGTCAATAAGTGCAATATTAAATTTTCATTATAATGGGAAATGAAAGTCATTTAAATGGAACGTGTGAAAGAAACGATAATAAAAATATAATTCAATTAATGCCGCCCTAAATGTTCAAATTGTCGGCCATCGTTTTCGATGCACTTATGCATCCTATCTCGCGTGGATAAAACTGCAGCCTCCAGTTCAGCATCTGAAATAGTATTTATACAGTCTCTTATTCGCTGAATCATATTTTCCCGTGTAGTGGGTCTGGTGGCAAAAACTAAATCTTTCACTCGACCCCATAAATAAAAATCTAAACACGTTAGGTCGGGTGACCTAGCTGGCCATGGAAGGGTGCCGCCTCGCCCTATCCATCGGCCAGGATAGTGGGCATCTAAAAATTCCCGAACGTTGACGGCGAAGTGCGCTGGACAACCATCGTGCTGGTATACCAATCGTTGTCGGACGTTCAGAGGTACGTCCTCCAACAAAATCGGCAATTCCTCCCTTAAAAATCTTAGATATCTCTCACCATTCAATGGATTATCGAAAAAAAATGGTCCGATAATTCGTCCGCCTAAAATCCCTGCCCAACAATTTACAGACCAACTGCCTTGGTGCTGGACTTCGCGCATCCAATGTGGATTTGTTCTGGACCAATAATGTGTATTGTGAAGATTGACACGTCCATCGCTCTGGAAGGTAGCCTCATCGGTCCACAATATTCGCCTCAGAAATTGCCGATCTTCCCTCATTACACCCAAAAGCCAGTGACAATGGTTTAGTCTGTGATCAAAATCTGCAGCAGTCAATTCCTGATGCAGCACTAAGTGATATGGATGTAACCTAAAACAAGATGAAGATATTTAATTGATGTTCCAGGAAATTATTGGTTTTCTAGGCTTAAAGACCTATGTGACATCAGAATCACGTGACTTTTGTTAAAAAATATGTCCAGTTTATATTTGCAATGTCGTTGCTTACCTGTGCTCTTTGAGTATATTTTGAACAGTGGTTCGCGTTACTCCTAGGTCTAGCGCAATAATTCGAGTACTTAGTTGAGGATTAAACTCGATATACGCTAGAACATTAATGACATTCTCTTCGGTGCGTCCTCTGCGTTGTCTGCGGTATACGGGAATATGCACGTTTCCAGTGGTTCGCAAACGTTGGATCACTCGAAGAAAAACCTTTTTACTTGGCGTCTCTGCGGATATTCCTGCGCATATACTCTTGCAGCAACCGTAGCATTTCTCAAACATTCAAAATAAACACCTATCATGTCGAATAGTTCTTGATTTGTATAAATCATTTTGTTCTTAACACAACGCAACACGAACAATAACAAATCTTGAACAAGAAAAATACGAACTACAACAATAACATGAACAACAGCAACTAGAAAAACTCAAAAAACACGAAAATCTCGGACAAAAACGCGAAATGATAGCAATACTATTAGGAAATTCAAGAACGATAAATAGCAACTAAAAGGCACTGACAAGAAACTATTGTTTATTTTTTGACGTATTACTTTCAATTTTGTTTTCACAGCCTACTATTTTTTTTGCTTGATTGCTAAGGAATTATTATTTATCTATGTTTTTAGTTTATTGTTATTCTTGTGCATAAATTGTCGATTTTAAGAAAGACGGAGATTTGCAACGGTCGAATATATTAGGATTTTTCTTATTTATTACCTTATAATATCTAACTTACTGAAAATAGAGTAAACTACAAAAAAATATAGAGAAAAGTAAAATTGCGAGTAAAACTATGCTTATTAACGTCTACTGCGCCACCTGGTGGTTATTTCAGAACATTAGTATAATTTTTAGCGATTTGCGTTGAATATTATCTGTGGTATTATTACTGAATTATTGTGATGTAGGCTATGTCCATACAGATTAGGGAGATGTTGCGTACCCAGCGCCCTAATATTTGTTTTATTTATATTTCCGGTTTGAAAAAAGTTAGGAAGCTGAAATTTGCACTGACTTATTGAGAATTTCCTCCTCTATTAAATTGTGTTAAAAGAGATATAGCGTGCTATTTAAAATTTTCAAAATAATGCGTAATAATTGTTGTGATGTCAATCAGCGCCCTCTAGTTACCACGGCGAAATCAAATCGGATTTTTTTTTACATCAGATTATTAGTTATGATGGGCTCTTTTAAACGAGACCTAGTTTGTTCAATTCCGTTGACTTATAACGGAGTTATTGACATTTAAATAAAAACATGTTTGACCTTCCCCCACCACTACATTTTACGAGATAGAGCAAAATATCCTTAACAAAAAAATCACAATTTTTCTACTCTTTACGATGGCAGTATTTATAATATACCTTTACATGAATATTTTTTAAGAAACAGCCCTTTTTCTGATTGACCATAACAGTTGCGCCCCCTAGCGGCCATATGCGGAACTTCAAAATATTTTCCAGCGATTTCTCTTAGTCGATTTAGCTAATAATTTTTTTTCCCCCAAGTTATATGATTAACGGTTAGCGAGTTATGGCCGGCGTCCATTCTTAGTTGGCCACCCCGTACATTGATGACATTTTTGTTTGAATGACCACGACTATCAACATCTAAACTATTTTTTATAGTATATTTGCAAAAAAGAAGCGACTATTAAGATTTGCTATTTAAAAAATCGATAAATTTCCCTTACTAGGAACTTCCGTCGTTATGAATCTTTACTTTTATTAGGAATAGCGAAGTGTGAGCCCATTTAGTTCAGTACATAATCATTATACACATATATATTTTTGAAACATTTTTATTGGGCGCCATTTTGTTCCCCATGTTGTACTCCTATAGTCTTATCGTGCAGGTCCAAAGGTCACCAACATTATGAATCAAATCAAAAAACACAGTGAAAACCAAAATGTTGTGTGATTCTTTTATCGAGCTATTAAATCTCGATGGGCTATTTACAAACATACAGGGAGAAAGAAAATAGTTTTTTTATTATATTACGCAATATTATTGAGATAGCCACTTAATATTATTTTATATATTAAATGCCGAGGGACTAAATAAGAAAATTCGCTAAATATGTATTTGGTTAAAAATTTTTGGTTGGCAAAAACAAAAATACACAAAATGGTAACCACCTTAATAAAGTCGGAAGGCGGTTCGAATCAGTGGAACAATCAGGATATGTTCTGTTTATACAACCACTTAATGAGAGTGAGATTTTTTTATCAATCACCAAAAATTATGAGCCCCGCTTGACCTGAAATGCGGGCCACCCATGTGCATAGAAAATTTGTTTTTTTTGTATTGTGATAACAAAAAAAAATTATTTTGCAAAAATATTATACACTTTTGTTAAAAACTCAAGATAATTAGTTATTACCTCCCTCGTGAGATTTTTTAAGATCTTTACGTTTAAGGGTCCCTAGATGCCAGAAAGCACGTTTTCTCAATTCCGTCTGTATGTAGGTATGTCTGTCCGTCAGTCTGTCTGTTCGCGGCATAGCTAAAAAACTACTTTTTCTAATTTCTTCAAATTTCAGTCTAAAATTAAAGGCCATGCATGTGAAAAATACAGGCTATATATATATATATATATATATAAATATATATATATATATATATATATATATATATATATATATATATATATATATATATATATATATATATATATACCGGGTGTTCAGTTAAGGGCGTACACTATCTATATCTCAAGAACCCTTGACTGCAGCCAATTGGAAAAAAAAAATTCATGACTAAAATGGCAACGAGGAATCGTCCAAAAATATTTTTAACTTTGCAAATTGGCCGTAAGGGGGCGCAACTGTCAAAATGAAAATACAAATTTAAAATTTGAGCAAAATTACTAAATTAAGATATAAGTTTTATAACGTCATTGGAAAGCTGAGTCAATTTTCTATGAATTCGCTTTCAGCCAAATTTTCATTGGGTTAATAATAAGGGTGGGGGAAACAAATGTGTGTTGTCATATTTAAATCGCTATATCTTGTACACTTCTTAACCAATTTTAATGAACAAGGTGTCATATGAAAGATAATTTTTACATCTCTTAATGGACTTCTGCAGTGATATAAATTAGTTTTAAAAAAAGAAGTCAGATGGCGCTATCCAATGTGGTTAGAGTTTTCTTGAAATTTTTCTAAAATTTCAAATGGATCGGTATGCTTTACCTTATAAATTATAAAAGTGAATTATAAAATCTACATTTTGGCGAAAACCGCATATCGAAATCTTTATTCGTTTCGGAGTTGTTGCTAAATAACTGGTGATAAAAGAAGCAAAAACAAAAAAATCGAGTTTTATGAAGTTAGTATCTGACAAATAAATGATATTATGGAATTAATTAAAGCATGTTAAAGGTTTACTTAATAACCAGATTAAAAAATCTTAATTGAACTAATTGTAAGCAATGTCATACCATGAGGTATTGCGTTCTTATTTCTTATTTGCCTCCTTGTACTGTCACAGTAAGCCGTGAAAAACAACAGACACATTGCGCCTCGTTGTCATGGCAATAAAAGCAGTAACTGTCATTTTGGTTTGTTTATTGTCTTGTGAAAGAAAGTTTACTTCTTGTTTCCGTTACTAAAGTAAAAATGCCGTTTACAAATGAAGAGGCATTTGATATGTTAGGTGTGTATTTTGAGTGCTTTCGAAATGCAGCCAGAGCTTCAAGGGAGTATGCTTTGCAGTACCCTAATCGGACGCATCATTCCAGGCACGTGTTTACTCGTTTGGCAAGACGACTCAGAGAAACTGGCAGAGTTCAACCAACTTCGACTCAAATAAGGCATCGCAGAGTCAGAAATGAGACGAATATCATAAACGTTTTAGCTTATATCAATGTTGATCCACATGCTAGTATTCGCGAAATTTCTAGGGACTTGGGACTTTCAGTTGGCTCCATTCATAAAATTTTGATGGATTTTAACATGCATCCATATCATATTGTTTTGCACCAGGCTTTACTAGACTTGGATTTCGACAATCGCTTAAATTATTGTCATTGGCTTCTCAACATGATAAGGGAAGATTGCCGTTTTTTGGATAAAGTACTATGGACAGATGAAGCCTCATTTACCAGCAATGGTAGAGTAAACTTGCACAACATGCATTACTGGTGTGATAATAATCCTCATTGGATGCGTGAAGTCGACCATCAACATCGTTGGACAGTGAATGTATGGTGCGGAATTGTTGAAGGAAAGATTATCGGGCCTTTTATCTTTGATAGGACTCTAAATGGTGAATTATACCTTCAATTTTTAATTAATGAGCTGCCACAGTTATTAGAAAACGTGACCCTCGCGACAAGAAGAAATTTGTGGTTTCAACACGATGGATGTCCTGCCCATTTTTCAAACCAAGTGCGTCACTACCTTGACCAGCAGTTCCCTTTCCGGTGGATTGGAAGAGGAAGTTTATTTCTTTGGCCAGCCAGGTCACCGGACTTAACTTGTCTCGATTTTTATTTATGGGGAAGAATAAAAGATCTCGTTTACAAAACTCGACCAACAACGCGAGAAAATATGATCGAGAGAATTAGAACGGCTATAAACAGCATATCCGTGGCGGAAATTAAAACTGCTGTCTCGTCAACACAACAAAGGCTGTACCGCTGTATTCAGAATGATGGAAAACATTTTGAACATATCCCATAAATGCCTAATTTTTCTGAAAATTTTGTTCTTGTTCTTGTTACTCGTTACCTGTTTCTTCGTATTTTTGCCACGAAGGTTTTTCATACGTTACTCGTTATGTTATTCTGCTTTGTTATGGCCCGTTGGCCTTTAAACACGCTCCAAATTTTAATAGTCTGCTAAAGTTTGGACCAGTCCAAAGCCTGGATAAAGTGTGATGGAAGGCAAATAAAAATATTACTACTTACAATTAGTTCAATTAAGATTTTTTAATCTGGTTATTAAGTAAACCTTTAACATGCTTTAATTAATTCCATAATATCATTTATTTGTCAGATACTAACTTCATAAAACTCGATTTTTTTGTTTTTGCTTCTTTTATCACCAGTTATTTAGCAACAACTCCGAAACGAATAAAGATTTCGATATGCGGTTTTCGCCAAAATGTAGATTTTATAATTCACTTTTATAATTTATAAGGTAAAGCATACCGATCCATTTGAAATTTTAGAAAAATTTCAAGAAAACTCTAACCACATTGGATAGCGCCATCTGACTTCTTTTTTTAAAACTAATTTATATCACTGCAGAAGTCCATTAAGAGATGTAAAAATTATCTTTCATATGACACCTTGTTCATTAAAATTGGTTAAGAAGTGTACAAGATATAGCGATTTAAATATGACAACACACATTTGTTTCCCCCACCCTTATTATTAACCCAATGAAAATTTGGCTTAAAGCGAATTCATAGAAAATTGACTCAGCTTTCCAATGACGTTATAAAACTTATATCTTAATTTAGTAATTTTGCTCAAATTTTAAATTTGTATTTTCATTTTGACAGTTGCGCCCCCTTACGGCCAATTTGCAAAGTTAAAAATATTTTTGGACTATTCCTCGTTGCCATTTTAGTCATGAATTTTTTTTTCCAATTGGCTGCAGTCAAGGGTTCTTTGATATAGATAGTGTACGCCCTTAACTGAACACCCTGTATATATATATATACATATATATATGTATATATAATATATATATATATATATATATATATATATATATATATATATATATATATATATATATATATATATATATATATATATATATATATATATATATATATATATATATATATATATATATATATATATATATATATATATATATATATATATGTTCGTACTAAAAATGTAAGCAAAAAAAATGGTGTCAAATCTAATAAAAAAAAATTTAAATTAAAATTTACTGGCTAATTTCCAGGAGCCAGTAGCAAAAGCTCTGAGAATCGGTATAACGAATGTACAGAAACTTGGACATGAAAAAAAAACATAATTTACTTCCGAAGAAGATTACGAAATGTACACGAAAAAATCCAAAGGCAAAAGACTTAAGTTACAACGCAAAAATGGATATTCATAATGCAATTTATGATTTATACACGTCATAGTAAAGTAAACAGTACAGTAAACTTGCACCTAGAAGAAATCCTGTTGAAGAACCTGCATGCAAAATGATTAACCGTTTTCTCGTCCCACATCCCTTTTTTCTCTTGACACTTTTTACAGACTCGTCCTGCCAAGATTTCGAACCACTTCCATTAGAAAATATCCAAGTCTCGTCTAATAATACCACTTTTCTAAATTTTGAATTAATATTTTCCGTGTATTTCTTTAAAAACTGGATACGCTGACCTGCTATATGTGGCAACTCGCATAAAAATTTTCGATTACAGTCCTTTTTATATCGAAAACCCAACATTTTTATTAATTTTGACAACGATTTTAGTCCAATTTCCAAAATGCCTCGATTTTTTAAAGCTTCTTTTAAATCTTGAAGAGTTATACTAGTTTTTGATGTGTATAAATCGTAAATTGCATTACGAACATCCTTTTTTACATTGTCACTTAAGTCTTCTGTCTTTGACTTTTTTCGTGTACATTTCTTAATCTGCTGCGGTAATAAATTATGCTTTTTTTCATGCACAATTTTCTGCGCAGTCCTTATACCGATTTCCAGAGCCTTTGCTACTGTCTCCTGGATATTGGCCGGTTTCATTTTTGTGATATTTTATTAGATTTAATACCATTTTTTTCGCTTGTGGATGCAAAAACCCGAAAATTGTTTTCTATTACTCATTTTGTCACTGACTTGTCAATCTGTCTTTGAAGTAACATGACTCAAAGATTTTTGCAACTGCTGGTATTTATATGTTTATCCCCTTTTTTTCATATGAAAATATCATAGGTCTATCTAATTCATCTTCCGGATTTTATGCAGAGGATATGATTACACGTAATTAAAGAAAAACAAACTTAAAAAGTTTGTCGTGGATAAATCGTATGACCCGCACGATAACAGTGGTTTTGACTATACCAGTATTTTACCAGTTTCTTGCTATGCCACACTTGATTTTTGAACATTATTTAAAACAAATTTAATTTAAGTAGTGTTTACATTGACACACCGACTTTTTGTTTCGTCAGGTTGAATTTGTACCAGTTTATCCCTATACCACATTTAATTAATTAATAATTTAAAATCAATTAAACAAGATTTTTTTTCCTTGATTTTTAAAAATTTTATTTAGTCGCTATTTTGTTTCCGTATTTGGAATCCCTACCACAACATTACCAGTTTGTCTGTATATCACACTTAATGCTTGCACAAAATTTCAAATTAATTTGAGTGCTTTATTCAGGCTGATTTTTTAAAATAATTTATAAGATTACCATTTTGATTCATACCAAAATTTTACCAGTTCATTCCTATATAACAATTTATTTGTGTGCAAAATTTTTGGATAATTAATTTTCTAGTAATAATTAAACCTATTTTCTCCCGTTTTTTCTAATACCTGATTTAGAAAGTTTTTGCAGTCTTCCTTTTTTTGTTCCTGCATCTTATGCAAACTTGAGAAGAGCAAAAGAGTCCTTGTCTAGCGCGGATATATATTTTTGACTTAGGTTCACCAAAGTTTTATCTTCGTTCTCTGTTGTATCAAACTCTGAGGATGAGGGCTGTGTGTTCTTTCTGCGTTTTTTTCTTTTATGTTGGCCACTGGGTGCGGGTATTTCTTTAAAAACCCTACTTTCTAATGAATGCTGCTGACTGTCGTTTAGACCTGAATTTATAAGTTCTTTATTTGAAAAACTTTCTCTACTTAAATTTATGACGCTTCTTCAGGGTACCACATCCAACCTCTGTTTCCTTTTTCTCCACGGCTTTGTCTGATCTGCTCTGGATTTCTCCAAAAATTCTTGAAATCGAGGCACTCCATTCCTTACCACTTCCATTTTCGTCTGCAGTAGTATGTTTTTGCGTTAATCTCTTGAGAACCTCATCTCTATCTAATGGAATTATACCTGCTCCTCTGAAGCCAGCGAATACATTGTTTTTTTAAACTGATCCTTCGGAATGCTGCCTCTATACTGCTCCTTCCATTCAGTTAATATTCCTCTCCAGGAAACTTTAAGCGGCTTAAAGTAGACTACGTCTAATTGCTGGCACACACCTGTGATATTTGGGGGCACTAAATGAAGCTAAGTTATTTTTTCTACATTTCTTAATGACTTCTGACAGAAAATGACTAACTAAATTATCCGCTATTAACAACTTTGGAGTATCTGTATCAAATTTGGAGAAATAGGACAAGATAATAGCCTTCAACCAATCTTCAAAGATATCCATTATAAATCAACCGCTCTTAGAGCGACTATAAGTAGTTCTTTTTGGTCCATTTTCCCACCAGGTATTATAAAGGTGCTCTGCCTTATTCACAATACATAGCGGTAGCAACTCTCCGGTTCCTGTAGCAGCAAACATTACAAAGGTACTTGATTTAGATGTGTCTACAGTTCTTTCAGAATGACGAAATCCCCTTCTAACAACCACTATTTTACTTCCAAGGTTATCGCAGAGATTAGTTTCATCGTAGTTAACTACGAGTTCCTCTGGCATATTAATTAGGCTTTGTGCAAGTTCATCGAAATATACATTTATCGCATCTGCACCACTTTACGTTCTTTGCGTTAAATTGTTTTTATTTCTTTGTAGAAAATGGTTTAAGCAATCACTTCCGGGAACATCGTTAAGAAGCCTTTTTTCTGTTATTCACTTTCTGTCGAAATATGATTTTACTATCAACTTAATGTCAAATTTTTTAAGAGGAAAACGCCAGTCTCCAACGATAGATATACATTTTGCCAATGTTTCGTCTTCTTCGGGTGAAAATAGCGTTCCAGTTTGCTTTTCCCTTCTGCTCCAACTTAAAGTGTTTTAATGATCTTCAGTAAAACTCTCTGTTTTCTTGCTCCAAGTTGCCTTTGATATTTTCGAGGCATGACTGGAACAAAACAACAAAAAAGTTAACTACGTACCTACTTCAATTTTTTGAAGGGTAACTTGGGACATGTCTCATTTTACCCCACCATGGGCATTTTGTGTTTTGAAAAATATCAACAAACAAAAAAGTAAAAAAGTACTATAACTAATGATAAGAAGCCATTCAGAAATGTACAATCTAACTATTTAATTAGAGTTTCTAGGAAAAAACGGAAACATAACCTCTTGACTGCTAAAGTTTTACAAAGGATTTTTATAACAAAATAAAGTAAACTAACTAACGTATTCACACCAGGAAGCATACGAAAACCTTTTCGTTAAAAATTATATATCAGATGTCAAATTTCGACGATGTTGCCAAATGTCCCATTTTAGCCCGTAGTCCCAGGTAACCCCGTTTGACGGAAATAATTTTTTTAAAATTGTTCCGCCATATTGGATTTTTACCAAAATATTACTAGGTCATCTCCATATGAACCTCAATTTTTGACTTATATTTAAAGTCAAACTGACAGACAGGCATACAGACCGACAGACGGACCAGCGGTATTACTAAAACATATTTTTTGGTATTAATGGATGCTAAAAAGATATATAAAACTTGAAAGGGTGATTTTTTTACGATTACATTTTATTTGGCCGCCATTTTGTTCGGCCGTCTTGAATTAGTACCACAATTTTACTAGACGATCCCTATTAGTTATGGCACACAATTTTGAAATCAATCTATTCAGTAGTTTTTTTCAGGCTGAGTTTTAAATATTTTATTAAGCCGCCGCACACTGGGGCAGAAGTCACAATTTATATACAATAAGTGATAAAAATTAAATCTCCCTGATTTTGCTAAAATTTATATATTCTCGTTGTTATATATTGCTGAATTATCAACTAGATTAGTAGGCACTGAAGCGGCAACCATCGGCGCGTTGTTGCTAAGAAACAAAGAAAAAATCCGGGCACATCCGGCTAATTTTTTTTCCTTAGTTTATACAATTTCATATTCTAATGCAGATTTTTTTTCCGTTTTTGCCTCATTTTGAATTATTTGAACTTTGTCGAATCCATAAACTGCTGAGAATAGCTATTTCGAAAACTTTCAAAATGACTTCAATTAAACACTGACAGATGGCCTTAGTTTGAATTTCTTTTATATCCGACCGAACGTTAAGATGCACATTAATGTACATATTTGAGAGCGAAAACTAATGCATTAGGACTACTTATTAGGCGTTAGAATAATGCTTTTTTACAAGCTTTTATTTAACCTGCAATGTATGTATGTATGTATGTATGTATGTTAGTTCGGGTCAAATCTTGCAACTGAATTTTAAAGCAGTTATCCTCAACCGATTGAGCTGAAAATTTGCATACAAGTTTAGTTTGGATGACAATGCATGGTTAGTTATATGACGTCATTCTAAATCCAATATGGCGGACTGTCCAAGGTGGCAGACTAATTATTTTTTATGCACTCCCATAATATGGGTATCAAATAAAAGGATTTGATGAGAAGAATACAAAAATAAAATGGCGTCACTCTAAATCTAATATGGCAGACTGTTCAAGATGGCCGATTACTTAAGTTTTATACACTGCCATGATATAGGTATCAAATGAAAGGGTTTGCTGCTAACAACACGAAAAATTAATATTAAAAACACATTTTTAAAAACAAGCTTTTATGTAAATGCTCCAAAAAAGTCGAAAATAATTTCAAATTAAATAAAACACATCAATTTATTGCATATATATATATATATATATATATATATATATATATATATATTTAATGTGTTTTCATTCCGGGTGTACATCCGTTCACTACTGTCGTTCTGAAAAGAACAGTTTTGCTGACGTTTCGCCAAAATCACATTTGGCATTTTCGAAGCTTTCTTTCTCGCGTCCGAATAGAGACTCAGTCTTCGAAAATGCCAAATGTGATTTTGGCGAAACGTCAGCAAAACTGTTCTTTTCAGAACGACAGTAGTGAACGGATGTACACCCGGAATGAAAACACATTGTATTTTTCCATCCGTGAAGGAGTAAAAACCAATATATATATATATATATATATATATATATATATATATATATATATATATATATATGATATCAAAGCTTGTAGCTACGTTAATTATAAATTATATACATACAAAAATCTCGCGACAAGCTTTTTTATATCATATAAATTATGTAACGCAATAAATTGATGTGATTTATTTAATTTAAAGATATTTTCGAATTTTTAGAGCATTTAAATATAAGCTGGTTTTTAAAAATGTTTTTTTTATAAATTCTAATTATTGAGACAATTGTAATCATAGTAATTAATATTCAAGGCAGTCTATCCAGAAATAACGACAGAATGACAGCAATAGGTAGTATTCCATTAAAAAATCTAAACTATGCTAAGCTGTTATTTTGACATGTAAATTTGCCGTTTTTAAACAAAAAAGGGAATTGTCTCATTATATTATATGACCGTTTCAAATCTCATAGCCATATACCGAACGGTTTCAAAGTTAGGGAGAGGCGACGAACTTTATGTCACCCAATAATTTTCTTTTTTATATCCATTCTGGACTAAATCAGTCATGAATTCCGACACTCTAGACATCGCTAGACGTGCGATGATCAATGTCAGGAAAAATTCTGAATGTTACAGTTTAAAAGATTTTATAAAAATTCATTGTTTATCGTGTGGAATTTAAATATGAAATAATATACAGGGTGTTTCATTTAAAATAGCGACGTTGTCACCGGTTTTTGGATAGAAGTGGCAACGCCACATGGCTCAAAATATTTAAAAAAACATAGATCACGGCTTTCTATAACGGCTGTCAAAATTTTAGACAAAATCCGGTTATCGGCTCTCCTTAAACGTCCAATAGACGGGCACCGCGAGACACCCTGTGTAAAATAGACATATTGCTAAAAAATCTACATTTTTCCATAAAACTCACTTATAATCATATACATTTTCCTTTTAAATTATCCGTTTTATCCCCAAACACTTTTCGACACATTTTTAAATCCTGCCCCACTGTGCGCCGTTTTGTTCCGTTATTTTGGATCCGTACTAAAATTTGACCAGTTGGTTCCAACGTAATAATTGATGTCTGTGCAAAGTTTGAGATAACCTTGATAACTAGTTATTTAATAATAATTTTTTTAACATTTCACTAGACCACCATTTTGTTTCGCCATATTGGATTTTTACCAAAATTATACCAAATCATCCCCATATGACTTTTAATTTTTAATCAATCGGCTAAGAACTCTTTAAGCTATGCCGCGAACTGCCAGACAGAGCGACGGAGTTTAGAAAACATGTTTTTTGGCATCTAGGAAGCCTGAAACGAGGGAAGTTAAACTGTATTTCAAAAACTGAGCTCTTTTGGATGTATGTTTATATTAACTGTTTGTCTTAAATTTATTTAAGACTATACCCTCTTAATATTCTAACATCACTTTGGGATATCCGGAATAGTTATTTTATTACCAAATCCAGATACGTTTTAAATAACATGGGAAGTTCCGGGTAATAGCCAATTTTCCGATTTTTTTTTATTATCACACCGCCCACTTTAAACAATTCATTTCTGCGGTGCATAACAAACATTAATATGGCAGATTTAAATGGACTTTAACCAACTATCAAGAAGTGAACTCTTAACGTTAATATTAGCAATAATGTCGTTATAACTGATCGTTAGACGACTTAACGAAGTCCGTGGGAGGTTTCCATGCGCAAATCGAGGTAGACAAATACTGTAACCGTCTGTAACTGGGTCTAACGTGGAACTCTTCGGGTGTAAAACCACAAATGAGGATGTTTAATACCATTTTGCATACGCAAATCCGTCGGTACGAAATGGATGGAGTGCAATTAGTGTGTTTTCAAGCAATACGCTACGCAAACCGTAATTTTTGCATGTAATTGTCCTCATAAAAATGCCAGATTCGAACTGTCACGCCCTGTATAAAATGCGTAATTATCTCCTTTGTGAGTTGGGATGGAAAACCGCAAGATGATAAGTTTCAGGGTTTATTAGCTCTATTATTTTCTTGTTGCCTATGACAGGTAAAACTATTTTTAACGTAAAAATAATTCCCTTTTAGTGACCGTGTATTAAATAATGTTATAGTCCTGGAGTAGATGACCAGGATTTTGCATTTAAAGCTGCTCGTCTGATAAACTGACATATGGTTATTTATGACATTATGATACCACTCTTAGTTATTATCTTGCGTACTTTCACCCAAACTTATTATTGGGTTTTATTAATTCTAGAATAAAGTGATAGCCAACAAAAGATATCCGTAAAAGAGAAGGGTATTAGCGAGAGCTCCATGTCAGTGGCGGTTCGTGGTGAGTTATATTGATCAATAACAAATTTAAAAATAGGCATACTTAAAATAAAAATAAATATCTTATCTTTAAATTGAGCTTTAAATTCTCTTGAAGTTCAGGTCTACTTTTCGTTCTTTAGAATTGGAAAAATGCTGAATGACACCTTCGTTAAAATTGCACGCACATTTCTTTTATAAACGATTTTTCGATACCTAACATTGCTAAAGCGGATAGTCTATATTGGCCCAACTCAACAAAATTATAACAAGTGTTTTCAAACAAGGCCGTTTCAAGTCTTTAACACCTGTTTTACACATTCCATAATTTTGTTTAAAATATAACGATTTTTGGATACATTTTCATTAAAATCTCTAAGAAATTTTCTATAAGCTGTGTTTAGCTGAATGCGAATATCCACACTTCTGACCGTAGTATAGTTCATCATTCATTTTCTTTTAAGTGTTTTAATTCTTTAACACCTGTTTTACACCATAATGAGTCCGACGAGTCCTTAGAAAACAGCAAACAAACAACAGTAAAATGAGTTAGAGAATTCACAACCACATATCCATTTAGCTAAACTTCTTTATTTTTGTCTTTTTCTAGTATGTCGTATACTAAGTTCTGGCAAATTGTCTTTAGTTGTTTAATTTTTTGAATCACCGACATTTTATTTCATCTACATTCACCACTCAAACATAGACCACCTTGAAATTGGTTATTTTTGCAAGGTTCGTAAGCACTTTTTAGTTGTTTATCTTTTTGCACTAGTTACTACCAACATTTTATTTCCTGTATATTTCCAACTCACACATGGATCATAAAAATATATATTACAAAAAACAGTATATAAATCAATTTTCATCGATTAAAAGGGTCCGAAACAATATAGAGTTAGAATATCGACCGCGCGACCTCTGAACAATTGAACTTCCGCATGCCGATGTGGTGCCGCGACCGATCAATCGAATTAGACCGGCTGATGACCCAAATCGCGATTTCATATTTCATTTGCTATCATGTTCGGCTGCTGCTCGGTACCTGTGAAATTTTCGGCTGCTTTCGTCAAGCTTTTAGGTAATCAGGCCAATTCGGACTGCCCAGCCTAGCTTATTATAGCCTATTTTATTATGCCTTAGGAACGCAACAAGACCATTCGAATCGCCCCGCGCGACTAATATTGTAGCGTATTTAACTTTTCCCAAGGTTTGCGTTTTATTACAACTATTAGGATGAACGGTCAAACGAATAATTTATTCTCTGAAATATTTTTGGGGGGCCATTGACTAAATGACCCTATGGAAGAGCCACCACTGCTCCATGTGTCAGACAGAGCAAAGGTACGACTTCTGCTGTCAATGCTTGGTTTGTTTATTTCGGCAGCGTACTTGAACGTTTAAAACACAGGTTATATTAAAATAAAAAACATTATATTTATATATTTTTAATATGATATGTATGTATAATTTGAACATTTTGGTTTTTTCTACAGATTTATTCCTATGATTTGGTGAAATTATTGATAAAAAAGGATATACGTCGAACAGCAGTACCCAAGTAGCACTTTTAGTAATGAAAACGTCATTGTTACCGCAAGTATTTTCGATGAAGTAACCGGAACTTGGTGTCGCCATGTTCTGTTTAAGCTGAGATTACGTAGTCATTTCCAAAATGGGGAACAATTTTAGGGTAACTATTTAATAATAATAATAAATAAATTTATTACTTTCCAAAAGCAAATGAACAAAAGGTTTACAATTACAATTTTTTAAATTTAATATTTGCAAAGAAAATAATAGGCCATATCATTGCAGACATCTAGATACAAATCCAGATACTATTTAGGCCTTAATAAAATAATATATGTTTAAATTTAACTAGCACCTGTTTGCATATTATAGTACATCATATAATAAACATATGTCTAATATTATTACCTTATAAACTTAATATCTAAATAACAAAAAGGAAAAAATTATATATAAGAAGTAACGAGGAGAAACAAAAATAGAGAGAGAGAGAGAGAGAGAGAGGGGGGGAGAGGGGGGAGGTGTAAAGTCAGTATTTATTGGTTGGCGATAAGCGATCTCCTAACGTGGTTCTTAAAAGCAGCACAGGTCTGGGTAAATGGACTCCCAAAGAGTTCAAACAAGAAGCTACATTGTAAGAAAATGATCTCTTAAACAGTTCTTTTCTGTGCCTTGGAATAGTTAGTATTTCAGCGTTTCTAAGGTTTAATCGATGAGTATTTTATTTGTTGTATAAATATGTTTTGGGGTTTTAATTTTTATGATTTTATAGCAAAAACAGGCAAAATATAGTTTGCGTCTGTTAAACATGTTTAACCAGCCTAGTTCTTTTAATTTATGTGAGATACGATTTCTTCTTCGAATTCCAAAAATCAAACGTAAACATGAGTTCTGAACCTTTTGTATTCGTCTTGTGTCATTTTGATCTAGACAGGGTCCATACACACTGTCGCAATGATTAAAATGGGATAACACCAAAGCATCACACAGAGTTGCTTTGATGAATAAAATGTAATTATGACTGTGAATATTACGTAGATTGTACGGAACTATGTGGTTTCATTTTAGTATCCGAAGAGTAATAATTCACTCTATTTGTTGCTTCCTTATTTCTGTCTTTATTTAATCCGTTTTAAAAATATGTATAGTTCTTTTTAATAAAAAACAAAACAGTTATGGCGACACAACACAACAAACACTCAATTTGGGAAAATGGTGTAGAGCGTATATAGGATACGTTATTAGTTGTTGAGGTAGGATACATGCGTTTCACTTAGTTTTCTGGCTATGCTAAGGACCTAAAATTAAAACGCAGGCAATTTCTCTGGTGAATATACTGAAAATAGTCGTAAAAAAATGACGCGCTTTTAAAATTCGTCAATTTTTAATACATTTTGGTCAAATATATCGGCTAATTTAAATCTCAAAAATTTAGTTTTGGACTTTAGTTTAAATTGCAATTATCATTAAATGTCTTATTATATACAGGGTTATGATAAATTAAGGAATAAATTCATTATCTTGGAAATTAAAAAGGTAGATTTAGATTAAGATTTATTTTACGCATATTTAGAAATTATTTTAAACTATACAGGGTCACTCACAAAAGTTGTACAACTGTCATCTTTGATTTTTTCAATACAACGCCTTATTTTTTTCTGCTGATTTGAATTCTCTATGAAATTCTAGACATTTTTGTATAACATAACCTATACTGAAAATCAACAGTTATCGAAATATTCTTATCTAAATAAAACCTGTGTATTTAATAACCTATCGGACATTTGTATAACCTACCTATGTCTGTCGCGTAATCCCAAAGAAAAATGACTTTGTCACTGTCACTGTGTTGACAAGTCATATAATTTATTTACGATCTGCCATTTTGATTTCAAATATTGACTATGCGTTTAACAGAGAAAGAAATAATTGAAATTATAATAATGCTTGGTACTGGTGATAAGACTAGGACACAAAAAGAAGTTTGTCAGCTGTTTAACAACAGATATCCTCATAGGCCACCTATTACTCAGTCTGCAGTGAGCAAAATAGAAAGGAAATGGATGGATACTGGTAGTGTTACGGACCGCTTTGGAAAAGGTCGCCCTAGGATCTCAGATGAAAAGAAACTAGACGTTCTCTTAACTTTTCAAGATAATCCACATTCCTCAACTACTGATAATGATATACATCAAACAACAGTTTCCAAATTTTTGAAAAAAGAAAATTTTTATCCCTATAAAGTGAAATTCGTTCAAGAATTAATAAATGATGGTTCAGATCGCAGAAACGAGTTTTGCGAAATTATGACCAACATGTGTAATCATAATCCATTATTTGTCAAAAGAATTTGTTTCACAGATGAGGCAACATTTTGTCTCAATGGAGAAGTAAATAAACAAAATTTTAGACACTGGGCACAAGAAAATCCTAACTGGTACAGGGAAAGTCATACACAGTATCGTCAAAGTGTTAATGTATGGGCAGGTATTGTAGGCAATAAAGTTATAGGTCCATATTTCTTTGATTCCTCACTAACGGGGCAAATGTATCTTCAATTTTTGGAAGAGAATCTTATACCAGCATTAGCTACCCTACATTCTAATGTAAACGATCCGGATCTTCCCAGTGAACTGTTACGGTATCAACAGGATGGGGCACCACCCCATTTTGCAGCTGATGTCAGGAGATACTTAAATGAAACCTTTCCGAGACGATGGATTGGGCGACGTGGGACAATAGAGTGGCCGGCAAGATCGCCAGACTTAAGCCCGTTAGACTTTTTTCTTTGGGGGTATGTGAAAAACGAAGTGTATAAAAATAAGCCACATATTATTGAAATTCTTAAGGATCGTATTCGAACTGTTATAAGAAATATTCAATGTGATAAGTTAGTAATGTGCAACAAGAGTTTTTACATTGTCTAGGGTATTGTAGAGCTGTAAATGGTGGACATTTTCAAAATTTAATAAAGTAGTTTACTTATTTAATTTCCTGATATGTGTTTTATGTTTTATTTAGATAAACATATATCGATAACTATTGATTTTCGGTATAGTTTATGTTATACCAAAAATGTCTAGTAGAATAGTTTTCTTATTTAATTTCCTGATATGTGTTTTATGTTTTATTTAGATAAACATATTTCGATAACTGTTGATTTTCAGTATAGGTTATGCTATACCAAAAATGTCTAGAATTTCATAGAGAATTCAAATCAGCAGAAAAAAATAAGGCTTTGTATTGAAAAAATCAAAGATGACAGTTGTACAACTTTTGTGAGTGACCCTGTATAGATTAAAATAATTTCTAAATATGCGTTAAAAATAAATCTAAATCGACGGGTTCGAGCGTTTTTCTATTACCTTTTTAATTTCCAAGATAATGAATTTATTTCTTAATTTACCATAACCCTGTAGAGTGATTCTTTTTTTAACGTGATGTTTAATTTGTATGCATTTTTAATCTTTATTCTCACAAAAATTAACATCATAGCTAAATATTTCTAGGGTAGACGAAAATAAACAATGGTCTTCTATTGGACTTTTACTTTGAAGTTAGCTGCATTTCTTTACTTAGAAAATTACTTACTTAACTTAATTACTTAACATCAAGTATCTACGACTGCCTCCATACTGATCAAATTTTCTGATATTAATGTGTTATAGTAGATTAATTTAGTCATATTTTGCGAAAAACTAGGTATAATAATGTTTAGGAGGATGAACTATACATACTCAACCTAAAACCTAAGCCAAACGTTATCTGGCTTGTTCCATGAAATTCTATCGCGCAAAAACACAGATGACGTTATCTGAACATTCTGGAAAGAACTCGAGAAATCACAAGTTACAACACTTAACAGTACTTAATATAATTTATTTCGGATATAGTTTTTAACATGTCTCTTTCAAAACCAAGTGGAAGTAAGAGAAAACTTGTAGATCAGCATCGAATCTTTCAAGAAAAGTGGGAATTAGAGTTTTTTTGCTGTGAAGTGAAAGAAAAAAATATTTGTTTGATTTGTAATAGTACAGTCGGTGTCCCAAAATTATATAATATAAAACGTCACCATGATATTCATAAAACTATGTCTGACAAGCATATAGGCATGGTCAGAAACGAAAAGTTAAATAAGTTAAAATCACGGTGGAAAGATCAGCAGCTTATGTTTACACATCCAAAGCAAGAAAACGAATCTGTCCTTCAAGCGAGCTACGTACTGTCGGAGTTGATCGCGAAACACTCAAAACCATTTGTTGAAGGTTTGGAAAAGAGTGCCTTGTAAAGGCCGCGGAAATTGTAAGTCCCGGGAGCGTAAAGGCATTTCAAAATATATCCTTGTCCCGGAATACTGTCGCTGAAAGAGTTACTGAGTTGGCTGTTAATATACGTGATCAGATAAAAACAAAATTAGACTCTTTCATTCCATTTTCTATTGCTTGTGACGAAAGTACGGATGTGTGTGGTGTGGCGCAACTCGCTGTTTTTCTTCGTGCGGTTGATACAGATATCAATGTGTATGAAGAACTACTGAAATTAGTACCATTGCATGATAGAACAACTGGGAAGAATATTTTCAATGCTGTTTATGGACTTCTGCAAAAGTACAATTTAGATTTGTCAAAACTGTGTTCCGTTGCTCAGAGAAACGGGCAGTGACAAACCAGAACACCTAGAACTTTTATGCTCAAAAGTGATCAAGTTGGAAAGTGTTTTAAAGTCAATGAAAAAAATTATGAACTTCATAAGGTCACGAGACCTTAATCAGCGACAGTTTCCTGTATTTTTACGTGATTTAGAAAGTGAGTACACTGGTTTACCATATTATGCAAAGTTGCGATAGCTTTCGTGTTCTATGGTACTCGACCGGTTTTGGAAACTCAAAGAAGAAATACGCGTTTTCATGGAAACAAAAGGAGAAGATGTTAGCTTATTATGCAATGTGCCTTTTTTACAAGATTTTTCATTTATGCTAGATATCACAAAACACTTGTCAGACTTAAATACGAAATTGCAAGGACCACGTCAAGTTATTACAGATATGCATGATCATGTGAAAGCTTTCAAGTGTAAGATGATGTTGTGGGAAAAACAGTTAGCAGATGATAATCTGTCATATTTTCTGGCTTGTAAGGTATATCAGGAAAGCACAAGTGTCCCAATATCATACAAAATATATTCAGAGAAAATGAGAAGCCTTCTGGCAGAATTTGAGAAGCGTTTTCAGGATTTTAGGACTCAAGAAAACAATTTTTCTCTATTTACTGGTCTTTTTACTATCGATATTGATAAAGTTCCCCTCACTTGCAAATGGAAGTAACTGAGATTCAGTGTCAAACCCATTTAAAACAAAAATTTGATAGTGTTGGTACATTCGAATTTTATAAGTACTTGTCTGTGCAATACCAAGAAATGAGAAAATTTGCCTGTAAAATCCTGTCAATGTTTGGAAGTACCCATAAGTGTGAACAACTATTTTCCTTGATGAAAGGAAACAAATCTCTCGCAATATCGCGATTGACGGACGCATACTTGGAAGCAGTTTTAAAAGTTATTTCCGCCGATAAATTCGTGGCACAAATAGACAACTTAATTAAAGACAAAAGATGTCAAATATCTAGCAAAAGAGTTTAATGTTTGTAGTTTTTTGTAATGTCCTTTTTATTGGAAATTTAATAAACAGACTTGTCCTATAATAGTACTTTTTCTCAAGATTTTCAGTAGTTTGTCTTCTTTAAGATAAGGTTTTGCGGCCCACCTAGTCGATGGTCTTCATGCTTTTGGCCCACCAATGACTTTGAGTTTGACATGGCTGCCTTAAATAGTATTACCATCATCCTATTAATATTGATTTTTAATATGGAAAAAATCAAGTTATTCTTCAGGATGGTGACAGTGTGAAAATCTGTAACTCTACATGACTAGTCAAATTTATAATTGCCGGTATGTTACAATAAATCAAATAATTATACGTAAATTCGTAATTGTTATAGTATATTTTATTATATATGATTGGTCTCTCTACATTCTTTCCAAATCCACGTTAGTTCAGCTATACATAATTCGACTTCCCAGAAAGGAATTAAACGGAATCAATAGCGGTGCCGTAATTGTCGTGGTAAGAGTCGTAATTTGTCCGGTAGCCACCCGACGGTTATTAAATAAAAACCAACCCCGCAATTCCACAATATAAAATTCCCATTTACATGTGTAATAAGGGACAAAACCTGAACATTATTACGCCATAGATAGGGATCTACATACTAAATTAGAGAGCTTTAATATCACCGTACGTGTATGATTTCGTGGGGTCTTTGTGTGTAATTTATTTATAATTATCGGAGTTTTGTAATGAACTGATTCCGAATACGATCGCGATTGAAACGGATCGATCGTTCGGAATAAGGAGTAAATTAAAAATTATTGTTTGCCGCAGGTTATTACTGGTGGAGACTACTAGGGCTAGACTTTTAACAACTATTTCTAAGTTTTAAGCTACAGTGGCGGCTCGTAACCTGTCGACAAGGTGAGGCGATGTATAGATCTCTCAAGGGAACAAAAATGTTTGGTCAGAATATCCACCATTTTATCAATAACATTTTTAAATTAAAATTTTTTAATTTTTCATAAACAAATTTTATCCTCAGACTGATATACTCTTTTTAAAAGTATATTATTTTTCATCATGAGATTTTTTACGAGAATTAAAAAACGTTTGCAAAATATAGTCAAAATAGATTTGAACTGTAAATAACACTGACTATTAACACTGGCCGACAAAAAAAAAATTTGTGTTGTAACACAAATCAGAATAGTATAAACTAATAGAATGGATCTATCCAAATACAAAAATGACAAATAGAAAGTTGTAGCAAGTAGGGTTTTCTTGTTAGAGTTGTAGAACCATGTAGAATGTTACGAAACTTAATATCTATAGAAAAAATGATTTCAGAAAATTCTTAACCCTGTTTATTGACTATGTTTACAGTTTTCGCCTATTAAACATACCATACATCTAAGAGAAAAGCAAACGAGAAAAATATTAACTTAAAACACTTATTAAACTTTATTTTTTCCGTTTATGAGGTGTCCGATCTTCTCTCTTCAAAAACCGACAGTAGTCACACATCATGGCTCATCATCGTTCTTGGTACCGAATTTCCATTGTTCTGATATCTCGGTGAAACCTTTCACCCTGCTCGTCACTAACAGCTCCCAAATTTTTAGGAAAAAATGACAGATGGGAATGGAGGAAGTGAATTTTTAATGACATTCTGGCACTAAGCGCTTTATAGGCATCTAAGAGTTCATTAACAAATTGTTCATAATTTTCATCCATATTGTTGCCTAAAAATCCCCTTACTACATTAACAAATGGGTTCCTGCCTGGTAAGCTTTTCCGTAAAATTGACATCGACCAGCAATTTTCTGATTTGTGGCCCAATAAAAACGCTCTCTTTTAATTTGGCATCACCTAACTGGGGAAAGACTTGTCTTAGGTACTTAAATCCATCACCATCTTTATTCAAAGCCTTCACAAAGTTTTTCATCAGCCCAAGTTTAACGTGAAGAGGAGGCAAAAGAACATTTTTGGGATCAACAGGAATAAATTTAACATTTTGAGGTCCCAGTTGAAATTCGCTTCTTTCTGGCCAAATTTTTGTTACATAATGCTGAGTTATTGCACGACTGTCCCATAAACAAAGAAAACAGCAATATTTTGTAAATCTCCCCAAGTCCAACTAAAATCGCTATAACTTTTAAGTCCCCACATATCTGCCATTTATACCTACTGTAGTTTGTTTTATCCAAAATCGTGCACATATTTTCATAATTTTCTTTCATTGCAACTGAATGGGCAACTTGTATAGAGGGTTTTAAATTTCCATTATGCAATAACACAGCTTTTAAGCTATATTTAGATGAGTCTGTGAATAAGCGCCACTCACGGGGAGAATGTTCAAACATTAAACTGTCTATATCAGTACAGACAACATAGCATTTCTTTTTCTGAAATTCGTAATTTTTGTTTCTTTGGCCAATAGGTTCCATTTCTTAAGACTTTCTTGCCAATTTAAAGGCGCAATCGGCACTGGCAAACTTGCATTATAAGGGACAGGTCGTATGGCAGATTGCAAATTTGGATATTTTATATTGTGCTTTCCCTTTTTGGAATAACCTTCAGTCTTTGTCAGGCAAAAATAACAATCGTCAGAATGATTGGTGGGTTCTCGCCATACTATTGGAACCGCAAAAGGCATACTTTTTCTCTTTCCCTTCATCCACTGCATCAATGATACATTACAACTAGCACAGCACACATGGGGAGCCTACCGCTTATCTTGATAACCAATTAACTCACCAAAATATTTAAAGTAGGCTTTTGTTACATTTTCGGAAAATGGCCTGGCTTGTGATTTCACCAGAAATTCTCCACAAATATAACAGAATTTGTCAGGAGAAATTTTGCAACTTCGGCGCGTTTGACTCGACATTCTCGTCTTCACATACACTTGCTTATCGATACATAGAGAACCACTCAATTCGAAACTCACTAGAAGAGTGACGTTTAACGTCTATTTTATGTCTAATGTTAAAACAATAAACAACCCAGTCTAGGTAATTTTTCCGTCGTAAAATGGACCCATTTTAAAATGGTTTACCTGCCAATATAATAGGTTCTAATTAGGCTATTAAAAAATGGTACGTATTAGGGCTTTCCGAATATTTTTTTTATTATTGGGAGGGTTTTTCTATTGTGAAAATAATGAGCTGGCCCGTGTTAGAAAAATTTTGTCGGCCAGTGTTATTACTGGTGGAGGCTACTAGGACTAGACTTTTAACAACTATTTCTAATTTTTAGGCTACAGTGGCGGCTCGTGACCTTTCGACCAGACGAGGCGATGTTTAGATCTCTCAAGGGAACAAAAATGTTTCGTCAGAATATCCACTATTTTATCAATAAGATTTTTAAATTAAATTTTTTGAATTTTTCATAAACAAATTTCAGACTGATATACTCTTTTTAAAAGTATACTATTTTTCATCATGAGATTTTTTACGAAAATTAAAAAACGTTTGCAAAATATAGTCAAAATAGATTTGAACTGTAAATAACAATGACTGTTAATACTGGCCGACAAAAAAAATTTTTTTTTGTTGTAACACAAATCAGAATAGCATAATCTAATAGAATGGACCTATCTAAATACGAAAATGACAAATAGAAAGTTGTAGCAAGTGGGGTTTTCTTGTTAGAGTAGTAGAACCATGTCGAATGTTACGAAACTTAATATCTATAGAAAAAATGATTTCAGAAAATTCTTTATTGTTTATTGACTATGTTTACAGTTTTCGCCTATTAAGCATACCATACATCTAAGAGAAAAGCAAACGAGAAAAATATTTCCGTTTATGAGGTATCATATCTTCTCTCTTCAAAAACCAACAGTAGTTACCCATCATGGCTGGATCCCATCGTCCTTGGTACCGAATTTCCATCGTTCTGATATCTTGGTGAAACCTTTCATCCTGCTCGTCACTAACAGCTCCCAAATTTTTAGAAAAAAATGACAGATGGGAATGGAGGAAGTGAATTTTTGATGACATTCCGGCACCAAGCGCTTTATAGGCATCTAAGAGTTCATTAACTAATTGTTCATAATTTTCATCCATATTGTTGCCTAAAAATCCTCGTACTACATTAATAAATGAATTCCATTCTCTGAGTTCCTGCCTGGTAAGCTTTTCCGTAAAATTGATATCGTCCAGCAATTTTCTGATTTGTGGCCCAATAAAAATGCCTTCTTTTAATTTGGCATCACGTAACTGGGGAAAGACTTGTCTTAGGTATTTAAATCCATCACCATCTTTATTCAAAGCCTTCACAAAGTTTTTCATCAGCCCAAGTTTAATGTGAGGAGGGGGCAAAAGGACATTTTTGGGATCAACAAGAGGTCTAAAATTTAACATTTTGAGATCCCGGTTGAAATTCGCTTCTTTCTGGCCAAATTTTTGTTACATAATGCTGATTTATTGCACGACTGTCCCATAAACAAAGAAAACAGCAATATTTTGTAAATCCCCCTGCCATTTAAACCTGTTGTAGTTTATTTTATCCAAAATCTGAACTGAATGGGCGACTGGTATAGATGGTTTTAAATTTCCATTACGCAATAACACAGCTTTTGAGCTATATTTAGATGAGTCTATGAATAAGCGCCACTCACAGAGAGAATGTTCAATATCAAGTTCCTGCATTAAACTGTCTATATCAGTACACGCGCACAACGAATTTTCCATACTGTAGAATCCAGAAAACATAGCATTTCGTTTTCTAAAATTCGTAATTTTTGTTTCTTTGGTCAATAGGTTCCATTCCTTAAGACGGGAACCAGATGTTCTGACTGTTGCTTGGATAAGCCCAAATCACGTACTAAATCATTTAATTCACTTTGAACAACCAAATATGGCTCGCCAGAATTGGAACCTGTGATAAAAGTGGGCTCGATGCACTGTTCTTCTGAGCTGCTTGATGATGCGTTATCTCCATTATCTACCATATCAACAGCTTGCCAATTTAAAGGCGCAATCGACACTAGCAAATTTGCATTATGAGGAACAGGTCGTATGGCAGATTGCAAATTTTGATATTCTATATTGTGCTTTCCCTGTGGGTGGGTTCTCACCATACCATTGGAACTACAAAAGGCATACTTTTTCTCTTTCCCTTTATCCACTGCACCAACGATACACTACAACTAACACAGCACACATGGGGAGCCCACCGCTTATCTTGATCCCCAATTAACACACCAAAATATTTAAAGTAGGCTTTTTTTACATTTTCGAAAAATGGCCTGGCTGGTGATTTCACCAGCAATTCTCCACAAATATAGCAAAATTTGTCAGGAGAAATTTTGCAACTTTGGCGCGTTCGAATCGACATTTTCGTCTTCACATACACTTGCTTATTGATACACAGAGAACCACTCAATTGGAAACTCAACAGAAGAGTGATGTTTAATGTTTATTTTATGTCTAATGTTGTAAACAACCCAGTCTAGGTATTTTTTCCGTTGTAATATGGACCCATTTTAGCCGCCCCACAATAAAATGGTCTACCTGCCAATATAAAATGTTCTAATTAGGCTATTAAAAAATGGTACATATTAGGGCTTTCCGAATATTTTTTTTATTATTGGGAGGGTATTTCCATTGCGAAAATAATGAGCTGGCCTGTGTTAGAAAAATCTTGTCGGCCAGTGAATTAATGTCTAATTACTTACATAATTATAAATCAATAGTTTTGATACTTTTCGTTTTTTATTCATAAAGCATTAACTTTATCAATAAAAAACAGAAACAGCGCAGACCAGTGAAAGTGCATATATCATATCCGAGGTCATATGCATGTCGCGGTGCGCTGTTATTGGCGATAAGTCACTTTTTGTAAATTAAATTAATTCGTCTTTTAATGACGCAAATTTATCAATAATTTTGTCATTTTTTTTTGTCATAAAACTCACCAGTACTTTCAGAAAGAGATACTAATAATTCTTTTTCTTTTGACATTATTGATAGGGCTGAAAGTCTATCCTGAGATATAGTATTTTGTAAATAGGTCTTGATTTGTTTTAAGCGTGAGAAATCTCCTTCAGCCTATACACTTGTTACAGGGATTGTCAAAATTAACGTCTCAAGTCGATCTCGGTAAATTATGCTGAGCTCATTTTAGAGGCGGTATTTGTCGAACATATTTGGATAAATATTTTCCAACAAATTTAATAGATAGGAAGGAAATTCTGCTTTAAAGATCTTATACTTTTACTTGTCGAGAAGTTTAGTAAATTTTAATTTAGGTAAATCCTCAAACCTAATGTTAATTTGGAAAAATATGCACATTTTGCTTTTTCAAACGTAGATTTAAAACAGTCTTCAACGCGTAGCTCATTTAATCGTTGGATGATAATATTTACTTGTTAAATGCACAAATTATATATATATATATATATATATATATATATATATATATATATATATATATATATATATATATATATATATATATATATATATATATATATATATATATATATATATATATATATATATATATATATATATATATATATATATATATAGAGATAAAAATATGGAATTTAATGTGTAGATAGGGTTGAATATTGTGAACATTTGTAACATAAAAACAATTGAATATCGTGACCGCGATTTCGTTATTTTAAATAGAATACCCTGTATATTTGATGTTTTTTGAACTCTCTTAACAATTCTAAACAACTTTTGTATAACATAATCTATGTCTAAAATGTATAGTTTTCCAAATAAAATCACTTAAAAATGTGTCATAATTTCCACTTATTTGTATTTTATGGAATAACGGAGTAGGCCAGGATAAAAACAATCATGGTTATTTACTCTTCATTCAAGCCTTCATCTAACTAAAAAGATTTTCAAAAACATGACCTTCTTGTTCAATAAAGGTCTCACATTTTTCAACAATTTTCCGTAGTACATTTTCTTTTCGAGTTATACTAAAATAACCAAATTTTTAGTTAGTTAGAGAGTTAGAGTTAAATTGACTTTTTCTTTTATATTACCCCAGAAGAAAAAATCTAGAGGTGTCAAATCAGGCGTACGCGCTGGCCACTTTACAGGCCCACTTGTTCCTTTCCATTGGTCCTCAAATCTGTCATTTAAATAATTTACACAAATTCGAGCATTATGGACCGGTGCCGCGTTTATACTTGTCAGTTAGATCCAAAATCCTGTAAGCATATTTGCCTTTTCAAATGTAGATTTAAAACAGTCTTCAACGCTTAGCTTATTTAATCGTTGGATGATAATATTTATTTGTGAAATGCAGAAATATATATATATATATATATATATATATATATATATATATATATAATGTGTTTTCATTCCGGGTGTACATCCGTTCACTACTGTCGTTCTGAAAAGAACAGTTTTGCTGACGTTTCGCCAAAATCACATTTGGCATTTTCGAAGCTTTTCGAAGAGTCTCTATTCGGACGCGAGAAAGAAAGCTTCGAAAATGCCAAATGTGATTTTGGCGAAACGTCAGCAAAACTGTTCTTTTCAGAACGACAGTAGTGAACGGATGTACACCCGGAATGAAAACACATTGTATTTTTCCATCCGTGAAGGAGTAAAAATCAACATATATATATATATATATATATATATATATATATATGTATATATATGGTTAGAGATAAAAATATGGAATTTAATGTGTTGATATGGTTGAATATTATGAACATTTGTAACATAAAAACAATTGAATATCGTTTCCGGTTTCACCGGAAATGAGGGCGACTTCGTTATTTTAAATAGAATACCCCGTATATTTTATATTTTTTGAATACTGTAAACAATTCTAAATAATTTTTGTACAACAGAACCTATGTATAAAATGTATAGTTTTCCAAATAAAGCATTTTTAAGTGTAAAAATATGCCATAATTTCCACTTATTTGTATTTTATGGAATAACGGAGTAGGCCAGGATAAAAACAATCACGATTATTCACTCTTGATTCAAGCCTTTATCTAACAAAAAAGATTTTCAAAAACACGACCTTTTTGTTCAATACAGATCTCACATTTTTCAACAATTTTCCGTTATACATTTTCTTTTTGAGTTATACTAAAATAACCAAATTTTCAGAGTTAAATTGACTTTTTCTTTGATATTACCCCAGAAGAAAAAATTTAGAGGCGTCAAATCAGGCGTACGTGCTGGCCACTTTACAGGCCCATTCGTTCCTATCCATTGGTCCCCAAACCTGTCATTTAAATAATTTACACAAATTCGAGCATTATGGGCCGGTGCATCATCTTGTTGAAAGTAGATGTTCGGAATTTCTGCAAGAGTTAAATTGTCCAAAAAATCGGCAACTGTTGTTTCTAGAAAGTTCAAATAAGTAAGGGGCTCATTAAAAAGTATTGGGCCCACAATTCTCTTTCCTAAAACGTCTAGCCACACATTAACACCAAAGCGTTCTTCTCTAAATAAATGTTGATTTTCATTTACCCAATATCTTACGTTGCTCCCGTTGAATATTCTCAGATTCGAGACTCATCCGAAAATAATATTAATCTATTAAAGTTATTATTACGGTTAGAATTTTCCATAAACCATCGGCAATATTCGACTCGCCGAGCAAAGTCATTAACACCCAAGTGTTGCTTGATTTGGTATTTGTAGGGCTTGTACTTTTGTTTCTTCAAAATGATCCTTACACTTTCTCTGTTAACTCCAACTTTACTTTCAATTTGGCGAGTAGAAAAACTTTGATCAGCATTCACACATGCTAGAACGTTTATTTCAGCTTCTTCACTAATACTGAATTTTCCTTCATTTTCATTTTGGGGAACTATTTTCAAATGTTGAACGAGCCACGGAAAATAGGCACAGCAGGGTTGGTTTCTGTCGGGGTATCGTTCTGCATAGAGTGTTTGAGCCTGCCTTTTATTTTGCAAGCACTCGCCATACACGAGATGCATTTCTATTTGTTCCGCTTTTGTAAAACTTGCCATTTTATAGAGATTACAAAGAACTTTGCCCACAAGTGATAAGAGTTGTTTTTTTAAAGATAGTTATCGCACTAGATTAAGGTATCATTAACTTAACTTTCATAAACCACTGCAAAGTTGAAAATTAGGCTCCCTATTTTTATGATGTTAATATTCATTCAAAGCGAAAAACCGTCAGTTGACCCGTTATGGTACAGCATCTAATCAAACCTTGAAAAATAGATTTGCCAAAAACACATTTTTTTTTAAACTCGCAACATTTTCTTTTTTGACATTTTGTTGGATGAGGGCTTGAATAAATAGTAAATAACCGTGATTGTTTTTATCCTGGCCTACTCCGTTCTTCCATAAAATACAATTAAGTGGGAATTATGGCACAATTTTAAGTGGCTTTATTTGTAAAGCTATACATTTTAGACATAAGTTATAACAAAAGTTGTTTAGAATTGTTAAGAGAGTTCAAAGAACATAATAAATAATAAAATAACGCGGTCATTTCCGAGGAAACTGGAAACGATATTTAATTGTTTTCGTTTTATAAATGTTTACAATATTCAACCCTATCAACACAACAAATTCCATATTTTTATCTCTAGCCGTTGTCAAATGTATATATATATATATATATATATATATATATATATATATATATATATATATATATATATATATATAGTATATAGTGTGTCCCAGATTCGCTTCTCTATACAGGGATCTCGGCTCCTACTATACCTACAGCAAAGGTTAAATGGGAAAGGTTTAGAGGAAACTTATTGCATTCGATATCCGGCCTCAGATTTACGATCGATCAATTGTTTTTGAAAATATCGGGAAAAAACGAAATGGCGGATTTCGTTCATGGCCAGTATATCCAGAACGGTAAATTTGACAGCTGCCGAAATGTGACATTATTCGGACACATATTTAAGACAAATAAGATGGCGTATACGATACTTCTTCATTGTTTTTTGTTAACCCGCAACCCGCCTCAACTTTTCGATTTTTCGATTTTTGGAAAGTGCCTTTTCAGTCTAGTGATATCTCACAAGTGCATTAAAGATTTTAGTAACATCGAAATATTACACTTCGTAAAGTTAGGTTTCAGTTTTTTCTAAGGAGGCCATGATTTAAAGTAATGTTAGCTCTCAATGCTTTTCTAAGGAGGCCATGATTTATCTGTAACAAAATTAGATTTTGACTTTGACGTTAAGTTAAATAGTTGAAAGTATCAAAGCTGTGTTTTAATAAGTAGTAGGTACGCTTTTATCCCAATAAAATCGTTAATCTGACACATAAATTGTCAAAACCTATAGAAAATGGCCGGCATTCGGTATTCAAATGAAGAAAAGGTTGACATGTTAGCTCTGTACTTTCAATCATACAGAAACGCCGACGTTACCTCAGCAAGGTATTTGGAAATGTACCCCGAACGATGGCAGACATGTCGTATACGCCATCTTATTTGTCTTAAAAATGTGGCCGAATAATGTCACATTTTGACAGCTGTCAAATTTACCGTTCTGGATATACTGGCGAAAAACGAAATCCGCCATTTTCGGTTTTTGGCCGATATTTCCCAAACTTATTGAACGATCGAAAATCTAAACCCAGATATCGAATGCAATAAGTTTCCTCTAAAACTTTCCCCATTTAACCTTTGCTGTAGGTATAATAGGAGCCGAGATCCCTATATAGAGAAGCGAATCCGGGACACACTGTATATATTATATATATATATATATATCTAGATTATATATATATATATATATATATATATATATATATATATATATATATATATATATATATATATATATATATATATATCATATATATATATATATATATATATATATATATATATATATATATATATATATATATATATATATAATCTAGATATATGTATATATATATATATACATATATATATATATATATATATATATATATATATATATATATATATATATATATATATATATATATATATATATATATATATATATATATATATATATATATATATATATATATATATATATATATATATACATGTATGTAAATATTTATTTGGCTTGTTTTAGGAATTCGAGTTACGCTTCTTCTATGACTAACTAATAAATTAAAACCAGACTTAATAAATGGCTTTGTAATTTATTAATAGCAAACTACTTTTCTCTATTTTAAGTTACAAATGCAATTATATATTAATCGTTTAGATGATATACCATTTCACTCAAATATTATCACGTGTTAATATAACCATAACGACATGCAACATTTAAACTTATTACATTATTTTACTAACAAAGTAACTTTCAGGTTTTTAAACGGTAATTAATCATCCGTGGTGAAGTGTCACCGGTCCTCTGGCCAAAAGCTTATAAAAAATATACTTATATTTCCTATGAGTTTCACTATGTTTTTCCTAACAAATAGAATCAAAACCGCAATTGCAGAGAATGAAATAATTTGTTTTGTTTCTTTTTTAACGTGATATAACGTTGACCTACCTTACTAATAATTCAGGTCTTAAACTCTGTAACGCTGCCAAATTACCAAAATACGAATGACAGTTGGCTTTACATTTTACTTAACTATCAAAACAAACCTCGAAAAATTTGCCACCGATACTCTAAGCACTAGTTTTACACGAGGGGTGAACACATGGGGATTTATGGAATACACCTACAAAGTCTGGGGTGCAAGTATGAATTACAGTCATTTATAATCAATGTATTGATTAGCATCGAAATAAAGAAATTATGTTTTTTTTGCAGTATTAGAAATAAAAAATAAGCGAATAAAAAACTCCATCCGTCTATCAGTTATGTAAAAATATTGACAGGTAAATAATATTTAATTCATCCGGGACCAACTGCCAGGCATGTAACAAAGAACGGTATAAGAGTAACGAGAGCTGAAACAGGAGTCAGAGAGTGTACGTAGTAAGTGAACTTCGCAGTCGTTTGAGATTCGAGACGCGAGTGATTTTAAGATGAGTGACTCGAGTCATTCATTAAAATCAAAAATCGGATCACGCGAACGAATCACTCACTCACTATCCATCTCTATTATACAAGCGTCTCTGGCTAATTTCCGGGGAATCTTAATTTACTTTATTCGTTTTGCATTGGTGTTGTAAATAATGTTTGCAAAGTTAATTACTAGATAATAAGGTAAGTGATTAGTACATGCATAAATAGTTATTTAACAAACGAGTATATTAATCGCCAAATTAATACAAGAGTTTGTTTCAATATTTGTTCAAAATAATTTTGATTGACTGAAAATTTAATAACGATTTGAGAGTGCTTTTAATATTACCAGTGGATTCTAATCAGTGATGGGCAAATACCGGGTATATTGAAATTTGGGTATATACCAAAGGTTTTGTACTCGGTATATACCCAAGTGGGTATATATCCCCATATAGTTGGGTATATACCGGGTATATACCCGGGTATATACTACACTTGGGGTGTACTTACTTGGTTAATTTAAGGTAATCTAACAAATTTTAACGTTTTGTTGTTAAATTAGGACATTAAAAAAAGTGGTTGAATAAATCGAAATAAAAATCACTATTAAAAATGAAAATAGTAGAATGAAACAAAACATAATGCACAAAGTAAGAAAAATACGTTTAAGATCTAAAAAATGAACAACTATTAAAAACCAGAGGTGGCAACCCTAGGTATAATACCAGGAATATACGGGGTATATACCGGGTATATACCAGGTATATATCTACAGTATTTCTCAATGGATATATACCTTACACTTTTTGGGTATATACCAGGTATATACCCAAATTTTATTTACCTACCCGTTGGGTATATACCCACCGCCCATCACTGATTCTAATATATTTAATGTATTTTATATCTTACTTCCATTTTCTGACGCCCGATTAGTATTTTAATAAGCAGGCTTCAGTGCGCTTATAAGTAAAAACACTGAAGTATGGTTTTACTAAAAAATCTTACCGGGTATGTTGTGTTGTCTATGATAAAATCGTGCATTGAAGTGGTCCGCAAATACAAGATTTTACGCCCATAAGGGTATGTTAAAGTATTGTGTAAATACATGATCGACGGAAACAATTATTAATAAATTTTAATTTTTTTTGTATAAAGTTTCAAATACCGCTAATTTTTAGTTATTGATCCAACCACATTTGTTGATTAATACACGCTTAAAATAAAAAAACAATGCAAAAAAAATGACTACCAAAAATTTTTAAATATTTTAGCAAGCCTTCATTTTGTTCGGCCATCTTTGATTCGTACCCAAATTTTACCAGTTGATTTCTACATAATACTTGATTTTTGTGCAAAACTCGAGATAAATTGTCTAAGCACTTTCTTAGCAATTTTTTTTTATTTCACTAGGCCGCCATTTTGTTTTGCCATATTGGATTTTTATCAAAATGTTACTAGGTCATCCCCATATGACCCTTAATTTTTTATCAACATTTGAAGTCAAGCGGGTAAGTAGTTTTTTTAGCGATGCCGTGGACAGACAGACCGACAAACAGACATCAGACAGACATACAGACAGACCGACGGAATCGAGAAAAAATGGTTTTCGTCATCTAGGGATGCTGAAACGTAGAGATCTGAAAAAATCTCGGAGGGTGATTTTTTCACGATAACAGTACTTCCCTTTTATAAGGGAAGTAAAAGTGATAGCTAATTTACCAAATTACAATATTTATTTAATTTTCTCACTGGCATCCTAATGTTGACCTACCTTACTAATATGAGCTCCTCGAAGTTGTAACCAAAAGTAAAAAAAGAATAACTGACACTGAGTTTACACTTTCTAGATCACAGTCAAAACAACACATAAACACCTTACGATAAAGAACCTAAGATAACGTAGCACCAGTTAAGAAATCAAACAATTAGAACTAAAAACTTTTTATTGAAATGACATCCTTAAAATATTACCGCACCAACCACTTGCTGTCAATATTTTCCTGTTATTACCATTCACTCCTTGTCGCTTTCGTATGGCGAAGGATTACCGGCTCGGCTGTTCTCCGTAACTGAATCTGTTTATAAATACGCGTGTTTGTATGTTTGTTATTATCTAGAATGAGAGGAAAATGAGTATTTCTAATGAAACCGCCCGAAATAATGCGAAATTCCATTAAATGTTTCTGTAACGGCGTCCGCCGTTAATATCTGGTCTAAATTTACACTCGCGGACTCCCCCACATTTCACTCACTTTTCAGGAGATTTAAATCGAACGGACAGGACGGTAATTTGCGAATTTTAATAAAACGTACTTGTGAATAAATGAGTATTTATATCAACATTATTAATTTAATAATAAAAGAAAAGCCAGCAAACTTACTTATCGTTGGTGTCAAACGAATTTGTCTAGGATGAACACCAAAAGCAGATCTCTTGTCAATTGGTGATTTTTAGAATTAAGGTGTTCCTGAATTCTAATCTTAAAGCGTATTCCAGTCTTACCAACATTATTTGAATTGCGCTTTACATGATAATGTATATACACCCGATTTAGCTAGTTTTATCTTTGTTTTGACAACAGAGATCTAGGATTGCTGAAAGATTTATACAATGTCAGTTTTTTAAAATATGATATAGGCTTCTATACTTCAGAGATAGACCAATGATTTCAATTAATTTCAATCATATTAATTAGTGATCGGTCCAATTATGAAAACTTATTGACACAAAAATTTGCAGCGCTGCAGGATTAGGCACAGGTAACGAAAACGTAAAATTTAACTTACACCTGGGAAATTTTTTAGTAGGGAATTCGATCTATTCTATACAATAAAATGAAGAGATTAATTTTTTAATTAAATCTGCCATTTCCAAGCGATTAACTGCAAAAATTTTATATACCTACTATTATTACATAAACTGTAACGCTTTTATAGTGTGCCTTGGAAACAATATTCCATGTTGCGGGTTATCAGTAAACATTTATTCAGTTATAATATTGTATCAGCAAATTATTCCTCAAGAGAGAATCAAATTAATATGTTTATATGTTAACGGCTTCACGAACGTGGAGAAGGGGTTCATCGCTAAGCTTATTTTTTACTATTATTAAAAAAAAACGAAGAAATTGTCCATATTGCTCAAAGAGACCTAGTTTTAATAACAAACATAGAAAAAGACTCCAAGTCTCGGTCTCATTAAATTATAATTATACAATTCACAACAAACATGACACGTGTTTCGCCCTTTCAGCATCATCAGACCTACAAACAACAGAGAGAACCTTAGTAAATAATCACACTCACAAATCCTAAAACAATAACTTACAAATAGAATAAAACACACTAAAGCACAACAAAACAAACAACTACTTATACATATTTGATGGACATTAAAATGAGGTTAAGTCTCACGTGAATAAACAAAATAAAATATTAAAAAAGTATTTATTAAAAAAGATTCATTTCTCTAGACGGGATCGAACCCAGACCACCCGAGTGAGACGCCAAAGCAACCACCCACAGACCACTCGACTAGTCGAAGAAAATAACCAAAAACTCTTACTCTATGAATTAGTGAATGAAATGAAGGTTGCCTACAACTATTATTACATTAAATTGTTAAATATTAGGGTTGGTTCAAAATTAAAAACATCGTTAACGCAAGTGAGAATGGGACTTTTTATAGCTTTGGTTATTTCCATTTTTTCTAGAAGGTCAAGCTTTTTCCCCTTCGGACATTCAAGTAAAACATCAACGTCAGAGATGGAAAATTCATGACCTGACTCCAACAAATGACTGGCAAAAGCTGAAACAGCCTCAGTTACATCCGTATTTCTGAATTTGTTGACAAGGCTTAAATGTTCTCTCGCCCTTGTGGAAATTTTTCGACCTGTTTGTCCCACATAGGTCGTGGAACATTCGCTACAATTTAGTGCATAAACACCAGATCTGGACAATTTATCGGTTGTGTCCTTTGTCCTTACTAAATGTCTCTTGAGAGTATTTACTGTTTTGAATGAAATATTGACATTTTTAATATTTAAAAAATTTTTTTTGCCCATTGGAGAGAAATACTTCCGAAAAAAGTAATGCACTTGTCTCATCGTTAAGTTTTGAATGTATGACACTATAGGACATTTTGTCCTTGTTTATAAATTTGTAATATAATTTGGTGATGGACTCCAAAGGAAAACCGTTATTCATAGCAATCTGCATTATAATATCACGCTCCTTATTAAACGCTTCCCTTGACAATGGTAAATTACACAACCGATAGAAAAAGGAGTTGAACGCGGCAAATTTATGTGTGTAAGGAGAGTTTGAAGCATACTGAATAACATTATCCGTGGACATGGGCGCCGGCAGAGGGGGGCAAGAGGCAGTTGCCCCCCCCTGGAAAATCATACAGTTAAAAGACAATGAGCAAAATTGCATAATACCGTTTTGTGTTCGACACAACTCCCTAATTAAGCGCGACATCACTAGTTACCGTCTACCACGACTTGTAGATGTGATTTTTAACAGCCTAATAGTCTAATAGAAATTGCATCGTTCAATTCGGCATTGTTTTAGTTCTTCTGGAAGTAAGATTTTATTTAGATATACCTAGCTTGACTTTCAGTGTATTTCCAATACAATTTAGTTTGAGAATACGACTGCGAGGTGTAAATTTTTTGTTGGTAAGTTTATTTTAATTATTAGTATTTGTTTTTTTGATTGGAATTTTATCGTTAGGTGGTGGTTACTATATATACATAAATATATTGACAATATGATATTCGACCTCGAAGACCTCGTATTCGATTTTATTTATTGATTTGATTTAAAGAAGTGAGGTGTACCTACATTTTTTTGGTAAGCCTATTTTGATTATTATTAGTATTGTTTTTCCTTTGTATGTATTTTGTCGTTAGGTGGAAGGTGGTGGTTATTATTACCAATAGAATCAATAGAATATAATTTTAAAATGGATATTAGAAAGTTTTTAACTAAAACAAAAATACCTGTTTCTGGTTCTGAAAGCTCTAGTGATAATTGTGTGCAACAAACAGAAAAAAAAATAAAATTAACAAACAAAATAAGTTTCGATAAGGACACGCCATTGCCAGTACCAGAACCAGATCAACACCCAAATTCGATAGCCAGCTCCAGCACTAGGTCTTCGTGTAGTACACAAATCAACAAATCACCGGAATCAGGTATTGGTGAACCTGAAAAATATGATTTAGGACTTTTTATTTCGGCTGTCAACATAAGCCATATGACTAAATACAATCTTTTAGTGAATCCTTTTACACCGTTTTCTAATTATAACTTCAAGGATGATGTTAGTTTTGGCGAAAGAAAAAGAGCATTTAGGATAGAATGGATGCAAAAATATACCTGGATGGTTTATTCAAAAGCCTTAAAAGGTGCTCTCTGTAAATATTGCGTAGTTTTTAAACCAACCATCCATAGAGGTTTTCAGGGGGCTTTTATAAAAAAAGAGTTTAATAAATACAAAGATTTACATGAATGTGCAAAATTACACGAAAAAAGCGAGTGGCATAAGAAATCTGTAGTTCAAGCAACAAATTTTATTAAAATTGTAACTGGAAAAGCCAGTGCCGTAGTAGAACAAATAAATACACAGGAACAATTATTAGTTGAAAATAATAGAAAAAAACTGGTGCCTATTATCTCATCCATATTATTTTGTGGAATGCACGATATAGCTCTTAGAGGAAAAGGATCACATGATGGAAACTTCGAAGATCTTCTTAAGTTTAGAGTGGAAAGCGGAGACGAAATATTAGAACAACATCTGAACACCTGCAAAAAAATGCCAAATATACTTCTCACATGTGTCAAAACGAAATAATAGGAATATGTGGTGAAGTTTTAAGAAACATGATGGTTAGTGAAGTAAATGACTGCAATGCGTTTTCCTTATTGGCGGATGAAACAGCAGATATTGCCGGGATTGAACAATTATCTATCGGAGTCAGAGATATAGGTAAAAATAACATTATAAAAGAAGAATTTCTTGGATTTGCCGAGTTAAAATCACAGACTGCACAATCAATAGCGGATACTCTACTAAATTATGCTAGGGAATGTGGTCTGAATTTAGACAAACTAGTAGGATTAGGGTTTGATGGTTGTTCTACTATGGCGGGGAAGAAAAATGGTGTTCAAAACCTAATAAGAAATATATATCCTAAGGCAACATTTTTTCATTGCGCATCCCATCGGCTAAATCTTGTTGTAAATGACCTTAATGCAGTACCACAAATTCAAAACAGTGTAGCTGTAATTAAAGAAGTAATTAAATTTTTTAGAGAAAGTCCAAAGCGAAGGTCACTTGTTACCAATATTCCTCTTCTATCAGAGACTAGGTGGTCAGCCAAATATAAATCAATAAGAATATTTTCTGAAAATTTTATTACTATAAAGGAAACTTTAGAAAATATTTCTTTGGATCTAAATTTCAATACCCAAACTAGACAAAAAGCCCACCAGTTATTTATTTCTACATCAGAACCAGTTTTTTTGATATGCCTGACGATAATTTCAAAATATTCTTCACAATTGGAACCAATTACAAATAGTTTGCAAGGAGTGTCTATAAATCTTCTTTCTGTAAAAAAACATATTGACGTTTTATTAGGCATTTTTTAAAGAGACCGGGAAAATTCAAATGTAGTTTTTTCAGAAATATTTAAAAAATGTCATGATTTCAAAAATATATTTGACATAGAATTTAAAATGCCCAGAATAACACAGCGTCAAACGATGAGAACAAATGTCTTAGCGGATTCACCTGAGGCATATTTTAGAATATCTATTTTTAATCCGTATTTAGATTCCCTGATCAGCTCATTAACAACAAGATTTTCCGAAGATACAACAACTGCTTTTTCGTTGGTAAATTTGCATCCATCAAATATTTTAAATTTAAATGATGAAATCATAAAAAATATAATAGAGCAGTACAATATTGAAAATTTTGAGGCAGAATGTCTTACATGGAAGGATATGTGGAAAAATAAAAACATTCCCGATGACATAGACTTTTTTACATTACTCACAGAGGAATGCCAATTCTTCCCCGCAATTGCTAATGCAATACAAATATTTCTTTCTTTGCCACCTACGACTTGTTCAATTGAACGATCGTTCAGTACTCTAAGAAGAGTCAAAACTTGGCTACGGTCAACAATGGGAGAGAATCGTTTAGCCGGTTTATGTCTACTTAGTGTACATAGAAAAAAAATTGAAAGCGATAAAACCAAATTTATCGAGACAGTACTTCATAAATTTGCTCAAGACCGAAGAAGGTTAAAATTAGTTTTTTCTTAGATATTTTTAGCGTTGGTTTGTATTTTTATGTTAATATAATATTCATATAAATAAAAAAAGATGTATCATTTGCTCCTTCACCTAAAATATTTTTGCCCCCCCTGAAATGTTTTCTGCCGGCGCCCCTGTCCGTGGACGATGTTTTTCGGTAAACCTCAAACTCTATCCTACTGTGTTTCCGCGATAGTAAAAGGTCAAGAAACGGTCGTTTTCCTTCATCTTCCATTTCCAATGTAAACTCAATTTTAGGATACAAGGAGTTAACGAATTATAAAAACTCTTCCAACTGATTTCTGAAGTATTTCTCTCCAGTTGGGAAATTTTTTTTAAAAATATTAAAAATGTCAATATTTCATTCAAAACAGTAAATACTCTGAAGAGACATTTAGTAAGGACAAAGGACACAACCAATAAATTGTCCAGATCTGGGGTTTATGCACTAAATTGTAGCGAATGTTCCACGACCTATGTGGGACAAACAAGTCGAAAAATTTCCACAAGTGTGAGAGAACATTTAAGCCTTGTCAAAAAATTCAGAAATACGGATGTAACTGAGACTGTTTCAGCTTTTGCCAGTCATTTGTTGGAGTCAGGTCATGAATTTTCCATTTCTGACGTTGATGTTTTACATGAATGTCCGAAGGGGAAAAAGCTTGACCTTCTAGAAAAAATGGAAATAACCAAAGCTATAAAAAGTCACATTCTCATTTGCGTTAACGATGTTTTTAATTTTGAACCAACCCTAATATTTAACAATTTAATTTAATAATATAGAGTGCGAGTTTTTGGTTATTTTCTTCGACTAGTCCAGTGGTCTGTGTGTGGTTGCTTCGGCGTCTCATTCGGGTGGTCTGGGTTATATCCCCTCTAGAGACATGAATCTTTTTTAATACTTTTTTAATATTTTATTTTGTTTATTCACGTGAGACTTAACCTCATTTTAATGTCCATCAAATATGTATAAGTAGATGTTTGTTTTGTTGTGCTTTAGTGTGTTTTATTCTATTTGTAAGTTATTGTTTTAGGATTTGTGAGTGTGATTATTTACTAAGGTTCTCTCTGTTGTTTGTAGATCTGATGATGCTCGAAAGGGCGAAACACGTGTCATGTTTGTTGTGAATTGTAAAATTATAATTTAATGAGACTTGGAGTCTTTTTCTGTGTTTGTTATTATTATTAAGTTTTATTTTAACTTTAATAATTTATTAAGCTAAAATTATTACTTGCTCCCAATTAAATTAATTCTATTACAATTATTGATATTATCGTATTTCCAAAGCCTATTATTTTATTAAAAAAAAAACGTTTAATAATAATCTTTTCAAACTGTCTACCTTAAAGAAGAAATTGCACTTATCATTTTTTGTTTAAAATAATAACATGTATCGATTACCATTAAAAAATGACCAGTTTCCATTTAAAAAATAAAATTTAATTATTTGTTCCTAATCCGGTAACGCAGCAAATTAATTTTCAGATCAATTTTTCATAATTGGACCAACCCCTATAAATCTGATTTTGAAATCATAGGGCTATCTCTTTGAATAAAGTAATTAGCTTAGTAAAACATTTTATATGACAATAGTTTGAAAACGGCGGTTTTATGGAATTCCACTAAAATGACGCCTAGTTGCCATTTAAAAAAATATATGTTCTTAATCTTTGTACCCAATCCGGTAACGCTGCACATTTTTTAAGATATTTTTCTTAATAGGGTCAACCGCTATAAATTAGTTGTAATTGAATCATTTAAAGATTGTAATAAAGTTTTTTTTGTGACTGGAAAAAAATTTGACATTTAACGGCTCGTGGTGAATTATATTGGGAGGTCAATAACAAATTTACAATAGGCATACTTAAAATAAAAATAAATATCTTATCTAAAAATTGTGCCTTAAATTCTCTTGAACTTCGGGTCTACTCTTCGTTCTTTAGAATTGGAAAAATCGTCGGCCTCATATGAAAATTGCGTAAGTCCACTTTTTACTAAAATCTGGATTTTAATGTCATCTTGTTAAGCATATCGAACTTCATAAACCAACATTAAATTTTAGCTATTGCTTACTAGATAGCGCCATAACATACCGAAATGAATGTTGCCTAAATCCGACGTTATCTGTCACAACGTGAAGTCCGCGCATTCAATACTTTAATCGTGATTGAATAGCTTGTGTTCGCAATTCTTGCTTTCAATTATTTAAAAATAAGTTTCTTGGTGATACAATTGTCGTTATTAGCTGTCAAACAGTCAAGGTAAGTAAGTTTAGTCAAAAAATATTCCATACAAATGTTTGATTTTAAACAGTAGTTAAAAATTATCAGCTATAGGACTTAGGCACTTTTCTTTTTTTAATGTGAAATGGAGTTACGCAACTTTCAGATTAGGCTAGAGTTTTATTTATTTTACTTATTACATTATAATTATTAATTACGTTTGTGAACAAATTGAGTAAATGACACTTGTCACATGATTTTTGATTTAACCGCAAATCTATTTGCCACGTAATAAATAAACTCGCCTATAATGTATGCAAAACACTATTATCCAGTAGCTGGCGTTAGTCTCACTAGCACGCATTGGCATGGTAGTGGTGTCATGGAAGTGTTTACACGGGGTCAGATTGCACCCGCTACTGGATAAGTATAAAACAGCCTTCAATTTTTTTTCAGAATGGATAAAACTTCAAGAAGTTATAGAATACTAAACAATGTGGTGAAGTTTAAAAGTGAGGATGAAGATGGTGCTTCTTCGATGCAAGCTAAAAACAAGCCTAAGATTCCTGTTGTTAATCAACCACTTCGAAAACCCGAACCAAAAGTTGCCGTTTTAAGTGACGTTATAATTTTTTCCAACTCAGAAAATGTATCCGACGCCGAGGCAATGGAATGTATCCAGGCTCAGAACATTCTAAATGTTTCAACAAAAGATTTGCAAGAAAATATCGATCCCAGTTTAAGCAGTCATGAGGATTTCGTCGAGAAAATCATAGGGCTGGATAACACCAATGGTTTGGATGCTTTTATAGACCTAGATACTATGTCAGGTTTTAGTGATGTCTCTAAAAACATTAATGTAAGTGAAATAGAAGTTTCAACATTTGAGACCTATACTGCTGAGGAAAAAGAAGATTATGGATTAAATGAAGATGAAATCTTAATGGAAAGAGAGAGCAGCTCAGAGGAGGAAGAAGAAAATGGTGCCTTAGATGATGAGAATACCAAATGCAAAAGAAAGAAAAATAGATTGAGTGACAGTCAAGACTTGGAATATAAGGCTAACAAGAAAAAGAGGCAAGAAGGGGCCTCGTATATGGGAAGGAAGGATAACAAGTTTGTTGTGCGTAAGAAGGAAAGAAAACTAAAAATAGGGTGTTCGTGTAAAGAAGGAATGTCAAGAAAAAACACGTTTAAATGCTATAACATAGGAGAAGAAGAAAGACAAAAGATGTTTTCTGGGGTTTCACATGGGAAGAAAAGAAAATATTTGTCAGTGGAAGAGCGATTGCCTCAAGTGTCAAAAGGGCCAGAAACAGAAAATCTGAAGAGGAGAGCCGCAAAAAATGCTCCTATTCTTTTTTTTTGGATAACAAAAAGGATAGGGCAAGAGTATGCAAAACGATGTTTTGCAACACGCTTGGTGTGTCCATGAGAACCATCACTTTCTGGTTAAATAAAAGTCTTTGTTCACCTGAAACCCAAAAATCTAATGCAAAAACTAATGGTGAAAAAGAAAAACATTTAAGAAATAATGAGAAACACAAATTAGTCAGATATTTTTTTGCCAATTTGCCAAAGCTAGAATCTCATTATTGCCGGAAGTCCTCTTCTAAACTTTACCTAGAGCCCCGCTAGAAAATGATTGGTTAACAGACAGAAATATTGAACCAGCTGGATTAACCCTTTTTAAATAAATTTTTGAAGAATCAAATTTGACTCTTTTTAGTACCAAAAAAGACGAATGTCACATCTGTGTTGGACACCAGACAGGAAATGTTTCAGAACTAATTTATCAAGAACACAGAATAAAGAAAGATGAGGCGCGAAATGAAAAAGAAAAAGTTAAGGAGTCATTGAATGAAATTCTCACCATGGATCTTCAATCCGTTTTATTGTGTCTACAGTCAAAGGTGTCCGCATTTTATTACAAAACTAAATTAATTCTTCATAATTTCACTTTTTTTAATCTTCATACAAAGGATGGTTACTGTTTCCTCTGGCACGAGGGAGAAGGAGAGTTAAAGGTAAACTGTTTTGCCTCGATTATTCGTACACTTTTACCTTCCAAGGTCTTACCAACCATGGCTCCCAACAATAAACTAATTATTCTGTACAGTGACGGTTGTGGTGCACAGAATCGCAATTCCATTTGTCGAATGCCCTTTTAAAAAAATATTTAGAAAAGGGGCATACGCAAATGGAATGCGATTCTATGCATTCCACAATTGAAAGGAAGCTTTCAGGAAGGATATTAAATGTACTAGCCGACTACGTTAATTTATTAAAAACTGCGAGAAAGAACCCGAGACCTTATGAGGTAGAATATTTAAACCACGCCTATTTTAAGGATTTTTCCAAAATCAACTTTTTCAATTCAATTCGTCCTGAACGTAAAACTGGTGACCCAACTGTGCAAGATATTAGAGCATTAAAATACAATTCAGACGGGTCCACAGAATATAAGATAAGGCATTCTAATGAGTTTCAAATACTTCCCGTCAGATTCAATAGGAAATGCTCAATTGTCCCCGTGGAACAACTGCCAAGACTTTACCAAGGTAAATTAAAAATTAAACGTGAAAAGTTTGAACACTTCCAATCCCTAAAAAGTACAATGGAGCCAGATTACCATCCTTTTTATGATAGTCTTGAACATGAATAAGGTTTCTTTTTGTAGCTAATGTTTTATTTAGAATTATTTTTTAGTATAGTGTATAGTGTTTTGTTCGTTTGTAAGTAGCTAATAAAAATATTAATGGTAGAATGGTTGCGTTTTTAAATGAAATTTGCGTATGTCCAAAAAGGTAACGAGTTTTCAAGTGATATTTACCTTAGTCCGTTAAATTATCCAAACTATAGAAAAACATGTCCTTTAACATTTCTCAATTTATTTTTCACAAAAAAAAACATAATTAGAAAAGAAAAATGCAGAATTATTATTATTCTTAGATAAAAACTGTTTTTTTTTTCGCGTACTGTAAAATTTACATTTTGGTACTTGGGCAATTTTCATATGAGGCCGACGAAATGCTGAATGACACGTTCGTTAACATTGCACGCACATTTCTTTTATAAAAGATTTCTCGATACTTGACATTTTTAAAGCGCATAGTCTATCTTGGCCCAACTCGTCAACGAAATTTATAAGCTCTCGAAAAACCCCTGGATTTTCAGACAAAGCCGTTTCATCATGGCCGCGTAGTGCCAGCTCGAATGCCCCACAAAATTTTACAAAATCTATAATTTTGAACAACACTATCAACACTTCCGACCGTAGCATAGTTCACCGAACATGTCATGTGATCTGCAGAAAACGCATGTTTTTTTTTATTTTTTCTTTTAAGTGTTTTAAGTCTTTAACACCGGTTTTGCATCAGAATGAGTCCGGTGAGTCCTTTGAAAACACCAAAAAAACATAACAATAAAATGAGTTAGAGACTTCACAACCACATATCCAGTGAGCTAAATCGTACATACTTTTGCGAAAGTTTCGAGAACCTCTTTATTTTTGTTTTTACTAGTTTGTCGTATACTAAGTTCTGGCAAATTTCGATCACTTATCTTGAATTCGGTTATTTTCTCAAAATTAAGTTCATTAGCACTCTTTATTTGTTTCATTTTTTGCACTACGGACATTTTATTTTATCTACATTCACATCTCAAACATAGACATCATTGAAATTGGTTATTTTTGCAAAATTAAGTTCGTAAGCACTTTTTAGTTGTTTATTTTTTTGCACTAGTCACTAACAACACTTTATTTCCTGTATATTTCCAACTCACACATGGATCATAAAAATAAATAAATATATATTACAAAAAAGAGTAGAGTAAAGTCCGGAGAGATGCCGCGGTGGGATAGATGCCTCAGATCACGTGGTACTTGCTGTGTCGACGCTCAACTAGCGTCGCCATTAAAATTAGAAGCAGTTCGGTCAGTAGTGTGATTATACTTGATGAATCAACAGCGTCGGCAGTGACTTCCTTTAAACTGACACGTTAGAAATTGCTAGTGGCAATTTTTTAAGGTAAAAATTTTACAGCCAGACTTTCACGCTTCATTAGCCGTACATATTTGATAAAAAATTGGAGTTTATTTATATTTCTCCTATTATGTAGACCATTTTAAAGAGTTTTGTGTACAGTTAAGGTAAAGTTTTTTTTTCCGCCGCATAGAATCAGGTGCGGCATTTCTCCGTACCTAAAAGGATAGACGCCGCCCTTTTTGGGTGGGAGAGTTGCCGCATATTATTCGCAGGTTTTTCAACATTTTATAATATTTTAGGGATTTCGTGGAACATATGAAAAGACACTGCATACTAACTCGTAAGTTTTTGTAGATTAACAATGCCGAGAAAATATATCTGAAAGCCCACAGCCAAATTAAGGGGTAATTATACGGATGAACAATTGGGTACTGCTATAGAAAAAGTCAAAAGTGGAGAAATTTCTAAGCGAGAAGCTGAGAGAAGGTATGGAGTGCCGGCGCGCACCAGAGACAGGAGAATAAAATCTGGAAAAGTTACAAAAGGTCCTCTTGGCCCCAGAGGTAAATAATTATTGTTAGTTTTAATTCTAACTTCTGCAACATGCTCTCAATGATTGCTCTAACAGGTGCATTTTTTTATTGAGCAGTATAAAATAAATAAATAATAAAACAAAATTTTAGGGGTTTCTACTAGTGAACGAACTAATGAGAACGAAAGAAGGCTGGTAACTTATATCAAAAAACTCTGCGATGCTGGATTTGCGCCGGATCGAAAAACAGTTCAAACATTAGCATATAATTTTGCAGAAAAGCTCAAAGTAAAACACATTCTCAATACAGAATAGGAAAGCTGGAAAGCAGTGGCTTAGATCTTTCTCGGAAAGAAATCCGGACCTATCCATTCGACAGTCGGAAGGACTATCGTTAGTAAGAGCCCAAGGAATGACTAGGTCAGAAGTTGCTAAGTTCTTTCATCTATTAACCAACGTTTTAAATGAAAATAACTTAATTAATCGCCCATCCAATATTTTCAACATGGATGAAGCAGGAATCCAAACCATAAATAAGCCTTCCAAGGTTATTGCTCCCAAAGGAGCAAAGGATGTGCATACTTTGACATCTCGCGAGCGAGAAGAAAATGTCACGGTTATCGGCCGTTGCAATGCTGAAGGAGTGTTTCTTCCACCGGTCCTCATTATGAAAGGAGTTAACAAGAAATCAGAATTTTCCGATGGTTTGCCAGCTGGCTCCTCTGTTTTCATGAATAAAAAGTGGTCCTTTATAAACTCAGACATTTTTTTAAAATGGCTTACTGAACATTTTATCCCAAGAAAGCCCGCAGGGAAAACTGTATTGATTATGGATGGGCATTCATCACATTGCTCGGATGCTGAAATGCTAGAAATTGCAGACCAGAACGAAATTATTTTATTGTGCCTACTTAGCCACTGCACCCAGGTCATGCAACCCTTAGACCAAAGTTTCTTCGGCCCTCTTAAGTGCTATTGGAATCAAGAAGCCAGAACATGGATGCTCAATCATTCATGCTGCTACTGCGTCAAATGCAATATCGGGGTTTCAAGTCACTGGCATATGCCCCCTTGACCAAAATGCAATACCAGAACATTTTTATGCGATTTCAGATTTGTCACAACAGAATACAAATAATGATAATGCAAATGCCCCCGTTCAAGAAGAAACAGTTGCCTTAATTCATACACCTAAGAAATCAAGATCAGCAGATGGAGAAAACACTTACGAACCCCAACCAAGTACCTCTGAATACCAATCAGATGACGATGACATAACACCAAGTAAATTTTTACAAGATATGAGACCAATTCCAAAAATTCCTGTACTACTAAATAAAAGAAAACTGTCAGCTACCGTACTTACTTCACCTGAGAACATTAAGATAAAGAAAGGTAAACCCTTGCAGGAAAAAAAAGAAAACCAAAAGAAATCAAATTTAAAAAAAATGAGAAAAAGGAGAAAGAACTTAAAAAAACCAAAGCTACAAAAAATATAAAAGAGTCAGATGATGAAAGTGATGATGAGCCACTGGCTATCTTAACCAAAAAGATAAATAAACCCACGCGGGATATCGAAAGCTGTGAAGATATGTCTTTATATAACAATGCGTAGGGTTACTGTATAGAATGTTTCGAAGAATACAACCGAACAAAAAAAACTGTTGATTGGATATGCTGCATAAAATGTGAAAAATGGTTACATGAGACCTGTACCATGTAGCTAAACTTATGTAACATTTGTAAGAGAGAGGAATTGAAAAAAAAGAATTTTCAACAATGAGGCATCTGTCCGTAATGGAAATTACAATAAGGCATCTCTCCGGACCTGCCATGGCATCTCTCCCACACCCGGTAGGAGAGATGCCACAGAAATTACTTTTTTTGTTATTTTTTATACCTCATTACAAAAAACTTTTTCTTGTAAAAACGTTAATATCTTGTTCTTTATCATCCAAAGTACTTTGTAAATTTTTTTTAGCGAATAAAAATTCAAATTTCACGTTTTATGATTTTTTTTCGAAAAGTGTTGCATCTCTCCGGACTTTACCCTATATAAATCTGTTTTCATCGATTAAAAACGTCTGAAACAATATCGAGTTAGAATATCGACCGCGCGACCTCTGAACAACTGAACTTCCGCATGCCGACGTGATGCCGCGACCGAGCGATCGAATTGTGATAAGAGACCGGCTGATGACCCAAACCGCGATTTCATATTCTATTTGCTATCACGTTCGGTTGCCGCTCGGTGGCTGTGAAATCTTCGGGTACTTTCGGCAAGCTTTAAGGTAATCAGGGCAATTCGGACTGCCCAGCTTAGCTTAGTATAGCGTATTTTATTATGCCTAAGGAACGCAACGAGTCCATTCCATAGTGTAGTGTATTTAACTTTTCCCAAGGTTCGCGTTTTATTACAACTATTAGGAGGGACGGTCAAACGAATAATTTATTTTCTGTAATATATCTGGGGGGGGTTATTGACCAACTGACCCTATGGAAGAGCCGCCACTGCCTTACTTGCACAAAACAGGCGGCGCACAGTGGATCGAGCCTACCTGAACGGTTGGACATGAGGTTTTATGTCACTGACTTTTGAACTAATTGTTTGCTATGTTTTCTTTACGCTTTATAATTGCGATTGACTGATAATATACAACATTTTAATTAGTTATATCGTTTTTGAAAGTTTTTTAAATGTATTTTTTCAATTTTCTTGATTATATCCTGCAAGCGATTTATAATAGACTTTCCCTTTTTTCCCTTTTTCGTTCAAATAACGAAGTCTGCTGAAAATAAATACTGCAATTAAAAGTGATTGTGATTTTAATTTTATAACATACAGAATGTTTTAAAAATTGGCTTAGGTATTGACAAATTGACATAATAACAAAAATACTGTAACAATGAATTCTTATATCATGTATATTGCTGATATTTTGTGCACTTGGGTAATAGACTATTGCTGATTTTATTGTGAGTTTTGCATTGTTGCCAAGTTTACCATTTATCTGAATCTATAGAAATTTCCATTTTTTAAAAATGGAAATATTTTGAATGACAAAAAAAAGCGATACGATCTTCGACACTCACGTTAAAAAATACATTTCAAAGAAATGACAATCCATTTTTCCGATTTTACAGACCATCGTTGTTTCGGGAGGATGTTATACCAAACAAATAATCATCAAAAAACATACAAGTTATTAATAAATAACTTTCTAACCTAAAATTTCCTTCTCACAAAAAAGTACTATTAAACACTAAGTTAATAAATAAATATTATTATCTTATTCTGTTTATCAATCAACATGTTCAGGCGAAAACCATATACACAAGATACACTGCGCGTCATAACAAGTGCATTACTAAAAGTTTTCTACGATATAATTTAAGGTGTACTGCTTCCTATTTATGCACTTTATAGACTTGCCAGAGAAATCAGGTAGCGCTTTTGTTAGATATTGCATTCAAAATATACCATATAGTGAATTCCTCAAGAAGACGTTGTTTTAGATTTTTCTGGTAATGCACTAATTATGCCGCGGAGTATAAGCGTTAGAAGTTAGAATAGATAAAAACTACCTAATATAATTAAGTTGAAAGCAAATGTAATACAAGAAGAAATTGTAAAATCCAAATTATTGAGGGCTATTTTTTATCGTAGCAAAGAATCATCAGTAGTATAACTGTTTCAGCTTCAGAGAGAGAATTACAACAAGTTTATAACACTGTAGAGTATATTTGCTTAAGAGTACAAAAAGGTGTAATAAAATGAATAAAAAAAAATATTTCAATTTGTAAATGAGGATGTGATAGTTCTACGGTACATAACAAGTAGTGTAAAACTGAACAAAGCAGCTGGATAATTTAAGAATAAATGTGGTTAATGCACTCAAGTATGGAGCTACTTGTTCGGATAATAAGTACTGAAATAAAAAAATAACAAAATAGGTGCATATCAATCAAATTCCAACAATCCCATAGTCTCAGGAAGTAACTGTTTTTCCTTAGGGTTTATGTTTGGTCTTAAATGTGAAATTATAGGATCTGAAGCTAAAAGTAAACTATGAAATATATCCTCGTTATTCGAAATTCTTGATGATTTTCTTGCATGATTTCTACGATAATCGCGAAATAACTTATGATTTGCCTCTTGTGCATCTTCACTGAGTAGGCCGATAGGAACAAGGGCATGTTGAACTATCTCTCCCCCATGCAGTAACAACTTGTGCACTGATGCAGGCATAAAATACCAATTATACAGGGCAACATATAGCTCTGCGGTTTCAAATGTGAATGTTTTAAACTTAGTTACATTAATTTTATATCCGGAAGATATTGCCTGTAGAATAACAAAAAATTTTTTGATTATATTGCGGTCCAAGCCTGTAATTTCTGAAGATATTTCAAAATTATGAAAAAATTTTCGTGCTGTGTTGCCGTCATTTGTTGAGCCGGTACCCTGTTTTATCATGTCGACCAATAACCCCAATCTATTCCTAAAAGCAGTTTGAATTTCCTGTTTTCTTAAAAGCCGTTGCTGCTTGAAATCAGCGTTTCTTACAGACCAGGTCTTAAACGGAATATTATAAGATATGTGGAGAAGGCATTCGAAACACCGAATCCAAGCATGCAATGACGACAAACCAAAGGAATAAAATTCAACATTTACGGTTTTCTTTTTCACAGATTGCAAGTCGTTCATCTCTTTAGGTAGAGCTTTACAAATATAGCATCTCATAGAGGACTGTGTGTTTGAGACAGAATTGCAAATTTTGCCGTCTACCATTGTAAAACAAAGTTGTTGTTCAACTTTTACATTATCTTCACAATTAGTTGGAAGTAAATTTTTGATCTGATTATTGATTGAGTCAACTGTATCATTAATTATTTGGTTACTTTCCTTGACAAAGCGAAATGAGATTGGTCGGCACAACCTGGTGGAAGATGGTTTTTCATTTGACCAAATAATTCTATTAGTATCCGAATTGGAAAGTCTAATAGGAACTAAACTACATATAAAAATACTACTGTCGTCATACGTATTATCATTAAACCCGGTTTTATACTGTGATTGATCAGAAGCGCCATCACAACCCCATTTCGAAACTAAAACTAGATTTTTACACTCTACTATATTAATTGTTCTCAGTAATCTTTCAGTGGTCTTGTCCAATAAGCTTTGTAATGTAACCATGGCTGAAGATTCTGTTATTGTTATAGTTTCTTTAGATGGGTAACACTCATTCTTTGCTTTCTGAATTTGAAAATAACTTGGAAAACATACTTGACTAAAGCTAACCGTAGCATTTCGTATCAAATTATATTGATATTTTGTGAGTTTGGCGGAAACAAAAACGCTCAATGCTTCTTGTTTGCTTAGAGTTTCTTTTGGTTTTTCTAAAGATTCACAAAAATTCTTTATGGTTCCTACATGTTCGGGGTGGTTTTTCATGAATTCTAGTATAAATTAAGCATCTGCCGATCTTAGCTGCTTTTTTGCCGCAAAAAGTATATGTTCGTTGGGCGCACTGCGAATGTATTCGGTACGTCTTCTTTTCTGGCGTTCACTAAGAATTTCAAATTTTTTTTTCTCTTTAGCTTGTTCCAAATGACTCATATTTTTTGTATATCTTAATTCCTTAGAAATTTCAAACTGTTGATCTAACCAATTATAATTTTTGCTAGCAAAACGAGATTCGACTCGGTAGGATTTGTTCCATCTTGAATTCAAGTTGGAGCAAAATTTTTTAATTTTGGCCCTAAATGCTGAAGTTGACTTTATTCCCGTCAGCTGTTCTATCTTATTGATAGATGATGAAACATCCTTGAAACTGATCTTTGCGTCTTTCAAAAGATTAAAAACTTCTCTATTAGTTCCTAGCGAATTCATTTTAGGACACTGCAAGGCATCAAGGCAACAAATCAGATTTAAGGCTTAAATATTATATAAATAATTTCATTACCTGATTGACGGAACTAGAGGAAACTATTTATACATACACTATACTTAAAACATAAACTTAAATCGTATGCCAATCAATCATCAGCCACCAAATATTATATGAAAATAATCATGAGAAATTAACTCTTATCAAAAGTCAAAATATTGATACTGCACAGGTTGGCTGTCGCCAGGGACGACAAGTTGAAACAATTTAGTCCATGGCACTCTTTGTTGCGAATAGTTGCAGCTAAACTTCATAATTATTGATGTGTTAGGGAATAAAGAGTAGATTAGAGGTAGAAAAACCCTGGGACTCTGCAGGACTTTTTAGATATATTGAAAATAATGACGTCATAGTTTGGTTTTTCGATTTTAATTATTTTAGTTGTGAAAACAATAGTATAAAAAAAACTTATGTTAGCTAATAGTACTTTTAGACTCTTTGCTATACTCGAAATCATAACTTCAGTGCAAGAAACATACCATAATAGAAGTTTAAATCAAATTCGGTTGTCTAATCTTTATTGAAATTAAAATGTACTTGTTTAGCAAGACTTGTGATTTCTATGAAACCAAAAACAAAGGTCGTGTTTTTTGAATTAAATTAGCTTTCATATAATAAAGTATACATTTTTAAACATAAAAAAAACAGAAATTATATTTTAATCTGAAATGGAAAATTTTCTGCTATGTCCGGCTTCTAACATAGAGCCGTTCCACTGTGCGGCGTTCCTTTGCTGCTGCTGGACGAAGGACTATCTACATTCGGTAAAATTTAATATATTCTTCTTCAATATCATCTAATGTTACCTGGCTGATTTCATACATTCGACAAGCTCCTGCAATCCCAAATACAATAACAACCATTAAATAAATTTCATCGGTAGCATTATTTAATAAATCACTAATTTGTGTACTCGTTAAAAATCGCAGCTTTCTTGGGCGTGTAACCTTTACCATTTTCTTTCAGAAAGGTAACTACTTCGAAATATTTTGAAATGTCTAGATTATTATTGGAATGTAACATACTTTTAGTTATTGAATAATTCGACCACGCTATTAATGGCTTTTGTTGTTGTGCCAGTTCCTAAAAATAAGCCAATAACACCGTTTCCGAGAAAGAACTGCATGTCTTTTTCATCTTCCATTCCATAAATCTTGAATACGCGGTTTGGTAAATTTTCCGCGATTTAGCTGTAACTCATAACTCAGGTGGAGTCAGAGAAAACTCAGAATCAGACATTTTTTAACTTTATATTATTCACAATAACTGCTAAACAACCACTAAGTTCGCAATTTTTAAATCAAATCACATAAATAAATTGGCAGATATTTGATTACTTTTAAGGTTTCCTTACCAACGCGGGTCTAAGTGTACTAAATGTATTTGCATTTTGGGACCCCCCTCGTATCTCGGTTATCCTTTAACTTAACGCAAAGGAAAAAATTGCTGCTTATGCAGTTTTTTACGCTGGATCCAGTGGCGTAGTCATATTTTTCATTTGAGTTGTTATTTTTTAGATATGACCAAAAGTTGTGTTTTTTTAAATGGGACACCCTGTATATTTGTCCAGAAATTGATGTGTCCTTTTAAAAGCTTCTCAAAAATTTATAACAGTATGGGTCTATTTTAATAAACAACAACAAAAATCCTAATTTTTATAATTATCGTCCCAAATTTTGCAGTAGGCCATGCAAAACAATGCTGCCTTTTATTTAAAGTCGTTAACAATATCTACATCCTAACAATAAATCAAAATAAATATGTAATTAAATCTATTTATCAAAATATGTATTGATAATTTCGCACCAAAAAAGTACCACCTACCTAGATTTATTTAACACAAGAACAAAACAGTAATAAATTATTATGTAACAAGCCTTTCAGCAAAAATCAACTGTCGTATAAGAACTACAGTAACCAAGGAAATCAAAAGAACTGTTCAAATTGATTTCCATTTTGTTCTATGCATGCTTCGCACAATTTTCGTATTCGTTTTAGGGAATTAAGCAAAATAACGGGATGATTTTGTAAATAGCGAAAATTTTCTCTTATTGCATTTCCTAAATCTTGGACATTATCATAGTGGTCTTTGTAAATTCTATTTTCCAGATCTGGGGACCCAGGGGGCCATCTTATAGGTCCATTTGTTCCGATCCATTGATTGGTAAAATGTAGAGGAACATCGTCAAGTAATTCAGGTATAGCTGCCTCTAAAATTTCTATATAGCGATTGGCTGTTAGATTTTCCTCAAATATATAAAATTTTATATGTGTCCCTAATATGAAGCAGGACACATTTAGACCAAACCTGCCCTGCTGTCTTCTGGGAAATATTTGGTGTTGATTTTCCTGGGTCCAGAATCTACTATTGTGCCTAATGAGTATACCAGAATTACTGAAATGTGCTTCGTCTGACCATATAACTTTGCTTTCAAAATCTCTAACCATATCGCATCTTTCTCGAAACCAATTGCAGAAGACTACCCGACGACGCTCTGCATCCCTGGCTGTAAGTGCTGCACGAGCCTAAATTTGTATGAGTGGTATTTGTGCTTTTTTAGAATTTCTTGAACTCTAGTTTTTGGAATCCCTATGCTATTTTCACTGGCCCTACAAGAGTTTGTAGGGTAAGCTTCTGCATTAGCCAAAACCGTAATTTCCTCAGCCTCCCGATTTTCTTTATTATATGTTTTCGTACGAGGTTTGATAAATGATCCATGATTAAGTAAATTCTTTTTTATCCGATAAAAAGTGGATATATTAGGTTGCCTCCTTTCTGGATATCTAAATAAAAATTAAGCAATAGTATTTGAACATACCTAAAAATTAACTATTTACCTGTTAAAATACATCTCAGAAGCCGCTTCAACATTTTCATTACTTATTATAAAACAAGCTAACATATCGTACTTTTCATAATGTTCGAAAGTTTGGTTTTCTTCCATAATAATACAAATATATTTTTACACAATAAATAAATACAAAAAACTAGCGCTATATTTTATATACGCGTATAAAATTGAGAAATGTCATTTGCTTCCAAGAAAACAAAAGAAAACGGCATCGTTTTGCATGGCCTACTGCAAAATTTGGGATGATAATTATAAAAATTAGGAATTTTGTTGTTGTTTATTAAAATAGACTCATACTATTATATATTTTTGAGAAGCTTTTAAAAGGACAAATCGATTTCTGGACAAATATACAGGGTGTCCCATTTAAAAAAAACACAACTTTGGGTCATATCTAAAAAATAACAACTCAAATGAAAAATATGACTGCTCTACTGGATCCAGCGTCAAAATCTGCATAAGCAGCATTTTCCCTTTGCGTTAAGTTAAAGGATAACCGAGATACGAGGGGGGTCCCAAAATGCAAAATTTTCTATTTCGCCCTGTATCTCATAAACGAAGAAGGCTATGAAAATTTTGTTTACGGCTTCATGAGTTTCACAAAAAATTAGCTCAGGTTCGTGAAAACCGCAAGGTTCTATCTTTAAAAATAAGCGAGATACACTGCTTCTGCAACCAAATCCGGACACCCTGTACAACAGCCTGCCAGTTTAAGACTTCAAATCGATTCACATCTCTAATTTTCTGACTTGATTCAGCTATTTTCAATATTAAATCGTCGTTTTTCTCGTCACAGAAAAAAATAGTGTATTATACATGGGAAAAATATTAGATTTTAGCAACTTTTTTTCCCTTGTATAATAAATAACTATTTCTAGGTTTTTGTATTCCTTATTAAATGAGTCTGTTAGTTATTTGTGTATTCTTTGATCAAAGCTATTTGGTAAATTATAATTTTATAGACGATAATGGAACAGTGAACTTTCCATGTATTAATGTATTAAAACCCCAAGTTTGCGCGTACTCATCTAACAAGAATTATTTGGAATAGCTCGATCAGTTTGGGTAGACTATCGAAAAACTGAATACACAAGATCGTTACAATTTTTAATGAACGTTAATTCTAAAAAATTTAAAGAGTTATTGATTCCAATTTCTATTTTAAATTTTATTTCGCTTTGGAAAGAAGGACAGAAAACATGTTACAAAATCTAAATTTGACTTCAACAAAAATCGATTCGAAAATGCGGAAAATAAATTGAAGCAAATATGGTTTATAGTTAACGAAGAAATAGGCAAGAAAAAGCCTAATAAAGCCATTTTAGTTCGAACTAAACAATAAACCTATCTCGAAACGGATTACCTAAATTTTCTCAAATTTCAATAACTTGTTTATTAAACAAAGATGTTTCAATATAATCGTCACTTTTTGAATAGTTATTGTTAGAGAAATTAATCAATTTCTCTGTTTCATCGTGACTACGTAAACTATGGCTGCTTTTTAAGCAATATATATGTTTTTAAATATGATTTGGTGTCCGTTAGCGTTTGTTTTGCCCTTGCAAGTAGAATATTTAAGTGCATTGATTTTAAAACGAAAAAATCAGGTATCTTTCTGCCTGTTCACTGGCGAGTAATTATATCCTTTGATCCAACCTGTTACTTTTCTTACCGGCTTTTTAACCTGTTCTACGATCTTTATAACAGAAGGGTTTTATTACTCGATGTACTTATTTGTAGGTACCATTGAGCATGACTAGTGGTCGAAAGAGCTGTCTTATGCTTTTTGGATTTGGATAATATACACGTTATACAGACAGACTTTTTTGTATTATTAATTTCCATAAATACGACTATAGGTATAATATTTATTTTTCACTACCTTATAGCAGAGTCAATATATTTAAAATTGTTACAAATTTATATTTAAAAATGTTATAATTGCTTTCTATGCACCTTATTGTAAAACATATACAAAGTGACTTAATATTCAGATGAGATGCTAGCATCTCAGTTTGTCCTTCGGGGATTCGGGATACCATATGGCGTAATAGAGGTCTAATGGAACTTCAGTTATGGTATCTGTAACAATCCTTGATGGGGGATAACATTTCTTGTTTTCTTATATTATTTTATTTTTACTCGAGTAAACTTGCATACACAAAACACAATACTTTCAATATGGAAAAAAAACAAAACCTTAATGAATTTCTTACCTATTTCGAAGATACGTTAATCGAACTTTACACTCAATGTGACAAGATTCTCTACTTCGGAGGCTTCAATATTAATATGCTTGATCATGATAACTCACATGTAATACAATTTGAAAATAGTTTAAGCAACTCAGTCAGTTAATCTCCGAACCGACTAGAATTTCACGGAGCTGCTCCAGCTTGAATGATTTAATATGTAACAATTCGTACAGGATGTAGGTGTCAAGGACGTGGATCTTTCGGATCATCTTCTAGTCTACATCGTTCTTGACTTTCACTCACCAGTGCAAAACGATAAAATTTTTAAGTACACGGCTTTACGTCAAATTAATGTGACTTACCTTCAGGCCGATTTGGAAGCAGCCCCTTGGAATGATATTTACAGCACAGACAATACCGATGGAAAAATTTCGTTGTTCACTAATACCATCCTAGAGCTCTTCGATAGACATGCCCCAGTGAGAACTGCTAAGCGTTCAAATAAACCTTACCGTCCCTGGATGACTGACAACATTAAAAATCTTAGAAAATAGGCTTTAAATCGCTTTCCACATACTAGACTTACCGAACATTGGAACTATTATAAACAGCTCTGAAATCTAACGACTAATTCCATAAGATCTGAAAAGAAAGTTTATTTAAACAATAAATTGCACAATTGCAATATCAAAGATAAATGGGCCGAGTTAAAAAAACTAAATATTCTAAGCAAAACTCACAAAACGATTCCCGAACAACTTCAAAACGTAAGTCAAATGAATACCTTCTTCATAGAATTAACAAAAAATCGAACCGATTCAAATCAAAATTTCATCAATTTTTACAATAATAATCTCTTATCAAACATGGCATTTAATTTTGATATTATTTCAGAAGAACTGGTAACTAATATTATTCTTGGCATTAAATCCAAGTCATTCGGTGCCGATAACTTAAATATTACTTTAATTTCTTTGTGCTGTCCATTTATTATTCCGTACATAACACACAAAGTCAACTGTTGTATTCTGCAGCCATAATTTCCTAAAAACTGGAAACTCGCACATGTCATTCCATTGGCTAAGGTTAAAAATCCTACAGACTTTGGTTACCTAAGGTCGATCTCTTTGTTACCTACGCTATCTAAAATTTTAGAAAATGCTATGAAATCTCAAATTTCTTGGTATGTTTCTAGTAATAACATCATCCCTTATAAACAATCTGGGTTCAGAACCGGGTACAGTTGCGCCACCGCCTTATCGGATATTGTGGATGATATCGTCAGAGCACAAGATATTAACCAGGCAACCGTTCTCATCCTGTTAGATTATACCAAAGCTTTCGACTTGATTCATCATGATATATTGCTCTCGATTCTAAAATATATAGGCTTTAGCCGTCGGACAGAAGCCAGAGAGTGACTTACTCAGTGTGTTCGTCATTGCATTTCCTCTCGGACGAAGCCAGAGAGTAATTCTAGACGGCAAAAAATTTTTGTGTTCGTCCTTTCATGTACTACCTCTACACCTCTACTTCATCTTGTAACCCCAATCAAGAGTCAAACATCAAATTTTACTCAATATTGAATAGATAAACAAACGCTTATTTTTTTGAAATGTCATATAAACAAAGGTTGTTGGGTTTTTTATGAAGATTTAGAATATTATATTATTAGTGCGAAAATATTAATGGAAATGTCAAATTTTGACAGGTTGTCAGTTTTTTTAAATGAAACACCCTGTATATTAAATTATATTCTTGATGATCTTTTTTTTTCTAATTTCAAATAAATATACTTTTAATATATTCTGTCAATTAGTTTTGGATATGTAAGCGTTTAAACATTAAAGAAATGGTAAGGTAATTTGCGCTAAAACATAGTGAGCCATGGACAAGACAATTGCAATGAACGACGCCTTTTTGACGTTTACCGGTCAGAAGTATCTATTTACGAGCATTTTTAATATCTAATATGTTGGGCGATGGGTTATTCGGAAGAAGAGAACTCGACATGAATTATTTTATTTACATGGTAAAAATGCATCGATAGCTCGTAACGAATATCATAGACGGTTTCCAGATAGACCAACACCGACTTGTAGGACAATATTAAACATCGCTAAACAATTTAACTATTACAACAATTACTTCTGATCGGTAAACGTCAAAAAGGCGTCGTTCATTGCAATTGTCTTGACCATGGCTCACTATGTTTTAGCGGAAATTACCTTACCGTTTCTTTAATGTTTAAACGCTTATATATCCAACACTAATTGACAGAATATATTAAAAGTATATATATTTGAAATTAAAAAAAAAAGATCTATAAGAATATGATTTAATATACAGGGTGTTTCATTTAAAAAACTTATAACCTATCAAAATTTGACGTTTCCAATAATATTTACGCACTAATGATACAATATTCTAAATCTTCATGAAAAACCCAACAACTTTTGTTTTTACATTTCCGTATCTATTCAAATAAACTCTCTAGGTGGGTGGAAAAATATACGAGAAAACCCTGTATGTATATTTTTTTTATATATATTTTTTTGTAATCAAACTGTATTACTTGTAGAAATACTTTAAGCAAACTTCTTTTACGAACCTTAATAATTTCTCGTTATAATAATTTAACAAGCTTCGACAGCCCCTTCTCTTGTGAAGGAAGCTGATAAGTTGACTTTTATTCCAAGATGTCTACGTATATTTTTTTTTGGCTATAATTTTTATTGGAATAATAATGTGTTTATTATTATTATTAAAAAGAAACCACAATTGAAGAGAAAACCGTTGCAGCAGATATTTTCCAACGATGTTCCTCGGGTACCTTCACAGTGTACTCAAAACTAAAGACTACAGATTAAAATTTTAAGGTAAATAGATAACATTATTTTTAGTATTTTAATTATTTTTCATAATTCGTAGCTTAGAACCCCAAATAGTGTTCTTCTTAAATTAAATGTTGTTTAAAAAATTGACTACAATCAAGATTTCAATGAGATGATTTATATCATCGGCTTCCTGGTTTAATACATTGTGAGTGCAACTAATAATACATATTTTTGGAATCCTATAAGTTATTAGATTTGATCACAATATGTCGCTTGCATGGGATAATTCAGATTTCGTTTTATTCTAATTGAATAAATAACCTAAGTAAGATTCGCTCCTCCACCCCGTACATAACAATATGCGGCGTGGGTAGGAAGTCCGTTTATATCAACCGGGCAGATGTGCGCATTGTGTCGAGCTATACATTTTTTTTTGTTTCCTTGTCTCATTGAATGCCCTATATTTCCACCTACTTGATCGCTAATTACTGAACGGGCCCCCATTGTTGTATACGGTGCGCTAAAAAGTTTGCATAAATTATGCGCCCCCTTTTGTTTAACACTGATTTGCCTCCGGGCGTAGTTTTTTTCGACGTTGGTGGTGATCGAATGTTGCCCTTCCTACGACCAATACTGTTTACGAGTAATAATAATTGATTTTTCTAAATGGTGCAATACAAGTTCAAAGTCAAAATGCATGTATTTATCTTTGTCCAGCACATCAACCTACAGTTATAATTCATTATATTTATATTTTAAATCTATAATAAATGTTCCTTAAAATAGCTGTTGTGCGAACGCGCTTCGTCAGATGGCAATAGTGCGAAGTGAACTAGGGATACTTACACTTTATGTTTGCGCCACTCGGTTAATTTAAATATCACACTCTTTGCAGAAACCATTAACTGAGAAATTCTGCTCTGAAATAACTGATAAAAAAACACTGTTAGTAAATAAGTTCCAATCTGTTTACTATACATTTTCGTTTTTTTATTTTTTTTTATAAGTTTGTGATATTTTAATTACAGTTCTGGCAATAATATCAAAAAATAAATTAAGTCAAAATTACACTTTACAACCAACTCTGATAAATTAAAATTAACGAATTGTAACTTTATTAAAAAAGAACAGGAATAACTAAATCCTTCAGATAATGCTTCCTTGATCAGGTAGTCTATGTACAGGGTGTCCGGATTTGGTTGCAAAAGCAGGGTATCTCGGTTATTTTTAAAGATAGAACCTTGCGGTTTTCACGAACCTGAGCTAATTTTTTGTGAAACTCATGAAGCCGTAAACAAAATTTTCATAGCCTTCTTTGTTTCTTAGATACAGGGCGAAATAGAAAATTTTGCATTTTGGGACCCCCCCCCCTCGTATCTCGGTTATCCTTTAACTTAACGCAAAGGGAAAAATTGCTGCTTATGCAGTTTTTTACGCTGGATCCAGTGGCGTAGTCACATTTTTCATTTGAGTTGTTATTTTTTAGATATGACCCAAAGTTGTGTTTTTTTAAATGGGACACCCTGTATATTTGTCCAGAAATTGATTTGTCCTTTTAAAAGCTTCTCAAAAATATATAATAGTATGGGTCAATTTTAATAAACAACAACAAAAATCCTAATTTTTATAATTATCATCCCAAATTTTGCAGTAGGCCATGCAAAACGATGCCGTTTTCTTTTGTTTTCTTCGAAGCAAATGATATTTCCCAATTTTGTACGCGTATATAAAATATAGCGCTAGTTTTTTGTATTTATTTATTGTGTAAAAATATATGTATTATTATGGAAGAAAACCAAACTTTCGAACATTATGAAAAGTACGATATGTTAGCTTGTTTTATATTAAGTAATGAAAATGTTGAAACGGCTTCTGAGATGTATTTTAGCATGTAAATAGTTAATTTTTAGGTATGTTGAAATACTATTGCTTAATTTTTATTTAGATATCCAGAAAGGAGACAACCTAATATATCCACTTTTTATCGGATAAAAAAGAATTTACTTAATCACGGATCATTTATCAAACCTCGTACGAAAACATATAATAAAGAAAATCGGGAGGCTGAGGAAATTACGGTTTTGGCTAATTCAGAAGCTTACCCTACAAACTCTTGTAGGGCCAGTGAAAAGAGCATAGGGATTCCAAAAACTAGAGTTCAAGAAATTCTAAAAAAGCACAAATACCACCCATACAAATTTAGGCTCGTGCAGCACTTACAGCCAGGGGATGCAGAGCGTCGGGTAGTCTTCTGCAATTGGTTTCGAGAAAGATGCGATATAGTTAGAGATTTTGAAAGGAAGGTTATATGGTCAGACGAAGCACATTTCAGTAATTCTGGTATACTCAATAGGCACAATAGTAGATTCTGGTCCCAGGAAAATCAACACCAAATATTTCGCAGAAGACAGTAGGGCAGGTTTGGTCTAAATGTGTCCTGCTGCATATTAGGAACACATATAAAATTTTATATATTTGATAAAAATCTAACAGCCAATCGCTATATAGAAATTTTAGAGGCAGCTATACCTGAATTACTTGACGATGTTCCTCTAGCGCAAATTAACGAAATTTATTTTTAACAGGACGGTGCTCCTGCACATAATTCTGGAATGACGAGATTATTTCTGGACAATAATTTTACCAATCAATGGATCGGAACAAATGGACTTATAAGATGGCCTCCTAGGTCCCCAGATTTGTCGATTTTAGATTCCTTTCTATGGGGATATCTGGAAAATAGAATTTACAAAGACCACTATGATAATGTCCAAGATTTAGAAAATGCAATAAGAGAAAATTTTCGCTATTTACAAAATCATCCCGTTATTTTGCTTAATTCCCTAAAACGAATACGAAAATTGTGCGAAGCATGCATAGAACAAAATGGAAATCAGTTTGAACAGTTCTTTTGATTTCTTTGGTTACTGTAGTTCTCATACGACAGTTGATTTTTGCTGAAAGGCTTGTTACTTAATAATTTATTACTGTTTTGTTCTTGTGTTACATAAATCTAGGTAGGTGGTACTTTTTTGGTGCGAAATTATCAATACATATTTTGTTAAATAGATTCAATTACATATTTATTTTGATTTATTGTTAGGATGTAGATATTGTTAACGACTTTAAATAAAAGGCAGCATTGTTTTACATGGCCTACTGCAAAATTTGGGATGATAATTATAAAAATTAGGATTTTTGTTGTTGTTTATTAAAATAGACCCATACTATTATATATTTTTGAGAAGCTTTTAAAAGCACAAATCAATTTCTGGACAAATATACAGGGTGTCATATTTAAAAAAACACAACTTTGGATCATATCTAAAAAATAACAACTCAAATGAAAAATATGACTACGCCACTGGATCCAGCGTAAAAAACTGCATAGGCAGCAATTTTTCCCTTTGCGTTAAGTTAAAGAATAACCGAGATACGAGGGGGGTCCCAAAATGCAAAATTTTCTATTTCGCCCTGTATCTCATAAACGAAGAAGGCTATGGAAATTTTGTTTACGGCTTCATGAGTTTCACAAAAAACTAGCTCAGGTTCGTGAAAACCGCAAGGTTCTATCTTTAAAAATAAGCGAGATACCCTGCTTTTGCCACCAAATCCGGACACCCTGTACACTCTACATAAAAAATGGAGAAAACTGGCCTTTAATCTAGAAAGCTGCGGTGAAAGTGTACTGCTATGCATTGGCACATGTTCAGTCAGAAAATGCGGACCGAATAAAAATTTCCAGAAAAACAAGGTTGTGTTACATTTTCTTCAAAAATAAAAATGCGAAAAAGAAAGAAAACCGATTCCTCTATGTAGCCAGAATGATCACCCTGTAAATAATATTATCGAACATTAACAAGACAAGAAGAAGTACTTGAAGTTCCTCCCCTTGTTATGCCTATCTCACTCGAATATCATATGCTATGCTTTTCCGATCTCTCGAAGTCACTGCTAGGAGAGATGCATTAACCGGTTGTCCGTCGTAGAATAAAGTATTAAAATATACCACCGAGCATTAATATATACCAATTGTCTTTATATTTGACGCAACTAGTTTTTTTTTAAATGAAAATAAGCATTTACCAATTCACCTAGTGTTTTGTGTTTGGTAAATGGCTGGAAAATTACGATTAACTCTTGTCTATTTTTATGTAAAACGTTAAGACGCAAAAATTATTCATTTCTGTTAACAAGAACCCTTAATCAGGATTGCCTCGAATTTTTTTTGGCCTGATAAGAAATTGTGGAGGAAATTCGAGAAATTCAACACCAAAACAATGTATTAATGCATTCAAGAAATTATTTACTCAAAAATATCTTAATGAGGTTAACCAAGATATTAATGTTTTGCTTAATGTAACTGCTGATATGGTGGAAGAATATAAAAATATCGAAGTACCAATAATGACAAAAAATAGTTTTTTAAAAATGTTTGCATGAGACTATATAAATCTTTCAAGTACAAACGGCAATGCTGTAGTGTTTACATTCTTAGCTATGTATTAAAAATAGAAAGTGCTATTCTAGAAATAGTAAAATGTGGTAAGAAAGCACTAAATAAACACAGAGGGCCTATTCCCTATAGTCCCCTCTATTGCTTACTTGACAACGGTGCAGTCGGGTGCAATCAAGTGTAACCACATTTACCTATAAATAGTTTCCGTTAAGATAAGTTACTTTAGTTTATATCATCTGCTGATGATGCTAACTTGGTTAGCGAAACGCGCGTCCAGAACGTAACAAGTTGTGGTGTAGTGTGGTTAGAACTCTTGTATTTTGATTGATTTTGTTTAGATTAGTCGATTATTATTATTTAAACATCTCCAGCTTTGCAAACTTGCCCGTGGAATTTGGATAGGCACTGATTACTGATTTATATCGTTACTTTCCATTGCTCCTAGTTTGGCAAAACTATAAATTATCTTATTCTTATTTAATACTAAAACGTACTTACTCTCTATAAAAGTATTGCATCCAAATCACAGTATACGTTTAACATAGTAACATAACCAAAAAGGCATACATAACTAGCCTGCCTGCCATGCCAGCTGTATCCTTAGTTGCTTGACTCTAGAGGGTGTGTACCATATACGTAAAGTTTTTTACGTATATTGTGTGTACCTACTGTTTAAAATCCGAGCGTAGCCGAAGCGATGTTGAGTTTTCTAGCACGTCTGCTGTTACTGAATATGCGTCCCGGCGCACGGTGGGTCGAACCTATAATATGTGTGTGACATTCACTCCCAAACCAACTTAAGAAATAAAATAAAATTAATATAGATGTTTTTCTGCTGATTTTGGAAATGTTTAAAGTTGGTCTAGTTTTTTGTTTAGACAGGTTTAAAATTGAGATTTGAAAAACGAGCAAAAATTGAAGAAAAACATTAAAAATTTTGACATTTTGTTTGTAAATCAAATTAATAAAAAGTATCAATACATTTTATATTTTCAAAATCTGTCAACTTTAGACTTTTTTCTCTAACAAATAGAAATATTTAGATCTCCTCAGATTACAGATATTTTCGTTTAATAAAGATAAAGTATTATTTTTTTGTATAGTTTTAGATATATTGGAGCAGAAAAATAAAAGCTTAAAATTAATTGAGTATCCGTATAATATTTTCAAGTAGGTAAATGTCTCTAAATTACAAAATCAGAAAAAAAAATAGCCCCAATTTTCCCGAACTTAAAAAAATAGTTTTTTAAACATTTCTGTGCATCACGATTATTATAACACAGCAGCATTAGGATCATACGTAAAATCTATTTTTAGCGGTTTTAGTGCCGGAAAATGTACAGGGTTTTCCCTGTACATTTTCCCCTTTATATTTGTCCACCCACCTAGAGAGTTTATTTGAATAGATACGGAAATATCGTAAATACAAAAGTTGTTGGGTTTTCTATGAAGATTAAGAAGAATATTAAATCATAAGTGCGAAAATATTATTGGAAATGTCAAATTTTGACAGGTTGTCAGTTTTTTTAAATGAAACACCCTGTATATTAAATCATGTTCTTGAAGATAATTTTTTCTAATTTCAAATACATATACTTTTATTATATTCTGTCAATTAGTTTTGGATATATAAGCGTTTAAACATTAAAGAAATGGTAAGGTAATTTGCAATGAACGACGCCTTTTTGACGTTTACCGGTCAGAAGTATCTATTTACGAGCATTTTTAATATCTAATACGTTGGACGATGGATTATTCGGAAGAAAAGAAACTCGACATGATAGAATTATTTAATTTACATGGTAAAAATGCTTCGATAGCTCGTAACGAATATCATAGACGGTTTTCAGATAGACCAACACCGACTTGTAGGACAATATTAAACATCGCTAAACAATTGAATGAAAGGAAAACACTTAAGCGAAAAGTTAGAATAGTGGAAAGAAACGCTGAAGAAGATTTAAATATTTTATTATATTTTGAAGGTAATTTTGAAACTTTTGTATTAAAATAATTTATCTTATTTATTCTTGTTTAAGAAAATCCTGAGCGCTCGGTTCCCGATGCAGCCACTTTTTTTAACAAATCATGGCATAAAATCTACTCAGTTTAAAACATTATAAATATAAGCCATATAAGTTTTTACCTACCCAAGAATTAACCTATCAAAATAAAATAGACCGATTACACTTCTGCCAAGAAATAGAAAGACGTGTTATGATGAAACTAAATCTGTCAAACATAATATTCAATGACGAGGTAACGTTTACCACTGGAGGCATGTTTAACCGGAAAAATAAGCATTTTTGGTCAAAAGAAAACCCGCGAGCTCTTCAGGCGGTCAAAAGTCAGGCAAGAAGATCCCTACATGTTTGGTGTGGCCTCCTTAACAATCGTGTTGTTGGACCTATATTTTTAAATAGAAATTTAACCGGAAAAGGTATCAGGAGTTATTAGAAATCGAAATCGAGGGGCATTTAGAACAACTACCGATTAATTCGTATCTTAATTTGATATGACAACAAGATGGTCCCCTCCTCACAACGTCCAGCAGCCGGTCACCATTTTTTTTAAATGACAGATATCCATTTCGGATTTGAAGACACGGACCATTAAGATGGCCAGCAAACAGTCCCAATCTCTCTCCATTGGACATGTTTTTGTGGGTTATCTGAAAAACAAGATATACTACAATAGGCCAAGAACCATCCAAGCTTTAGAGCAAAATATAGTCCAAACAATCGACGATTTAAACACCCAATCACCTCATTTTATCTACGCATCCTTACACAGAAAATTTGGAAGAAATATTCAGAAATACATTATAAACCAAGGAGGCTATATAGAAAACCAAAATTTAATTCTTTAAGCTAATATTATTAGTTAAAGTAAAGTAACATTGCATCAGCAGATGATATAAACTAAAGTAACTTATCTTAAGGGAGACTATTTATAGGTAAATGTGGTTACCCGACTATAGGGAATAGGCCCTCTGTGTTAATTTAGTGCTTCCTTACCATATTTAACTATTTCTATTCTAGAAATAGTTAAATGTGGTAAGAAATGTGGTAAATGTTGCAAAAGCAAAGAAAAAAAAACACGAAATATAAATAGCTCAGCAGAAATAATTATCACTGTAAAAATATATTCCAGGTAGTAGACCTGCAGACCCATTTCTTTCCGACTGGTCTTGTGTAATAACGTTCAAAAACTCGCATAAAAATGAACTAAAAACACCTAAAAAGTATTACACCTAAAACTAAACCCAACAGTGCTCTTAATTTTAAATAAATCGGTATAGGCATACCCAAATTGTAGGAATAAAAAAAAGCATATTAAAAAGACTAAATATTAGTTGTTTAATAGTATTTAAGAGTAACGTGTAATGCAGTAATAGAAGACATGCTAGCTCTAGAACGTCTGCCGTTACTGGACGCCTAGGTAGTGTAGCAAATCCGAGCCGAACGCGAGCCGATCGTCTAGCGCGTCTGCTGTTACTGAATATGCCGCCGGACGAACAGCCAACGCAACGAACCAAGCATTAAATTTCGTGCATGCTATATTTTTAAAATTTCTCAAAAATCAGCCTTAACGTCGATAGGGTTAAATTTTATATCACTCTCAAGATGGAAAATTTCGTTGGTGTATTAACTTCTATCGATCAAGATGAACCGTTTAGATAATACATAGCTGAGCTGAACGTAAAATATTTGTTTATATTTGAGATACCCCATAACAACGGATACATTCATACATATCGTGGGCTTACCGCGAAAAGTGACCAAGTCAATTTTTGAATGTTTTGAGATAATGTGACCAAGTCATAGGTAAAAGTAACAGGTACTACAAAAAAAATTGATATATACGACTTAAAGTTGTTGAGGTAAATTCACCCAAAGTGATCAAGTAAAATAATATACGTTTAACATCAGCTAAAAGTGATTAAATCCACTTGGGCATTTTATCATGTCGGCAAAGATGCAAATTGCCGATATGCAAAAATGATCAAGTCGACTTGGTCAATTTTTGCTGTAACTATACTTGCATTATTATTTGCGTTTTGACAACCGTTTAATGTGCAAAAATATCGTTAGCTTGCTATAAAGAAGATACAAAGTTGTTCAAAAATAAGTGGCAGAGGAAAGTTATGTGTTTCGTTATGTTTTAAAAATGAAGGAAACCAAGAAAAATCAGCCAGTAAGTATTAAATAATATAATTAAACAATTAGTAAAAAGTGAGGTTATATATTATAGGGACCGGCATTTTTAAATTCGCATAAAATACTCTTTACTATTATAAAGAAGTTTTAAAACCCCGTATTATAGTTGGTTGATTTGTTAATAAAACCATTATTTTTCTTGCTTTTAGATTTAGTAGTTCAGGAAGAAGACAAAGTAGGCTCGAGTGAAACTAGTTTCTCTGGCACCAAAAATTATGTTACTGATACTGATAATCATGAGGCCATGAAGATATTTAGTAAACATGTGACCGCAGAAAGTAAGTATTACTTAAAGAGTACACAGGGTGTTTCTAAATATTATGTACAGTCGCGGTCAATAAAATTGTACAATGGTTACAGACTAAGTGGGTTTTAATGATTGTTCTAGGGTTTAAGTAGTTTAGAATGTAATCGAGATGTGCAATTTTATTGAGCACGCGTAGACATACGAAATTCCTCTCATAATTTTGTAATAAAAAAGTCTGGAAATATATTGTTTCCAAGACAGGCTTGGCCAAATTGTTTGAAATTTGACAGCGGTATTTGTAGTAAAAACTATAATAAAATTATTAAGTTTAGTGCGCTCCGGAGGCACTTTAACGACTATTAATGACATAAAAGTATGCCACTGACATGTTTCAGTTTTTTTAGCCGATCATTCTGATATTCAAGATGAAGGTGTTATTCAGCAAAACCAATATATAAATTTACATAATTTGGAAGCTGAAAATGCGTCAGACAGTGACGATGAGTACGTTCCAGAAAAAGAACAAAGTAGTAGTGAAGATGACGAAGATAGTGATGAGCCTTTAGCTAAGAAAAGAGCACGTTGGCGGAAGTCAACACCAAACAAGTGGAAGAAAAATATTGTTAAAGAAAATAGAAAAAGTGGCAAGCCGTACATTAATAAAAATAAAGCTCAACCAGCCAAAACACCAAAGCAAGTTAACTGTACAAACTGCAAATTTAAATGTGCTTTGAACTTCAGTGAAGAGGACAGAAAGGCTATTTGTATTAATTACTGGCAGCTAGACTACTGCCGGCAAAAAGACTAAATTTTGTCATGTGTTAGTAACTCTGCACCAAAACTACATAGGGCTCGTACAGGCACAGGTGTGAGAAAAGAGTTCAGCCGAAAGTACTATTTTAAAAAACACAATGAATCTATCCAAGTCTGTAAAAGTTTTTTTTTAAAGACTCTTTGTATTAGTCACTGACCCGTTGATCATACGTTACAAGGAGTTCGTTTACTCCTTGTAACGGCATTTTCGGGTTGCCTGACAGGAGGGGTAAGAGAATTCCTAAAAATAAAACACTTGATGACCTAACAAAAAAGAAAGAAAATTATTGTCGGAAAAGTAGTAAGAGATTATACTTAGATCCAAGTTTGTCTATTAGCAAAATGTATGACCTCTACTTACAGTGGTGCAGAGAAGAGAATGAACAAAATTTTGTGTCAGAAATTACATACAGGAGAACATTTTGCAACAACTACAATATGGCATTTTTCAACCCCAAAAGAGACCAGTGTGAGATATGCGCCCAACACCTACGACGAAAAGATGAGGCAATCAATACCAAAAATGTAGATAAAATTCGAGCCACTGAAGATGATACCTTCTTAAGTGCAACTTTTGACTTACAAAGTATTTTCAAATACCTGCCTCTGGAGTATCCCAAATGTATTACTCGTTAAAACTATGTGCATACAACTTTACAATTTATGAAGCGGCACCCCACAATAATGCGTTCTGTTTTGCGTGGACCGAAGTAAACGGTCAGAGGGGTAGCGTAGAAATAGGTACGGCATTGTTAAGATGAATCGAAAAAGTCCAACGAGGTATAAAAGAACTTAGTTTATACTCTGATACATGTGGTGGGCAAAATCGAAATCAGTTTATTGCTGCATTATTCTTGTATGTCGTACGAAACACTCATATCGAGGTTATACAACACAATTTTTTAGGCCACTCCTATATGGAAGTAGATTCAATGCATAGTGCCATCGAAAAAGCAAAAAAAAATTGTGAAATATACACGATGAATGACCTCCTTAATGTGTTTAAGCTGGCGCGCTTAAAGAGGTTAAAAAATAAAACAAGCGACCCATACTACATCGAAGAGCTATGGTTTGGCGACTTTCTGGACTTAAAATCTTCGGCGTCAACTTTCTTGAAAAATCGAAACAAAGACGAACTCGGAAATCAAGTCTCATGGCTTGAGTTAAAAGTAATGAGATACGAAAAGATTAAACCCGGTTATATTCAGTTTAAGTATAATTACAGCGACGCTGAATTTCGTGTCTTAGGAGTCTGTGGCAAAGGAAGACCAGCCGAAATTCCGAAAGATATCATGCCATTATACAATTCCCTTTTGGCAATCCCTGAAAAGAAAAAAAATAGTCTACTTAAACTATGCGCCAATAACATTATACCACCTGAATATCATTACTGGTATAAATCTCTCCCAGTGGACAAGAAAAAAGTTGTCACCATACCCGCGGACCCAACAAGTGATTTGGACGATTCTGAGTAGTGATCGACTGAGTAGTGTTAAGACCAAAATGATTTTTTTTAATAAAAAATATACATAACATTACTTTTTTTCCAAATTTTGGTTTTTTTATTTATGACCAACTCTAATTTAAATTTTATTTCGTACATTATAAAATGCCTAAGTCATTTTTTTTCAAAAACTTTCATGTAAACTTACATCTCAGTAGTTTTGTGGAAAATTACAGGAATTCATACATCTATATTCCAAAATTTATGTACATTGTGTCCCAGATTGCTTGTAATCACAGGGTTTCTCGGAAACCAGCAGAGATATAACTTTGCGGTTTTCGCGACCCTGTGTCACTTTTTCGAGAAACTTTGAATGCCGCACACAGAATTGTGCCACATCGTTTCGTTCCCGAGATACAGGGTGAAATAGAGATTTTGCGCTTGTGGGGGTGGTATCATATTTCGGACACCCTATCAGATAGAGAAAAAGTAAAAACTGCTGTGGATAGATATTTTTACGTAGAATCCAGTGTTGTATTTTTTAAATGGGACACCCTGTATTTTTTTATTCCAAAAAATTCGCCTTTTTTTTCTCTTTAAAATGATGTATTACACTATGCACTTTTGACGTAAACTAAACCTTATAAACGCTATATTAAAAGAAAAACGTAAGTTGGCCATGGAAATATGGGTAGATATTAAAAGTGTCCAGAAGCAAAATTAAACAACATAAAAAATGAATAACCACTTTTTTACTATGAAATAAATAATCTTAATAATCTTGATAAACTTAATCACAATACTAAACAAATTCTACATAACTAGAAAAACTGTTCAAAATGGCCGCCCCCCTCAAGAACACATAATTGGCACACGGTGCGAATTCTTCTTAGAGCATTCATCATTATTATAGGCCTATCTTCTAATGATCTAAATGCCTGAATGGTTGCATTTTGCAGCTGCTCCATCGTATTGACTGGATTCAGGTAAATTTTGTTTTTTAAGTAAGATCAAACGAAAAAATCTAATATTGAAAGGTCTGGCGACCTAGCAGGCCACCTTACTGGTCCATTTGTACCAATCCAGCGATCGTGAAAATTTTCAAATAGAAAGAAATGGCCTCTGAAAGTAAATATTTAATTTGTTCCCAAGTTATCCAATAAATCCGGTAGTATTTGAATAGATATCTGCTGTTAAATTATTATTGTAAATATGGAATGTAATCTTTGCAATATAAAGCAAGCGACGCTAAACCCAAACCTTCCTTGTTGCTGACGTTTCGTTAAAAATTGGTTTTCCGTATACCAGTGCCTATTATTATGCCTATTAAAAATACCACTACAACTTATATAGGTTTCGTCGGACCATATAACCTTGCTACCGAAGTCAGGGTCATTTTGGGTTTTTTTGAAGATACCAGTTACAAAAATTTAGACGCCTTTCTGCATCTCCAGGATGCAATTGTTGTACTACATTTACTTTATAAGGCTTATATTTATGTTTTCTTAATATCCTTTGCATTTGTGATTTTGACACCCCCACTGTTTCCTGAATATGCCTACATGAATTCGCGTGATTGGCCTGAATACTTGCTAATACAACAATCTCATTGTTCTCGTGATTTCGTTTATTATATGTTTTAGCCCTGTGCTTTGAAAATGATCCATCATTAATTAAATTTAATTTAACTCGGCGAAAAATTGCCTTGTGTGGCTGAGGCCTTTCTGGATATCTACGATATAAAAAAAGCTTTTGGAAATAGTCCATAACTCAAAGTGAAATTGAAAAAAAATTTTGAAAGGAGGTTCATAATAATTTAAGCGCTTGGTGCCTACCTGTTAAAATATAAGTCAGATGCTTGATCACTGTTTTCATGACATTCAATAGAACAAACCATCATATCATACTTATGACTATTTTCAAAATTATTCATTTCTTCTTAATATCTATTAATTTACCTGTTAGAATTATTGGTAACTCGTATGATAAGAGGATAAACACGGCAATATTTGATATATTTAAGAAACAAATAGTTTTGATTTTTGTTTCCATGCCATATTTCCATGGCCAACTTACGTTTTTCTTTTAATATTGCGTTTATAAGGCTTAGTTTACGTCAAAAGTGCATAGTGTGATACATCATTTTAAAGAGAAAAAAAGGCAAATTTTTTGGAACCAAAAAATACAGGGTGTCCCATTTAAAAAATACTAAGTTTGGGCTATATCTCAAAAACGGTTTGTCTAAAAAAAATTTCGACTACAGCACTGGACTCTACGTAAAAATATCTATCCATAGCAGTTTTTACCTTTTCTTTATCTGACAGGGTGTCCGAAATACGATACCACCCCCAAAAGCGCAAAATTTCTATTTCACTCTGTATCTCGGGAACGAAACAATCTGGCACAATTCTGTTTGCGGCATTCAAAGTTTCTCGAAAAATTGACACAGAGTCGCGAAAACCGCAAAGTTCTATCTCTGCTGGTTACCGAGAAACCCTATGATTACAAGCAATCTGGGACACAGTGTACATGCAAATATTTCTTGATTTTAGGCAGAGCCTTGGGGCTTGGTCACTTGTCGCAGTAAGCCCACGATATATACATATATAGATGGCTGTTCAACACATGGCCCTCCTTTGCATGCATAGACAAATAAAGGTCAATGATTTAGATTTATTATTAATTACTTCAAATCTATGTACGGCTCTGGCATACGTATGCGACTACTGAGAAGAAAAAAGATTATTAAAAGCAGGTCTACATGAACAAAGCATATTCACTAACTATATAATAACATACATACGTGCGTGCGTTTAATTTTTGCCTGTTTTACGCTCTAGAATCCGCAGTAATTATTTCAAAAATCTGTTTTGTTCTTCCTGTTGTTGTTACTACTGTAAGTTGTTCCATCGGTTTGTATATCGTTTTGATTTGAATAGCCCATTTTCTTTGTTTACTGAAAACTCGGCAATTTCCTTTAATTGCTTCTACGCTTGCTTGAGTGCATGTGGATTAAAATAAATAAATTAATCACTTCGTGAGAGATCAAATTAATCTACTATTTTTGAATAATCCTATACGCTGTAAACTCTATTTTTGTGCCCCCTTATGCAGAATAACTATTAAAAAACGGGGTGATTCACTATATTTTGACACCCGTCTACAGCCGTAATTATAAGATAAAAAAAACTTTTATGCAAAACTTGTAGAGCCTTTTGTTTATCATCTTTTGGTTATTTCAGATTTCAAAATTCGAAAGTTAAAACAATTATATGTACAGGGTGTCCCATTTTAGGCACTTTTGCGGGGTATCTCCGTTATTTTTATAAATGGAAAGTTGAGGTTTTCGCGACAGTATGCTACTTTTTCGTAAAACTAAAGATGCCGTTAACAAGCTTTTCATAGCCCTTTTAGTTATTAAGATACAGGGCTAAATTGAAAAGTCGGGTCAAAAAGTTATCGGACCCTACTTAATTTTTTTAAAACAAACACCCTGTATATTTATAGACTATAAAATTTGTCTTTTTTTTTACATTTTCAAAAATATATAATAGTATGCTTTTTCTCAGAAAACAGGCAAATAAACGACAATTTTTTGAAATTAAATCCATAATTTCGTGGGCTTACTGCGAAAAGTGACCAAGTCCAAATAGTAAGTTCTTAGGAAAATACGTTTTAATTTTAAGACTCTGCGTAAAATCAAGAAATATTTGCATGTACATAAATTTTGGAATATAGATATATTAAATGCTGTAATATTCCACAAAACTACTGAGATGTAAGTTTACATGAAAGTTTTTGAAAAAAATGACTTAGGCATTTTTTGATGTAAGAAATAAAATTTAAAGTAGGGTTGGTCATAAATAAAAAAACCAAAATTTGGAAAAAAGTAATGTTATGTATATTTTTTATTAAAAAAAAATCATTTTTGTCTTAACGCTGCTCAGTCAATCACTACTCAGAATCGGCCAAATCACTGGTATGGTGACAACTTTTTTCTTGTCAACTGGGAGAGATTTATACCAGTAATGATATTCAAGTGATATAATGTTATTGGCCCATAGTTTAAGTAGACTATTTTTTTTCTTTTCAGGGATTGCCAAAAGGGAATTGTATAATGGCATGATATCTTTCGGAATTTCGGCTGCTTTTCCTTTGCCACAGACTCTTAAGACACGAAATTCAGCGTCCCTGTAATTATACTTAAACTGAATACAACCGGGTTTAATCTTTTCGTATCTCATTACTTTTAACTTAAGCCACCTGACTTGATTTCCGAGTTCGTCTTTGTTTCGATTTTTCAAGAAAGTTGACGCCAAAGATTTTAAGTCCAGAAAGTCGCCAAACCGTAGCTCTTCGATGTAGTATGGGTCGTTTGTTTTATTTTTTAACCTCTTTAAGCGCGCCAGCTTAAACACATTAAGGAGGTCATTCATCGTGTATATTTCACAATTTTTTTTGCTTTTTCTATGGCACTATACACTGAATCTACTTCCATATAGGAGTGGCCTTTCTCTAAAAAATTGTGTTGTATAACCTCGATATGAGTGTTTCGTACGACATACAAGAATAATGCAGCAATAAACTGATTTCGATTTTGCCCACCACATGTATCAGTATACATGTATCATCTTAACAATGCCGTTCCTATTTATGCGCTACCCTTATGACTGTTTACTTCGGTCCACGCAAAACAGAACGCATTATTGGGGGGTGCCGCTTCATAAATTGTAAAGTTGTATGCACATAGTTTTAACGAGTAATACATTTGGGATACTCCAAAGTTGCGCTTAAGAAGGTATCATCTTCAGTGGCTCGAATTTCATCTACATTTTTGGCATTGATTGCCTCATCTTTTCTTCTCCTTCTGTGATTGTTTTGTTTTTGTATTGGGCGCAAATCTCACAATGGTCTCTTTTGGGGTTGAAAAATGATCGCAAAATGTTTTGATGTAATTTCTGACACTTCTCTTCTCTGCACCACTGTAAGTAGAGGTCATACATTTTGCTAATAGACAAACTTGGATCTAAGTATAATCTCTTACTACTTTTCCAACAATAATGTGATTCCATAGTCGGAAAGCTTTCAATGTGGGTCTTTACTTTTTCTATTAGGTCATCAGGTGTTTTATTTTTAGGAATTCCCTTACCACTCCTGTCTGGCAACCCGAAAATTTTAAATTTTTTGTAAGGCATGATCAACAGGGCTGTATACAAAGTCTTTAAAAAAAAACTTTTACAAGTATATTGTGTTTTTTAAAAACTTTCACGATCACATGACGGCATAGTTTTGGTGCAGAGTTACACATGACAAGTTTTTTCATTTATCCAGTAATTAATGCAAATAGCCTTTCTGTCCTCTTCACTAGTTCAAAGCACATTTAAATTTGCAGTTTGTACAGTCAATTGTTTTTATTAAAGCTTGCCACTTTTTCTATTTTCTTTAACAATAATTACAAAAATGTGCTCAATTTTAAAGGCATCACTATCTTCGTCATCTTCACTACTACTTTGTTCTTTTTCTGAACGTACTCATCGTCAATAACATCACCAAATTTGTAAATTTATATATTGGTTTTGCTTTCATCTTATATAATGTCAGCTAAAAAAATTTTTTTGGCATACTTTTATGTCATTAATACAGCGTGCCTCCGGAGCGCACTAAACTTAATAGTTTTATTATAGTTCTTAACAAATACCGCTGTCAAATTTCAAACAATTTGGCCAAGCCTTTTGGAAACAATATATTTCACTTTTTTATGAAAAATTATGAGTACATGTACATGTACAAATCTCATTTCTGCTTAAACCCCAGAACAATCATTAAAAAAATTGTACAATTTTATTGGAATTATAAAACTGTAAAAAATTATGTACAGGGTCACATGTTTACTAAATATCTTCATGGCTTCATGATTATCAGTATCAGTAATATAATTTTTGGTGCCAGAGAAACTAGTTTTCACACTTTGTCTTCTTCCTGAACTACTAAATCTAAAAGCAAGAAAAATAATGGTTTCATTGACAAATCAACCAACTATAATACGGGCTTTTAAAACTTCTTTATGATAGTAAAGAGTATTTTATGCGAATTTAAAAATGTCGGTCTATATCATATATAACCTCACTTTTTACTAATTATTTAATTATATTATTTAATACTTGCTGATTTTTCTTGGTTTCCTTCATTTTTAAAACATAACGAAACACATAATTCATCTAAAAAACTTTGTATCTTCTTTATAGCAAGAAAATTTTTGCACATTAACCGGTTGTCAAAACGCAAATAATAATCAAGTATAGTTGCAAAAATTGTACTGACAGTAGATAATTGTTGTAATGATAAAAAAGTGGATTTATTTCACTTTTAGCTGATGTTGTATATTAATGTTGATCACTGGAGTTATTTTCGTATATATATGGTCAATTTTTTTTGTAGTAATTATTACTTTTACCTATTACTTGGTCACATTATCTCAAAACATTCAAAAAAATTTGAACTTTTATGATTTAATAGTAGGCTATGGCTATTGTTTATGACAACAAACAAAAATAAATGTCAAATATTTATCTACCTCATCGGTTTTTGGATCGCCTTTTGGTTTATAAACGTTCTTTTGTTATTTTTATGTAATTGATATTTATCATTTTCTTCGAATTATGGCAGCGTATAAAAATTATGAAAAATATGATATGCTCTGGTATATTTATAAAGAGTGATGAAAATTTTGAAGAAGCTTCGGAATTATATTTCCAAAGGAAGTACGCTATTATGGCTAAGAAAATCCGTATTATCCTTATAAGGTGTTGCTTGTTAGATATATAGAAAGAAGGCAACCGTTTTTTGAGATATTTGCTCCTTTAAAAGGATGGGCAAATGTTGAAAAGAGCCAGCGTCAAGCTATGATTTATGCGATCAAACGCTTTTGAGTAATCAAGAAGGACTAATAATATCAGTCTGCCACTATTTGATTCAATCTGGATGTCATCAGGCAGTGTGAAATACAGCTGTGATTATTGGAAATTTGGATGCAAAAGCAGGAGTATCTCCACGAATGTTGATTTGACGATCCCAAATTTTTTCTAGTACTTTAGAAAACCATAATAAACTAATAGGTCTCAGGTCTTGAAAGTCCTTAGGATCAGCTTTTTTAGCTAGACTTGCGTCCTAAAACATACAACAAAGAGAACAGGGAACGAAAAGAGATAGATGTTTTAGGATATATAGAAGCAACACCTTCGTCCTCATGTAGAAAAATACAAAAACTGACGGTCAGAATCTTGAAGAAATATTCATCCATACAAATTTAATATAGTGCAATATTTGCATCCTGGCGATGACGGGCATCAGGCAATGTTTTGCCAATGGTATTTGCAACAAATCGATGCTAACAATTTATTTGGCAAAAATTGTTATCTGGTTATGCTTTTTTTCAAGTGCGGGAATTTTTAATCGTCACTATACCAGGAACTGGCATAGTGAAAATCAGCATTTAATGTTTGAAAGGGCACAAAAAGGATACTTTAGAGTTGGGGTGTCATGTTTTATTTTGGGCAGATGTATAGTTTTATTTTTTTACAGCACGTAAATACCTAGAAATTCTCGAAAAGTTATTGTGTCGAAAATTTTTAACCCAATATAATGCTGGACACCCAAGTCACAACTGTGGGTATGATAATGACTTTCCACGGACAAATTGATTCCAGATCTCCTTTTAGATTTTTTTATAGCTGTATACAAAAAATATATAATATTAGGAGAACTTCGAGAGGCAATTCATTAATCCTTTCAAAACCTGCATATGAGACCAATTGTTTTTATTAACGCTATTCAAAGAATTACAAAAATGTGCGAATTTTGCATTAGAGAAAATGGTCATCAATAACATCACCTTTAAAAATATGGTTTTTTCTTTTTTTTAATAATGTTATTTTTTTGGTATTTGTTATACAGCGTGTCCTGAAAAGTTCTTAACAAATGGAAAACTTTTTTATTTTTCATTTTATGAAAAATGTTACTATTTATAAAAAGTTCTGCTTCCTCCGAAAATATTATTGGAATTATAAAACTTAAAAAATATTGTACAGGGTTTACAAAATTTAAAATAGAAAACCACCCATAAGTTTTTTGAGCAAAATAGTAAGAGAATTATATTAGGTGTGATAATAGTAGCAGAAAATGTAATGTTTTGGCCTTACGCTAATTACTAAAAAACTGAGTAGGCTGAAAGAAAATTGAACATGCCGTTGTTACGGAAATATAATCTTGCATTGTACTGACAGTAGATAATTGTTGTAATTAAAAGTGTTTATTTTAATACATTGAAAATGTTTCTGTTATTTTCATTATGGTAGAAAATGTTGTTTCTTCTTTCAGTCCATTTCACTCACATGAATTATGATAAACATATTTACTCTCTTCTTTCTTGTAAATATCAATTTAAGACTTAATTTTTAGAAAGTTTCAGTTGACATAACTTTTTGTTTTCATCTCTAATTTTTCTTTAGATATGTTAAACAGACATTTTGCTGATGGTTTTTCATTATTTTAAGCCCAATAGTAATCTGAAACAAAATTGAACATTATAACTTTGCAGTTAAATATAACCTTTAAAATATCAAGACTTTTACTTGTAAATTACATTTTAAACCTCAATATGTTTTATTCATAATTCATTGGATACATTTTGTAAAGTATTTTCAACTTCTCTAAATTAAGACAAAAGAAATTTGTTTTTGCTTTGTTTATAAATAGGAATTTACTGCCTTTCTCTTTGTCACTATGGTTTCATTGGTTTCTTATTTTTCGGCATCCAGCCAGCTTTGACAGTGACTGATTTTTCATTTAAGTCATAATTTTGGTTCTGCTAGAGCAATTCGCCAGCTGAAAGGACAGGATGTTATAGGGATACTCCCTTCTACTAGTGGTGCCAGCAGTGAACTCCACTGTAATTATTATTTTATTTTATGGCATTCGGTTGGCATAAGTCTGAAGTGAGGAAGAATGATGGAGGGGAATGTCAAAACTTCTTTGAATTTTCTGGAACTGATTTTCTCGTGCAGCACTTACAGCCAGGGGATGCAGAGCGTCGGGTAGTCTTCTGCAATTGGTTTCGAGAAAGATGCGATATGGTTAGAGATTTTGAAAGGAAGGTTATATGGTCATACGAAGCACATTTCATTAATTCTGGTATACTCAATAGGCACAATAGTAGAATCTGGTCCCAGGAAAATCAACACCAAATATTTCCCAGCAGCATATTTGACAGCAGGGCAGGTTTTGTCTAAATGTGTCCTGCTTCATATTAGGAACACATATAAAATTTTATATATTTGAGGGAAATCTAACAGCCAATCGCTATATAGAAATTTTAGAGGTAGCTATACCTGAATTACTTGACGATGTTCCTCCAGCGCAAATTAACGAAATTTATTTTCAACAGGACGGTGCTCCTGCACACAATTCTGGAATGATGAGATTATTTCTGAACAATAATTTTACTAATCAATGGATCGGAACAAATGAACCTATAAGATGTCCCCCTAGGTCCCCAGATTTGTCGATTTTAGATTTCTTTCTATGGGGATATCTGGAAAATAGAATTTACAAAGACCACTATGATATTGTCCAAGATTTAGGAAATGCAATAAGAGAAAATTTTCGCTATTTACAAAATCAACCCGTTATTTTGATTAATTCCCTAAAATGAATACGAAAATTGAGCGAAGCATGCATAGAACAAAATGGAAATCAGTTTGAACAGTTCTTTTGATTTCATTGGTTACTGTAGTTCTTATACGACAGTTGATTTTTGCTGAAAGGCTTGTTACATAATAATTTATTACTGTTTTGTTCTTGTGTTACATAAATCTAGGTAGGTGGTACTTTTTTGGTGCGAAATTATCAATACATATTTTGATAAATAGATTTAATTACATATAAATTTTGATTTATTGTTAGGATGTAGATATTGTTAACGCCTTTAAATAAAAGGCACCATTGTTTTGCATGGCCTACTGCTAAAAATCAGGATTTTCGTTGTTGTTTATTAAAATAGACCCCAACTATTATATATTTTTGAGAAGCTTTTAAAAGGACAAATCAATTTCTGCACAAATATACAGGAAGTCCCATTAAAAAAAAAACACAACTTTGGGTCATATCTGAAAAATAACAACTCAAATGAAAAATATGACTACGCCACTGGATCCAGCGTAAAAAACTGCATAAGCAGCAATTTTTCCCTTTGCGTTAAGTTAAAAGATAAGCGAGATACGAGGGGGGTTCCAAAATGCAAAATTTTCTATTTCGCCCTGTTTCTCATAAACGAAGAAGGCTATGAAAATTTTGTTTACGGCTTCATGAGTTTCACAAAAAATTAGCTCAGGTTCGTGAAAACCGCAAGGTTCTATTTTTAAAAATAACCGAGGTACCCTGCTTTTGCACCCAAATCCGGACACCCTGTACAAGAAATTACGCTAGCTATGGTAAAAGCGGCAATAACAGAGTTCAGTAGAAGAACCATAATTTGTATGGAACGGGATGGCTCTCATGTAGAAGCATAGTTTGTTTATTGTTCATTCTTAGTTAATTTTTTTATACGATATTTGTATGTAAAACTTTGTGTATTTTATCACACCTCGGAATAATTCTCTTATGGAATTTTGCTCTAAAATTAAACTTATGGGTATTTTTCTCTCCAGGCAATTTTAGATTTTCTAAGTTTTTGGCAACCCTGTACAATATTTTAATTGTTTATTATTGTTATTCATGTCCTACTATTAAATTATGCATTTAATTTCAGAAAATTGTCATTTATTTGCGTGTTTCTGAGAAAAAGTGCATACTATCATATATTTTTGAAAAGGTAAAAAAAGACAAATTTAATAGTCTATAAATACGTATACAGGTTGTTCCATTTAAAAAAATAAAGTCCGATAACTTTTTGACCTGACCCTGTATACTAATTCCGAAAGTTCTAAAAGGGAATTGAGTTCTACGGGAAAAGTTATATAAGAAACAATTTTCACATTTTCGATTAGTTATCTGATAGTTGAGATACGAGGGGTGCCTGAAAATGCAACATTTTCAATTTAGCCCTGTGTCTCAAAAACTAAAAGAGCTATGATAATTTTGTCAACGGCATCTTTAGTTTTGCGGAAAAATAACACACTGTCTCGAAAACCGCAACTTTCTAACTATAAAAATAATAAATAAATGGGACACCCTGTACATATATTTTTCAAATGGAACAACCTGTATATTGAATGAACAGAATGAAAGATCTTTTCATCCTTATTTAATAAATATATAGTTTGTTGATATTTGGTTCAGCCCTGTTCGAGCTGTTTTAGTTTAAACTTTATCCTTTCGGTAAACGAGACTTCAGCCATATTCTCGGTGATATAGTTAAGTCTGCCTTGGTCGTCTCTATGATTCAAAAATGCGCTGGTAAATTTGAAAAAACAATTTTTTTGATATACACCTTAGTAATTAAAAGATTTTATTTTAAAGACTTAATAAAAACCGGATCTAAACTAGTAGCATATATGTGTTCTCCATAAAAGTATATTTTCCCAGTCGTATATGTATTGGACCAAGGGCATATTTAAAATAATTTTATTTTTGTCACCTAGTATTTACTGCATGTAACATAACTTCAGCAAATGCAACTACGTTTATTTGATAGTATGTGGTATTAACAATTAATTAACAATATTACATATCTATATCACTAACAATAATAATGATTACAAAAATTAATTTTTGTTAGGCTTGGAGCATATTAATTGAGCCATAAACGCATGCACTCAGATAAAACTGCGTGATTACTTAGTGACATCTAATACAAAATTTATTAAGGTAAATATGTAATCGAGTGGGCTTTATTAAAAATAATTGAAAACAAAGATGGCATTAATATTTGAGTCTTTGAAACTGTTTAGTTGACAAAATGGTTTGCGGAAAAGACTCTCTATGATATGGGAAATTCTATTATTAGTGCCCACAAAAATGGTCTCTCTGGATATAGTATTGCAAAAAATCTAAACATTTCTCAAGGGACAATAAGAATAGAAAGAATAAGAAATATTATTTCCCAATTCAAAAAAAGCGGAAATGTCCGTACACTAATTAAACAAGATCGTCGAGCTTCGTCACGGGGGTTAGCTGTAAAATGGGTATATGCAATTGATAAACGCATTTCAAAAACATCTGGTTGAGAAATATGAAGAAAATGGGATATCGCTTCTACAAAGTAAGTTTATAGCAAAATAGAAAGAAAAAATTAAATTAAATGTTTTCGTTTTAAGCCAAGGAAAACAGCTTTTGTCGCAAAAACAAAAACGAAATCGACTTTTGTGGGCAAAGGAGCATAAAAACTGGTCACAACCTCAGTGGGATTCCGTTATATGGAGCGACGAGTCTAAATTTGAAGTATTTGTTGTGATTTACGAATTCGAATTATCCGAACGTAAGGGGAGGAATATCATAGAGACTGTCTCAAGAGCAAAGTTAAATTTCCAGCCTCCATCATGGTATGGGGATGTATGTCTTCACAAGAGGTTGGTCGTCTTCTTTTTATTAATGGTACCGTCAATGCTGTAAAATATAAGTCAATTTTACAAGAAGAACTAATTCCTTCTATTGATGAGATTCGGTTGCTAGAGGGAGGATTTATATTCCAGCAAGACGGCGCAGCATGCCATACCGTCAAAACCATAACATTCTGGCTGCAAGAAATGAATATTCCTGTTTTAAAATGGCCATCTAGTAGCCCCGACTTATCGCCTATCGAAACACTATGGCATCAAATAAAAAAAAACTCTACGAAACAGTGCCGTCCGCACCATTCCCGAATTAAAGGACAAAATTCAGAAAATCTGGGGTAACGTCCAACCAAAATATTGTAAAACATTAGTAGACACCATGCAAGCAAGACTTGATGCGGTTATAAAACAAAAAGGTGACTGTACTCAGTGGTAACAAAGGCAAATTATTCAAATTTTTATGGTACAGTTAATATGCTACAAGCCTAACAATAATATTTTTTATCATCATTATTATTGTTAGTGTTGTAGATAATGAATATTGTTGAATAATTGCTAATACCACATACTATCAAATAAACGTAGTTGCATTTGTTGAATTTATGTTACGTACAATAAATGCTAGCTAACAAAAATAAATATCTCTTACGAATTCCTTTGGTACAATATATATGCGACTGGGCTCGTAGTTAAGTCTGCCTTGGAGGTCTCTATGATTCAAAAATGCGCTGGAAAACTATTTTTTTGATATACACCTTAGTAATTAAAAGATTTTATTTTAAAGACTTAGTAAAAATCGGATCTAAACTAGCAGCATATATGTGTTTTCCATAAAAGTATATTTTTTAAATTTTGAGAAGACTTGCGTTGTATTGAATCGTAAAAAAAGTAGACTTACTAGGTATTGGCAAACAATTTTAATGTTAAGAAATTGAAAATTACATACTAAAAAAATCGACAGTAAACTTCCTTTACCCGGAACTTCCCTCGTTTTGAATCTCCTTACTTTTATTAGGAGTAGTAAAATGTGATCCAATTTAGTTCGGAACATATTCATTTAGATTTTTATTGGGCCCCATTTTGTTCAGTTATATTGGATTTCTACCAATATTTTGCCATTTTTTATCTATACCACAATTGATTTTTCGACATAATTTAAAATAAATTTAATAGGTAGTTTTTAAATTGACAGTTTATCTCTATATCACACTTAATGCTTGCACAAAATTTGAAATTAATCTAGTAAATAGTTTTTTCAGGATGATTTTTTAAATAATTTATTAGGCCGCCATTTTATTTTGCTACCTTCATACCAAAATGTTACCTATTTATTCTTATGCAAAGCTCGATTTTTATGTTAAATTTGAGGTAAATTAGATAATTAGTTTTTTAGTAATAATTTTTTTTAACGTTTAACTAGGCTGCCATCTTGTTCTGATATATTGGATTTTTACCAAAATATTATCAGGTCATCTCCATATGACCCTTAATTATTGACTCTAATTTAAAGTCAATCCGGTAAATATTTTTTAGGCTATGCGGCGAACTGACAGATAGACAGACCGACAGACGGATCGACGGAATTAATAAAACATATTTTTTCGTATCTAGGGATGCTAGAACGTAAAGATATGTGAAACCTGGGAGAGTGATTTTTTTTTGAAGATAATAAATATTTTATTTAGGTGTCATTTTGTTCCGCCATCTTGAATTAGGACCACAATTTTACTAGTTCTTCTCTATATCACAATTAGTTCGAGCCAACAAGCCATTATTTTGTTCCGCCATCTTGGATTCGTACCAAAATTTTACCAGTTGATTTCTGTATAATATTTGATTTTAGTGCAAGATTTGAAAGTCCTTCATCCTAGTCTTGAGAAACAAAATGGCCAAGAGCAATTGATTCCTGCATAATACTTGATTTGATTGTATTGAATTTTTATTACAATATTACCAAGTCGGCTCCATATAATCCTTAATTTTTGACCAAAATTTGAATTCAATCGGGTAAGTAGTTTTCAAGCTTTGCAGCCAACTGACAGACCGACAAACAGACAGCCAGACCAATGGAATTGATAAAATATATGTATTTTTGGCATCTAGCGCGTGATGATATGTGAAACTTGGTGATTTTACAAACATTTTATTTAGTCGCCGTTTTGTTCCGCCATCTTGAATTCGTACTACAATTGTACTAGTTAATCACTATACCATAGTTAATAATGATATGTGAAACCTGGTGATTTTACAAACATTTTGTTTAGTCGCCATTTTGTTCCGCCATTTTGAATTTGTACCAAAATTTTACCAGTTGATTTCTGTATAATACTTGATTTCAGTATAAGATTCGAAAGTCGAAACAAAATAACCAAGAGCAAATTAAATTAAAATATAATAATAAATTTCAAAAGATCTATATCTAAGATACATTTCTAGAACTAGGCAAAACTTTTGTTACCCGTAAAACTTAAGTCAAGTTAATTTCCTATCACTTTGGTTCAACACTTTAAATGTCATTGTCATATCACCCTTAATAATTGGGGGAGCGCCCATTGACTTACGATAGATTTAAATCGCTATATCTTCTGAAACTCTTATACATGCTGAGTGAATGAAGCTTATATAAAAGGGAATTCTAAGCTATATTTATATAAAAACTCCCATCGACATCTTTATTACTTTTTAAGCTGTTGGCGAATAAGTGAATTATTAGATTAGGTTAGGTTAGGTTAAAAGTGAGTGGATCAAACTGACCGTCCACTGCGATTCTGTAGTCTATTGTGGCTCACACCTATGTTTACACTTCCCCAAGCAACTCTAAGTCCTCAGTGAGTCTTATCATTGCATTTGGTGAGGTATTCTTCAAGTCCTCGGGCAGCAGAATATCTCTACAGAACATGGAGAACCCGATCCTGGCAGCTGGCGGGCATTCACACACCACATGGCTGGCTGTCTCGTCAGCCTCTTTACATAGGCGGCACTCGGATTCGTCTTCAAGCTCCATCTTGTACATAAGATGTCTTAGACTAGCTATGTCAAACATGCGGCCCAGTGAGCATTTTTCTGCGGCCCAAATCAGTTTTGAAAACAGCCAGGTAATGCGGCCCGCGAACAAATTGCAAACCGTTTTTGAAATCTCGCGCCTCTGCAACAACGATTGGTATAATAAAATGTACAATTGTACCTAGTGCCATGTATGTTTAGGAGGATGAACTACACATGCTCAACCTAAAACCTAAAGCCAAACGTTATCTGGCTTGTTGTATGAAATTCTATTTCGCAAAAAGCCCTGTTCGATTGAGTTCAGTAGTTTAGTGTTTAGCCAGTTATGAGTCAGTGACTTATTGTTACAACACTTAACAGTACTTATTATAATTTATTTCGGATACAGTTTTTAACATGCCTGTTTCAAAACCAAATGTAAGTAAGAGGAAGCTTGTAGATAAGCATCGTATTTTTCAAGAAAAGTGGGAATTAGAGTTCATAAGGTCACGAGACCTTAATCAGCGACAGTTTCCTGCATTTTTACGTGATTTAGAAAATGAGTACACTGGTTTACCATATTATGCAGAGGTGCGACGGCTTTCGTGTTCTATGGTACCCGACCGGTTTTGGAAACTCAAAGAAGAAATACGCGTTTTCATGGAAACAAAAGGAGAAGTTGTCAGCTTATTATGCGATGTACCTTTCTTACAAAATCTTTCATTTATGGTAGATATCACAAAACACTGGTCTGACTTAAATACGCAATTGCAAATTGCAAAGACCACGTCAAGTTATTACAGATATGCATGATCATGTGAAAGCTTTCAAGTGTAAGATGATGTTGTGGGAAAAACAGTTAGCAGAGGATAATCTGTCACATTTCCTGACGTGTAAGGCATACCAGGAAAGCGCAAGTGTCCCAATATCATACAAAATATATTCAGAGAAAATGAGAAGCCGTCTAGCAGAATTTAAGAAGCATTTTCAGGATTTTAAGACTCAACCCAAGAAAACAATTTTTCTCTATTTACTGGTCTTTTCACTATCGATATTGATAAAGTTCCCCTCACTTGCAAATGGAAGTAGTTGAGATTCAGTGTCAGACCCATTTAAAACAAAAATTTGATAGTGTTGGTACATTCGAATTTTATAAGTAATTGCCTGTTCAATATCAAGAAATGAGAAAATTTGCCTGTAAAATCCTGTCAATGTTTGTAAGCTCCTATAAGTGTGAACAACTATTTTCTTTGATGAAAGGAAACAAATCTCCCGCAGGAACGCAATTGAGGGACGCACACTTGGACGCAGTTTTAAAACTTATTTCCGCCGATAAATTCGGGCCTCAAATAGACAACTAAATTAAAAACAAAAGATTTCAAACATCTGGCAAAAGAATTTAATGTTTGTAGTTTTTTGTAATGTCCTTTTGATTGGAAGTTTAATAAACAGACTTGTCCTATAGGATTCAGGATTTTCAGTAGTTTTTCATCTTCAAGATAAAGTTTTGCGGCCCACCTAGTCGATGGTCTTCGTGCTTTTGGCCCACCAGTGACTGTGAGTTTGACATGGCTGTCTTAGACCATAATGGCCAGTGTATAGACTTATTGCTGTTTTGAACTTAATTCTGTTCATATTTAATAGACTTTCTGTTATCCTCTTCTTCATAGGAAGGGGGATAATTGCCTTTGCATGGGACAGACCTGGCAGCCCAAGCCAATAGAGATTAGCTTTTTCCTTAGTCCAAAATTGCGCGCTTGACCGTTTAGAGCGCTACTCCTAAAGCTGGTTCTGGTCCCACGAATCTTGTTGCTGCTCCTTTTTTGCTAGAACGCGCATGTCCTGGTATCCAGATAAGGGCGATTTTATTCTCGCTCCCCAGGCCAATAAGTGCCTTTTGGCAATTCCAAACTTTTTTGTATGTACAATGACTCGCTTCAAGTGCTATGCGTTATTTAATGAACTTATTTAGGTACTCTCCAGACGAAAAGAACTAAATCCAAGATATCGCAGTGAATTTAAAATATCCAGGGACATTCCATGCAGTTGGAGGAAGGGACACAAAAAAACTTCATGCCTTTTATGTTATAGTAATTCCGGAATAGATGCTTGTTCATAATACTGTTATAGTATTGAAGAGAAGCAAAAGCTTCTGCCAAAAGTGGATTACTTTTATTACTCCATATGTTGGTTGTAAGATTAAGCCACTGCCAATGGAAAATTTATTGTGCTATAATTAATTTTGAAGTTTAAAAAAACAGTTCTTTGGACAATTATTTTCTTTTTCGAGGGGCACAAGCAAAGATGCCCCAGAACTTTATTTAAAAATAACCATTTATAAAAAGCCGTTTAACAACATCTGCGGTCTCATCACATCCGATCTGAAAATAACTTCCAAAAAATCTCATTTAATAATATCTTAATATCCAACAAAAAAAGTTTTATTACCGAGATTAGTAAAAAGGAATTCAATATTACTTAAATAAATTATATCGCGATGCCGTGAGAAATGTAAACGTGACTTCAACAATAACACGTATTTTAATAACTATGTGCGTCTTTGTCGGTTACGCTGATTTCTTAGTAGGCAGCATTCGCTTTCTCTCTCTATATGAATATGGTGAGGCAGCCTAGCGTAACTTTACGGAAAACGTTAACCACAATATACCACAGAAAATGGTTATTGAAATAAATTAGTCTGTTGTTTTTAAGTGTAAGACTGCTGCAAAATTCACAGCGGCGTACCTGAATTTTGAACTGGACTTAATAATTACCACCCAACCTGTTACATATCGAAGGTTTAAGGTACAATTATTGCAAGTTAAAGTTTTTTGATTTTTTAAGAATATATAATATATATATATATATATATATATATATATATATATATATATATATGTATATATATATAAAGGGTGTTTTCCTTTCGGGTGTACATCTGTTCACTACTGAAAAGGACAGTTTTGCTGACGTTTCGCATTTGGTGTTTTCGTAGCTTTTCTTTTCGCGTCCTAATAGAGACTGAAGTATACCACCCTGGGCCGAAGGTTATATCTGAGCGGCAGTTGGTCGTTATTTATGTTTTTCGGTTGTAGATGTTGTTGAGCTAATTACGCTTACTTTTTTGTGATTTTGGATTTGTCGATTAATGTCTCCCATACTGCTGGTAGTTTTAATGATTCGTCCCTTTTATTTAAAGTGCTTGTTTTTCAATTCCTATAGCTACTCGGATTATTCTGGTCTTCGGTCTATTATACTGGCAATCTCCCTACACCCATTTATTTTGTGGCCGGTTTGCTGATGATGTAGGATTAGAGCTGATGTTTGTTTATTTTTGATGCTGAGTTTATGCTCTTCTGCTCTTGCTGATATTCACCTGATAGTTTGCCCCACGTATATCTTTTCACAGCCCTGGCATGGAATGCTGTATCCTCCGTGGTTTTCCAAATTGATTTTATGTATGCTCGAAATTGAAGTATACGGATTATTTAAAAAACTCACTTAAAAACTTAGTAATTTAGAATTTGAACGATGGTTAAATTTCCAAAGAAAAATGTTCGTAGTTATCAATGCCAAATTTTTGAAGAAAATGTGTTCACTTAAAAACAAACTGAGAAAGTTGAAACCACAAAAACAAATTTCTTCGGAAGTCGAGAACATTATAGAAAACCTTTCTTCTCAGTCCTTTGATAATAGAGAAATCGCCCTTTTGAATAAAGGTTTGAATTTTGCAGAGCCTCCAGTTAAAAATAGTTTACCAACTATTATATCGAATATCGAAAGCTCCATTCAATACATGCCAGAGTCAACTAAGGGATTCGTTAGAGAGGCTTGCAAAAATCAAATATCAAAAAACGTTATTAATAAGCAGTCAAAATGTGTTTCTCGTAAAAATTCTGAAGTTATCCAGGGACTGAGGAAAAAAGAATGTTTTTATTTAAAAGCTGACAGAGGAAATAAGGTTGTTATACTAGACAAAACAGATTATCTTGAAAGAGTAAACAATTTGATTCAAACTGGTCCTTACGATTTAATTGAGAAAAAACCGTTATCAAGAATGATAACAGAAGTAAAAAATTCTTTAAAACAGTGTAAAAGCCTTGTATCCGATAAACTAAAATTTAAACTAACACATAGTAATCCACAGTTATCTAAACTGTATTGCCTTCCCAAAATCCATAAACCAGGGAAGTCCACGAGACCTATTGTTTCAGCTGTTGAATCACCAACGTACAATATTTCAAAATGGTTAGTAGAAGAATTCAGCAAATTAACTATCTCGAACGATAACTTTGAGGTTACTAACTCGTTAGAATTCTTAGATAAAATTAAGAATGTTCACTTAAAAGAAGGTGAAATTTTAATATCTGTTGATGTAAGCTCATTATTTCCTAGTGTACCCATACCACTAGCTTTAGAGTACCCAAAGACACTACTTAAAATTAATAATTTCAAGAAAGAAATTATTGATGAATATTTGCTTTTCACAAAATTATGTAGGAATCAAAATTTTTTTCAGTTCAACAATAAATGTTATAAACAACTTGAGGGAACTGCGATGGGCAATTGCTTATCTCCGTTCCTCGCGAATTTGTTTATGGGTAGATTAGAAGCCCAATTCAAAAAAGAGCTCAAGGATTTCCCAAGGGTGTGGTATAGATACGTAGACGATATATTTGCTGTTTTTGATACTAAAAGAGAAAATTTGGATACTTTCTTAGAAACATTAAACAATAAATATCCTTCCATTAATTTTACGTACGAAAAGGAGAACAATGGGTAATTACCTTTTCTCGACACGTTAGTTATTAGAAATAACGATAAATTAGAATTTGATATTTATAGGAAATTTACTAATAATAATAATACATTTATTGTTCAACCGTACAATATTACACTAATAATTTATTATATTCCAGTTTTTATGCTAGACGGTTAGACAAAGGGCCATAAAGTGATTGCAGCCACCCAGACAAACTGTTAAAGCCCGGTAAAAACCGGCATAGAAAATCAAATAGGTATATGACGTGTTTTCAGTTAAGTTACTAAATTTACTGATTACGAAATATATTTAATATGTAGTTTTAAGGACATAAAAGAAAGAAAAGAAAAGGAATATAGAAAAGACACAAAAGGAGAAGAATTAAGAAAGGAGAGGAAGTGAAGAGAGGGGGGGGGGTTGAAATGATAGGCTATATCATAGAAATTCGGAACAAAAGAGGTTTCAAAGAACATCGGTAGTTTTTTTAAAACACAAGAATAATAGGTAATAGCCAAGAAAATTTACTGATTCATGAATAATTTTTTCTTTATAATATGTTTAATAGAAAGGCAGGACAGATCTGTATTCAGAAAAGGCATCGAGTACACAAATTATAAGAAATTTAAACAGCTCCTTGCGATGTTGCGGAATTGTAACAATATGTTTGTTTCTTAAATTTCGATCGTGAACTTCACTACGAAATTTGAGCTTGTTATAAAGATACTGAGGTTTTTTATATTCCATTGTTTTATGTGATGACATAGCCATATGCAGTTTTCGCCTATTATGCATACTCAACCAACCCGCATCTTTTAACTTATGTGAAATATGGTTTCTTCCAGATATTCCGTAAATAAAGCGAAGACAGCTATTTTGCACTTTTTGGATACGCCTAACTTCAATATTGTCAAGGCAAGGCCCGTAGACGCAGTCACAGTGATTGAAGAAGACTGATAACACCAGAGAATCACAAAGGAGTTTTTTTGGCTCTAGTGTTAAGGCAGTGGCGATGCGAAAAAGGTAATTTTAGTGTTGAATAGGCTACCTTCAGCTTATTAGTTACATGCTGCTTAAAACGCAAGTTGCAGTCAAGCTGTAGTCCCAGACTTTTGCAGGTGTCAACAAAAGGAATAAAAGCATTGTCCATTTGAATATCTAGGGTGTCTTTGGCCAAATTGCAATGTGTTCGGTTGCCGAATAGAATTACGGTGGATTTACTAGGGTTAATTTTTAGCATGTGATCGGTTGCGGTCTTAAATAAGGCATTAAGATCACTATTTATGTGGCGATTCGCCACATTACTATGACCTGAATCGAAAGACAAGTAAATTTGGGTGTCATCAGTATAAAGATGATAATGGCAGTGTTTGATATTTTTGTGAAATTGTGAGGTATATAAAGTATAGAACAAAGGACCAAGTATACTTCTCTGTGGAACACCAGACGTTACCACTTGCCTTTCGGAAAATTTACCATTCAAAACCACTTGTTGTGACCTTCCGCATAAATACGACGAGACAAATTTTCGAGCACCGTGTCCAAAGCCGAGATAGTTAATAAGAGAAACAAGTACTTTATGGTTGAGCATATCGAAAGCTTTGGTGAAGTCTAAAATGACTAGAGCGCTTATTCTGTTGTTATCATGTCCACGTAGAATGTCATCCGTTATGTCAGCAAGAGCATTGGCACAGCTATGCATTGATTAAAATCCAGACTGCTTTTCGGGTAAAATATTGTTGATTTCAACAAAAGATCTTATTTGGACTTCAATTATTTTCTCCAAGATTTTTGAAAAAGCCGGCAAAATACTGATAGATCTTAAATGACCATACTCAGTGGGTTGTCTTATTTTAGAAAGGGGGATTACAAAGGCGTGTTTCCAAACTGATGGATAGTATGTCTCCTCGATACATTTATTTATGATATGAGTGAAAAATGGTAACAAGAATGGCATACACATTTGAATTAACACTATGTTTATGCTCATAATTGCTCTTAATACATCATTCTCAGACACTTGCGAAAACTCAAAAATTCCTGTGATATTATTATTATAGTAATTAAGAAGATTATCAGGTGGTTTATTTAAATTAACAGTGGAATTAACAAAAACATTGTTTATTTGATTTACATCACACAAGGCCTCCGGAATTTGTTTTTGCTTATTAAGAAGTATAGAAAATTTCTTTAACTCCCCCCTCTTTTCTTGTGTGTTTGAATTCGACATTTTTTGTCGTAAATATGCTTTTTTCTCAGCACGAGTTGCAGCAGTAGTATAACTACGAAGTTGTTTATAATAATCTTAGTGAGTGGGAAGCTTACTCGATTTATATATTTTCAATGCATTATTATGCAACTTTTGCATTAATTTGAGGTTATCTGTCAGCCAGGGGTTATATTTTTTTTATCAATATTAGGAATATCATAAACAATCCTCCAAGGTAACCACTCCAAGTCTGCCTGAAAATAGTTAAGATTTATTTTATTTAAAGGTCGATATTTAAACTGTTTTAATGAAGGTTCGGACACCCCGCCTATTTTAAATTTAAAGTACACTAAAGAGTGATCCGATATGTGTGGATCAGTTGTGCCACAATCAACCACACTGTCAAAGTTGCAGAGAATAGGGTCTGTCGATATATAACATTCGACTCATTTCATTGCCGTCAACACAAAATGGCAGCATTTCATTTCTTAACTCACAGGTTAATCAATTTTCCATTAAGTAAAGAACGTTTTAACAATGAAATGAATCGGGTTAAAAATATAGCTAAAAGTAATGGATATAATGATAAATTTGTACATAAATTACTAAATAGACATAAGCATAAGAAAATGTTAAAAGATGCCACTACTCTTCAAGCACCTGAGGCTCCCAATAAGTTCATAGTAATCCCATATGATCCTAGATATACGAGAGGTCTAGAAAGAGTATTTAAAAACGTAGGTTTTAGAGTAGCCTACAAAACGAAGAACAGTTTGAAAAATCTCCTTGGAAACCCCAAAGACAAAGTCGACTCGAAGGAGAGCAGTGACATCTATGAAATTAGCTGTAATGACTGCGATCTAAAATATGTTGGGCAAACTAAACGCTCCATAAATATTCGTTTTAAAGAACACATGGCACATTTAAGATACGCAAGAACAGAAAAGTCAAGTGTTGCCCAACATGCTTTGGAAAACAATCACCAAACAGGAATAAATAATCTTTAGTAGATTAGAAATGTATCTAATAATAGATTATTGGATGCCTTTGAGAGTATAGAAATAGTTAAATGTAGTAAGAAAGCACTAAATAAAGACAGAGTCCCTATTCCCTTATAGTCCTCTCTATTGTTTACTTGACAAAGGTGCAGTCGGTTGCAACCAAGTGTGACCACGTTTACCTATAAATAGACTCGGTTAGGATAAGTTACTTTAGTTTATATCATCTACTGATGATGCTAACTTGGTTAGCGAAACGCACGTCCAGAACGTAACAAGTTGTGGTGTATTGTGGTTAGAACTCTTGTATTTTGATCTATTATTTGTATGTTGTGTTTTTTAAGAATTCTTCCGATCCTGTCAGTAGTTCCTTTTACATATGGTATGACTACTTGCCGGTTCATAATGTTTGTTGTTTTTTGTTCGGGAGCCCTGTGTATCAATAGCTTTCTCTATGGTGCGATTTGTGTAGCCATTCACTAGGCACTAGATATTATGTTAAGTTCGTTTTTTCTTGTTTGTGTTTCAGTTAATCGCACGGATCTAGAGAGTAGGGTATTAGACACAACTTGAATTTGTGCTGCGATATTACATTTAAATATCTGTCGGTAGGTGTTGGTTCTCTGCACACCGTGCTTTTAAAATGTCCGTTACGCAATTTTGTGAACAGAACATCTAAAAATGGAAGTTTGTTGTTTTCGTCTAACTCTAGAATAAATTGTATTCTGGGATATATTAAATTTACATAAGTCGAGCTCTGTATGGCCATCTTGCCATATAATAAATATGTCAGCTACATAACGAATGCATAATTTGGGCTCCAAACTTGCTTTCTTAAGAACTTTTTTCTCGAAGTATATCATAAATAAATTCGCGACTTCTGGTGATTTTACAAATGAATCGGCTTTTTCGACAGCTGGTTGCATAATTTTACCAAAAGATATTCTTTCAGTTTTTGTAATGGCGAATTAAGAGCAGTTTGTTGTATTTAGTAGTTTCTTGGTGAACCTTTTATTTTATTTTTAGTTGTTTTTTTTCATATAATCTTAGATTCATATTCAGCATCATCAAGAATCATTGTATACCAAATTTTAACTATATATTTTATTGACTTCTGTAGATATGAGCTCCAGTAAATACATTTTTAACATTTCAAAGGCAAATATCTCGTAAACCATTGCCTTTATAATAAACACTCTAACATGTTTTGTTTATTTTTACCACGTTTATTGAATTTGGATAAGAATATTGCTCTAAGAAGTTAAATGATACTTTTAATGTTAAGACATTATTAACACAATATCAGAACCTTATGAAACTATAGAGGACCTCTTAGATCAATTTTCTTTCCTATATATTTATATATATATATATATATATATATATATATATATATATATATATATATATATATATATATATATATATATATATATATATATATATATATATATATATATATATATATATATATATATATATATATATATATGTAGCCGAGAGAGAGGTATATTTTTTTTAGTCGCTAAATCTAACTGTTTGCCCCCTCCAAGAAGGTATTCTAAATATGCTACTTAAAAAAAATAGGCTACATATGTAACAATATGAAAGCCGGCGGGTTTATTTTTAACCGAAAAACTTGACATATATATTTACTGGTTTTCTCTAAAATGCATTTTATAGTTTGTTCGCAAAATACAAGTTCAGGTTTCGCTAACGGAATTATATGTGTGTTGAAGGCATAAGAAAGATCTAACATTATTTACTTCATAAATTCCTTATTACTTATGTTTCTAGATATATCATGAGTTACACTGATATGAAGATATTGTTCTTTGGCAGTGAATTATTCTAAACATGGTAGGTCATAAGACGTTAATAATATTAATATAATTCCCTGTAAAAATACACCGACGGTTTAAAGCACAAACATAGTATGTTCACTTTTGGTTCCTTTTTACACAAATCCATATTTGGAATTAAATAGAGCTTATCTACGTTGTGCATCTATATTTTACTACTATATCCACTTAGTATTAAAATTGTATTTGTATAAACATCATGTCGTAGAAAACGTGTCATCCACATATCTTAACCGAATTCTAGGTTTAAATATCGCCCTTTCTATGGCATGCTTTTCGAACCGCTTCATGTAAATATTAGGTACCTTTGCAGAGAGGAATGATCTCATTTCAAGACCATTATCTTGAAAGTAGACATTAGTTTTAACTTGAAAGTAAGAATTACGCAGATAATACTCCAACAGGTCTATAACGCCATCCAGTGATAACAAAGTTCTTTCAGAAGGTCTTCACCGTGCTTGGTATCGATATTGAACAAGGATTCTTCACACCTTGTATCTACTACAAAACTAGCTGTCTAACATATCGAAAAAAAAACACGAGTGAGAAACCTTTTAAACTGCTTTAGATCAACAACAGCTAAAGACGTTATTTTAACGAATTCGTTTATCTAAAAAAATCGGTAAACTTCCTTTACACAGAACTTCCCTCGTTATAAATCTTTTCTTTTATTAGAAATAGTATATATATATATATATATATATATATATATATATATATATATGTAGCCGAGAGAGAGGGATATTTTTTTTAGTCGCTAAATGTAACTGTTTGCCCCCTCCAAGAAGGTATTCTAAATATGCTACTTAAAAAAAAATAGGCTACATATGTAACAATATGAAAGCCGGCGGGTTTATTTTTAACCGAAAAACTTGTCATATATATTTACTGGTTTTCTCTAAAATGCATTTTATAGTTTGTTCGCAAAATACAAGTTCAGGTTTTGCTCACGGAATTATATGTGTGTCGAAGGCATAAGAAAGATCTAACATTATTTACTTCATAAATTCCTTATTACTTATGATTCTAGATATATCATGAGTTACACTGATATGAAGATATTGTTCTTTGGCAGTGAATTATTCTAAACACGGTAAGTCATAAGAAGTTAATAATATTAATATAATTTCTTGTAAAAATACACCGATGGTTTAAAGCACAAACATAGTATGTTCACTTTTGGTTCCTTTTTACACAAATCCATATTTGGAATTAAATAGAGCTTATCTACGTTGTGCATCTATATTTTACTACTATATCCACTTAGTATTAAAATTGTATTTGTATAAACATCATGTCGTAAAAAACGTGTCATCCAGTGCTCAATTTCCGTAATCCTAAGTTCTAGTCTCTTTTAGGAAGGATAATATTTCATTGCTGTTCAATATTATTTTTACAGATTTGAAAATAGAATGTTTTGTCAATTTTGAATTTATATAGAGAGTCAATGCTATTCAGGACTATATGGAAATGGAGCAGGTTTAGGAGTAAAATAAGTGGTTTTTATTTTTCTGGCTCGTTTTGGCGTTATTTACCTCTTTTACAACTTTAGCAGCCTCTCGTTTTCCAGATTCTCAATGAGATATTGAAGCTGCATAGGTAAGCTCATCAGTCGGTGTGGATTGGATAAGTGTTTTCACCTTCCTTAATTTGAATTGTTTATATACATACTCCCTCTTCAGATTTTATCTTTTTTAATTTAATATTTATGGTTCAATTGAGCCTCTTACGATTTTTCTCCTCGAATCTATTTAAGTGTCTGCTGCTAGCCTGCCGTTTATTTTTGTATTTTCCCAGAAATTTAAGCGAATTTAAACTAATTATGTTCTGATTGATTTAATTAAGTTAAATTTTCCTTAGTTGCCTTTTTGTTTTTAATTATGCTGTGCAGATCCATAATATTAATAGAAATATTATTATTTTCCTGATTATCCGTTATCTAAAATAAGAGCAAGCAATTATTTATTTTAATTAAAAAATATAATATATTATTGTACATATACATAGTCTTAGCCGTTTGTGGCAATCTGACCACATTGCTAACTCTAGGTTATATAGGAGGCACGAAATAAGACAAATAAGTTTATATAAACATGGGAAAGATGTTTGGTTTTCGAGATTTCTATATCCTGTGTATCGGCAACAAATCAATCTTCAACACACTAGCAAAAAATTTATCTAGCGTTTAAGCATTCAGCTGTATACATTAATGCAGATACTTGCAAATTTATGATTTCTCACCCCACAAAACATCTGGTTATCCAATTTTCTTCAAAAATTTCATTTCTTACAAAAGTTATTTAAAAAAACTCGAATATAACAATTCCCTCTGAACATCCTGTATATCGAAAACGATACCTACAGACTCATGTTTATATAAACTTATTAACTACATAACGTAGAAATGTGTACCATTGGCAAAATAATACCCCGTAAAATAACATGTCATTAAACAACATAATAATTGTAATTTTACCGAGATCAATTTTATTACAATAAATTTGACAAGGCTAAGATATGCGCAGTAACTGTAATAGCAAATAATACAAGAAATGGTATATTTATTAAATGACGTAACAATTTTAGGTCGAGTGATCGAGAGTTGTTTTATTAAAAAAAAATCTGTAAAAAAACGTCGTTTTTTAACAACTATTTCCTCAATACAAATTTTGCTGAATTCATTACAAATAAGTTATAATTGGCAGATATTTACATATAATTAATATATAGATATATATATATATATATATATATATATATATATATATATATATATATATATATAGATTTGGTAAGAGTTTCTTGACCTTCCTTTTATATTGTTAATATATATAATTTTCTTGGGTATAGGTCCGAAAAAGAAAGTAATTGTGACTGAGGTTTTGGTAGTGTCACATATATTGTCAATTTTAAAAAAATATCATTTTTGACGTTTCGGCAGGAACACCCTTGCCTTTCTCAAAAAATGTTTATCTTAAAACCAAAAAACAAAACCCTACATTTCACAATAAAAACCTATCACTTTTAACTTACCATGAAACGTAATTAATCATTTAAAATTAAAATCTTAATAAAGAACAAATTTCACTTATTTTCACGAACATACGAAAATAACAAAAAAGACGACAACAGCATATCGTTTGCTGCTCACTCTTGGGCGATATCACACTGATTTGGATTTTATTATTTTTAAGGAAAATAACCCATCGTTGGTATGGAAGGGAGGGGCAATATTTACTTTAGTTATATTATATAGAAATAGAATCTATTTCGGTATAATATAACTAAAGTAAATATTGCCCCTCCCTTCCATACCAACGATGGGTTATTTTCTTTAAAAATAATAAAATCCAAATCAGTGTGATATCGCCCAAGAGCGAGCAGCAAACGATATGTTGTTGTCGTCTTTTTTGTTATTTTCGTATGTTTGTAAAAATAAGTGAAATTTGTTCTTTATTAAGATTTTAATTTTAAATGATTAATTACGTTTCATGGTAAGTTAAAAGTGATAGGTTTTTATTGTGAAATGTAGGGTTTTGTTTTTTGGTTTTAGAATAAAAAATTTTTGAGAAAGGCAAGGGTGTTCCTGCCGAAACGTCAAACATTATATTTTTTTTTTAAATTGACAATATATGTGACACTACCAAAACCTCAGTCACAATTACTTTCTATTTTCGGACCTATACCCAAGAAAATTATATATATATATATATATATATATATATATATATATATATATATATATATATATATATATATATATATAGATAATAAAACCAATAAAAATGCGATTTCACACATCTTTATCGAAAGTTCTTGGGCGGAAAAGATATGTGTAGAATAGCAGAAATATATAATTTCTGCAGGTGCAAGACGGCCTACAAGAAGAATTGCTTTTGATTATGTCACAGAGTACCCTCCTGCGATCAAGATTTCTGGGCCTTTACCCTCATCAGGCAGGCTTGTACCCAGGGAGATCTGAAATAACAACAAATGTTTCAGTATGATAGACGTTTCGTTTTCGATTTTGTCATATCAAGCAATCTGTTATTTCAGATCTCTCTGGGTACAAGAGTACCTGCAGAAATTATATATTTCTGCTATTCTACTATATATATATATATATATATATATATATATATATATATATATATATATATACTTACTTTTAAAATATATTAGCAAAAAACCTGATTCAGTTTGAACAATTAATTGGGCAATACTCGTTTTATGTCACAAATTTTATGCGAGAACTTGAAATGTTGACACTGTCATGTTTGAGTCGCTGTGGTAACGGCGGGCGGCCATTTTGAACTTATTTTGTCTTTCATAGGATACCTTAATTTAGTCACCGTTTTTTTGTACTTTCGTGCCAGTTATTAGGTTCATTTTTTGGCCTTATATGCCACTGGAATGCAAAATGGAACTACAGTACGCCATTCTGTTCTGCTATCTTATATCACACCAATATATTACCATGTAACCTGTTTTATTTTTTGTGTAAAATAAAATTGATGAAATTGAATAATTAGTTTTTTAGTAATAATTTTTTAACGTTGGCACCATCTTCCGGCATATTGATTTGGTACCTTAACTTTATGACGTAAAGTCCTTATGAACTTACCAATACATGCGAACGGCAGCCAGTCATCTTTTCGAAGAGCTGTAGGTTGCAGGTTCTCGTGTACACCTTTCGAAATTAAAATGGGCGCCACCTAATTGATTGTGACTCAATTAGGAAGAAATCTATATTGATATTTAAATGCAGACAAAATAAAGATTTGGAGAGCTTTTCAATAAAACGCTAAATAAAGTGCAGACTGTCAAATTTTAATGATCACCTTGATCTTTTGTTTCTTTATTTTTTTAAGAGTTGAGTGAAATTCATGAATTTTCTTTTACGACACTGCCACAAGGAAAAAGTTATAAAAGTATAAAGTATTTCGACAAAGTTGTTTTACAAAATATGGGTTACTTACTTCCCTTCGGCTACCTTATATAAAATTTATAAATATAAAAATTAAGAATTAATTCCTCGTACTCTTACAGCAAGGAATTCCAAAACCATTGTAGAACTCTTGATTTATGTTCTCCAAAAATTACATCATAAACTTGTAACTATATCCCAAAACCATATCTTGAATTCTTAACCTGAAACCCTACAAACGATTGTTTGTCTTAAAATAAAATCGACACGGAATGTGCAAAAACAAGTTATTTACAACAAAGCTATTCAAAGATATTGCCTTACCTCTAGTCATTTAGAGGGCTCCTTCGACGTCAACGGTCACCAACAAAGGGAATTTCCAGACATCTAGAAAGGCTTCTCGAGGACTGACAGCCAAAACAAAATTCAGGACGCTATTATGTTTATAAAAGATAATTGCGAATTAGCTCACAGCAGGAAACTAATTTGAAAATCGACTTACTACGTGGTTGATCAAATGTGGAACCAAACAAAACGGGACCAAAATTTAGGGCCAGATGATGCCCATAAATAGGCCTTAGGCTTTCAACAGCACTGCACTTTAAAAGTAATTACTCATGGCATACTTTCAGTACTTTAAAAAATTGGTCCATTAAGGCACTTTTGTAAAGCCGGACACACGTTGCACCTCTAAAGGGAGCCAATAGAAAGGGCGAGAAAATCAGCTCCAGAAAATTCGAAGAAGTTTGACATTCCCCTCCATCATTCTTTCTCACTTCAGACTCATGCCAACCTAATGCCATAAAATAAAATAATAATTACAGTGGAGTTCACTGCTGGCGCCACTAGTATAAGGGAGCAACAACCCGATAATATTCGGTGTCCCCGAATAGAGCTGGCGAACTGCCCCTGAGCAAAACCAAAATCGTAACTGAAATACAAAAACCAGACTTTGTTAAAGCTGGCTGGATGCCGAAAAATAAGAAACCAATGAGACCATAGTGACAGAAGAGAAAGGCAGGCAAATTACGAATATTTGTAAACAAAACAAAAACAAATTTCATTTGTCTTAATTTAGAGAAGTTGAAAATACTTTACAAAATGTAATTCAATGAATTATGAATAAAACATATTGAGGTATGTAAAATGTAATTTACCTAAAAAATGGTCATATTTAACTGCAAAGTGTTAAATTGATATTTACAAGAAAGAAGAGAGTAAATATGTTTATCATAATTCATGTGAGTGAAATGGACTGAAAGAAGAAACAAAAAAAAACAGAATATTTTATTGTAAATGAAAAAATTGTTATTTTCATTAATAAAGAAGGCCAGTATCTTATGAACTAAAACTGATTATATATTCAAAATATGTCACTTTCAATAGTAACACCCAATTACTATAAATTCTATTAACTTTCTTTTATAAAGTGTATGATATGTAAATTTGGAAAAATCCAACTCGTAGAGTTATTCGACAGGATGGTGTTAGAACACTGTGTGAAAATCAGTAACTATATAACTAGCCAAATTTAGTAATTGCCTCAGTGTTACTATAAACTAAATAATTATACATAAATTTGAAAATGTTATAAGTTTACATGTTTTTCTCTTCTAGACCAAATGTTACCAGTTCATTTCTATGTAACACTTGATTTTTGTGCAAAATTGGAGGAAATTGAATACAGTTTTTTGAGTAATAATTTTTTAACGTTTCACTAGACTGTCATCTCGTTTAGGCATATTGGATTTTTACCAAAATATTACCAGGTTATCCTCTTATGACCCTTATATTTTTGACTAAGATTTGAAGTCAATCTCATGAGTAGTTTTTAAGCTATGTCGCGAACTAGTAGACAGACAGACAGACCGACCGAAGGAATTGATAAAACATATTTTTTTGCATCTAGAGACTCTAAAACCCAATTATATGTAAAATCTGAAAGGGTGATTTTTTTTACAATTATAAATATTTTATTTGGCCGCCATCTTGAATTAGTACCCAAATTTTACCAGTTGGTTCCTACATAATACTTACTAGAAGCCTTTAATCTTTACCAAATTATTTCTGAACCTACAAGGGTTAATCCTTCAACAAACAGCTCTAGCTTTATTGACATATTTACTAATAATTATTTAGCAGTCAAAAAAGCACATTCAGTTCACATTCCAGAATCTATTACTGATCACAAACTTATTTTCGGTGTATTCGATGTTGGGAGCACTGAAAGCAATATAGAATATACAATCTCCCGTGACTACAAAAATATTAACTTAGTTTGATACATGATTCGTTACAAATAAATTGGCAAAGTATATATCACTTTGAAAGCATAGACTACAAAGTGGAAACATTTAACAGTTATATTATATTCCTATTAAATAAACATGCCCCTCTTCGCAAAAGGAAATTTAACAACAAACTTTTTTACATGTTGGGTCACAAAAGCATGCCATAACTAGGAAAAAAAAACTTATTTTAATCAAATATCTCAAGCTAGAGGACGTGATTTTTGGAATAATGCCAAAAAACTAAACTTAACCCAACGGGACAAAATTAAACATAAACCCGATCATCTAAAGAATCCTGAATAAATTAATAATTTTTTTCGTTCAAATGTTGCCAACAGTACCGTCTCTATTGAGAAAATTTAATATTATAACTCACATACATTTTTGGATTTCAATAATCAAACCGAACTACATTTAAATCTTATTGATGTTGACCAAATACAGAAAATTATTATCAAAATTAAATCTAATGTGGTGGGAGAAGACGGACTTTCATTAAGAGATTTGCATATTTGCCTACCTTATGGCATGGAACCTCTAATACATATTATAAATACCTGTATTTTGAATATCGTAGGATCTGAAAACAGGCAATCATGAAGCCTCTATCAAAGATATCTAACCCAAGGGAATTTAAAGATCTTAGGCCTATAAGTATAAAACCGACAGTCTCAAAAATATTAGAAAAACATATTTTCAATCAAGTTACCAATTTTGTAAATAGATTCAACGTTATTCCGCAATGTCAGTCGGGTTTTAGGAAACACTTTAGTACCACTACTTGTTTGGTAAACATTACTAATAATATTCGTCAATATGAAGACAAAAAAGAATCCACATGCCTGGCATTGCTGGACTTCAGTAAAGCATTCGACACCGTGGATCATGACACGCTACTTTCGAAGCCAAAATATTTCGGATTTTCGGACTCTGCAGTGCGTTTCTTCAAAAGTTGTCTAAATGACAGATTTTCTTGTGTCCCAGTAGGTAATAATTCTTCAGCCGAAAAATCACGCTTCATCCCCATCAGACTCAACACTTTCTCCTCGTCTGTTTTCTGTATATGTGGAGGACATGAATAACTGCACAACTCATTCTACATTACATCAGTATGTAGATGATTCTCACTTGTTCCTGGCCTTTACAAAAAATATCTCTACCTGAAAAACGTTTGAAATCTGACCTAAGGAACATTTACAAATTTGCACACGAACACTAAAACATAATGCATCTAAGTCACAAATTATAGTTTTTAACTCGGGTAGAAAAACTAATACCTTTCAAGCTGAAGTAGAAGGTAATCTAATCCCAATCGTGAAAGAAGCCAAAAACTTAGGCGTTATTTTGGACAGCTGATTGACATTCTTGCCCCATATTGAAAATAAAATTAAAGCATCTTATATACGTTTAAAGCAATTGTAAATAGTAGCTAGATCTATGCCTCAAAAAACAAAATATTTTCTTTGTGACAGCTTAATATTATCCCTTTTTGACTACTGCGATACTGTTTATGGGGATTCTTTGACTGTAAGCGTACGGCAAAGAATTCAAAAAGTTCAAAACTCTTGTATGAGATTTGCTTATGGTATTCAATATAAAGAGCACATAACCCCACACCTAAATAACCATAATATTCTTAATATGAAAAATCGTAGAAAATACCATATGTACTCGTTTATCTATAGAATTATAAAAACAGAGCAACCAGCTTATATAGGTGTCAGTCTATGGAAAAAGACTATTATTACGAAACCAACAACTTGCAACATAACACATTTTTGTCATCCTCTGTCATGGTTTCTATGGAGGATTCTATCTACATTATCAGATGTGCTGATTTCTGCTTTTTACAGCTTCAATGTAAGCAAAGATTACTATTTTTCCGTCTCGCACTTTAGTTAGTTTACCTGTAGCACCAGCCCGCCGACCGCGCCGCTTCCCTCTTGCCCCGTTTCACCGCCGTTTCTGTCCAGCAGTAGCATGTAGTTTGTTTTGCTAATAAAAGTATTTTGAATTTGAATAATACTAGATTTTTGTGCAAAATTTTTCAAAGTAGTTTTTTAGTAATAATTTGTTTAACATTTCACTTTTACCTAAATTAATTAATGACCAAAATTTGAGATCAATCGGGTAAGTAGTTTTTGATGTATGTCGTGAACAAACAGACAGACGGAATTGAGAAAACATGTTTTTCAGCATCTGGGGACCGGGGGAAGTAAAAATAGAAATTTATATTATTCTATTTAATAATAATAATAATAATAATAAAGACTTTTATTAAGAAAATAAATATATAAAATATGAAAAATATATATTGAAAAGATATATTCACAAAAAAGCAAATCATGAAGAGAGTGGCGAAGTCTAGCCTAATTAGGCTACTCCTACTCAACCAACAACTCGCCATGATTGGCCTTTCACAGTTTTTGAAGCCGGTAGTTTAACAACACAATAGATGGATGAACCCTAATAATAAACATACAATCCTACAAACGAAATAGTGATATTATACGAAATAGTTATATTATATCTCAACAGTTGGCCCCTTTCTTCTTTAGTCTTTAGTCATTGCGTATTTAGCAAATAAGAACGAAATTTAAATTTAAATTTGTTCATGTTAAATAATTTAAACTCGCTTGGTATAGAATTGTATAGTTTAACAGCGTTATAACTAAAGCTTCTTTGAAACATTGCGGTTCTATGACGAGGCATTGTAAAAATATTTTTATAGCGAATATTTCGATTCGGACATTGCTTCTTGGAATGAATTTTTTATTTAAAATGTTTGATGTATTTGGTGACGTAAAGAGTTTATGTACGAAATTACCAAGATGATACACCTGTTACGCATATTAAGCCAATTACATTCCTTTATTTTATGGGATATGCGATTAGACTTTCTTACTCCATAAATTAGCCTACAGCAGGAAATTTGCATTTTATGTATCCTATTCCTCTCAAATTCCACAAGACATGGCATATAGATAAAATGGCAATAGGAGTAATGAGAAGAAAGAACGAGACTATCACAAAGGATTTTTTTTAAATTACGGTTGAGAAAATGACGATTATTGAAAATAAATTTTAAAGAACCTGTAAAGTGCCCTTATTGATAGGGTTTTCTAAACTACTTAAATCACAATTAAACTCCGGAGCTACTACAAAACTCACTCTTTATTTCCACGTTTTACAACAACTGTCGAGCTTCTCTTTCTCGTTATCTAAATTACATCATCTATCTTTAGTCATCCACCGAATCTCAGTTCGGTGATTCATTGGGTTTCCAAGGGTATTGATTATATTATATAATATTATTTTCGTACTCTACATCCCTTCCTTTTTATAAATTAAAATAAATTAAAATATAACCTCAACTAATATATAATCCTAGCAATAACAATAATTAACAATCATTGCGAACGTAATTTTGATCATTGTTTACAACAAATAACAGAACTAAAAGACTAATAAATAAACTTGTAGCAGAATATTAAATATTAGTAAGATGTTACATTGACATCTTCTTATACATTAAAGTGCAACCTAAATTAATATAATCTAAATAAACTAGAACAAGTGAAACACGTTTCTTCTATATTGTTTTCCCGTATTATCGTTTCTTACTTCTACATCTCCACTATCTTTGGAAACCACTACGTGTGGTGTAGAGTCAAAATTTGGAGTTGTTTTGTTACCTTTGACCACGTTCTTTAGATAAACCTTGTCTCCTACTTGTATGTCATTTTCTTTTGCTCTCCTTTTTCTGTCACTGTATACTTTCCCTTTTTCCTTTTCAATTTTGTCTTTATCCTTCATTTCTTCATCGATAAGTTGATTTGCGTTTGTTAAGCTGGGTATCTTATCTCTAAACGGTCTACCAAAAAACAGTTCTGAAGGGGTTTTCCCAGTAGTAGAATGAGGTGTGCTATTATACATGATTAAATAGTCCCTTAGTTCCGATTTCCAATTTTTTTTGTTGCTTGGCTAATTTTCATTCGTTTAAGTATGCTTCTGTTCTGCCTTTCAACCTCTCCATTTTGTTGTGGCCAGTAAGGAACGGTGTTAAAAATTGTTATGCCCCTTTCTTTACAAAAATTTTTGAATTCTTCCGATGTGAACTATTTTCCGTTGTCTGCGGTTATTGAAATAGGAAAACCTAACCTTGAAAATATTTCTTCAAGTATTCTGACAGTATCGGCTGCAGCGATGTTTCGCATAATCTTGATCTCCTTGTATCTGCTAAAATAATCTACTATTACAAACAGATACTCTCCACTCGGTAGAGGGCCCATAAAGTCGACTGCAACATCTATCCATGGGGCTGATGGAAGTTCTCTGCGTTTCATTGGTTCTGGTGGATTTGGTGCTGATACCAGGGTACATCCACTGCAGGTTTTGACCATTTTTTCTGCTTCCTGATCAATTCTAGGCCACCAAACTTTTGTTCTGAGTCTGTTTTTCATTGCCACTGTACCTGGATGGCCTTCATGTGCGGCTTGTAGAACTTTTTCTCTCAAATCCTTTGGTATAATTATTCTGTTTCCTCTCAATAATATATCTTTAAAGAAGCATAACTCTGTTTGAAATAGTTTGTAGTTGGATACAGAGTCGTCCCATATGCTTTGAAATAGCCCTTGTTTTACCAATAAAATTTCCTTGTCTGCTAAGGATAATTCGTTAATTTCAGGAAGGGTTACCGCTCTTGGCCTTGAGTGTTCAACTACATGGTGTAAATATTTTTCATCGCTATATGGAACGATGTTTGTTTGAGTTATGCAAAGTCTCGACAGTGGGTCTGCTATGTTGTTTTTACCCGGCTTGTAAATGGTTTGAAAGTCAAAGGATTGTAGGCGAAGTACCCACCTCTCAATTCTAGCACAAGGCTTTGCTTTTTTTCCGAATATGACTTCCAACGGCTTATGGTCAGTTACAAGTTCAAATCTTTTTCCATACAAATATATTTTAAAATGTTCCACAGACCAGACCAATGCCAGAGCTTCTTTCTCGGTTTGGCAGTAGCGCTTTTCACAGTCGGTAAGGCTTTTATTTCCATAGGCTATGACTCTTGCTCCCGAACTATCGTATTGGATCAAAACGGCACCTAGAGCCACTGGGCTCGCATCTGCATAAACTTGAGTTTTGTCATTTGGGTCGTAGTATCCTAGTGTATTAACATTTGATAGACTTTCTTTTAGATTTCAAAATGCTTTATTTTGTTCTTCCATCTAATACTTCTCAATATTAGCATGTTTACTTAGTTTTAAACGCAATATTTTTCTAATAGGCTCACTCAGTGTTGCAAGGTTGGCAATCCACTTTCCAACGAAGTTTAATAGGCCCAAAAAACTTTGAATTTCATCTATTGTCTTTGGTGGTCTAAAGTTTTTTATTACTTTTACATGAGTGTCTAATGGCTTAATGCCTGTTGATGAAAGGACATGGCCTAAAAATTCAACTTTGCATATTTTATAAACACACTTGTTTTTGTTGAGGAATACGTTATTATACTTTAGCGTCTCAAGTGTTTTTTTAAGCCTTTCATCGTGTTCACTGTCGTCTTGACCATAAATGAGAATATCATCTATAAAATTTACGGTGCCGCCACACGAATGCAAAATTCTTTCTAAAATTTTTTGAAATATTTCGGGCGCACATGATATGCCAAACATAAGCCTTTTATATTGAAACAAACCCTTATTAGTGATGAATGTCGTAATATATCTGGACGTTTCAGAGATTTCAATTTGATCAAATGCATTTTTTATGTCCAACCTGCTAAAAAATTTTGCCTTTCTAAAATGTGGAAGTAAGATATCCATTGTTGGTAAAGGATGATTTTCTCTTTGAATGGCTTCGTTGGCTCGTCTCATGTCTATACATATTCTCACTTCTCCATTTTCCTTCAAAATAGGCACCATTGGCGATACCCATTTCGCTGTACCTTTTACTGGCTCTATGATATCCGCATCCATAAGTTCTTTGAGTTTTTCTTCTACTTTGGCTTCTAATGGTATTGGAATTCTTCTATATGGTTGACATGCTGGTGTTACTGACTCATCAATTGGGATGTCGACCATAACGTTCTTAAATTTAGGAAATTGTCCAATGACATTTATTCCTAAACCTATTTTTAGGACACCAAGGGCAATGGCAGTGGTTTTCCCTAAGAGACACCTGGTGCCATTTTCAATGACGTAGAACGTTGCTACTTCGGTATTTTTCCCAACAGAAATGTTTGATTCGAACGATCCAAGAATATGGAGTGGGTCTGTACTTCCATAGGCGAAAAGTAGCTTTTCCGGATGTTTTTCTTGGTTCCAAACTTGAACTTTCTCCTTTTTTAATTTAGCCCATGTTCTGTCATCTATAACGTTACTTCTGCTACCAGAATCGATAAGCATGTCCACTACAACTCCACCAATGTTACATTTCATTATACTATCTTCATCGATATGAAATATATAGTCAAGCTCCTCTTCTCTAGTGTGGTGTTTAGACGAATTTCCTGAAGCAATTTTTCTTTGCATTTTCTCAGGTCTTTCTCCTTGTTTGTAACCACCGTTTCCAGCTTCGGTGTTATGATGCCGTTTCCGAGGATTAGTTCGACAGTACTTTTGATAGTGTCCTTTGTAACCACATTTAGTGCATGTTCTTAATTTGGCTGGACATTTCGGAAAGCTTTGCAAATGATTTCCACCACAGCGCGAACATTTTTTTACGTTGGCTACATAGTTTAATTCAATTGTTTTTGGTTTTGAATCGACGAAGTCTTCTAACTGTCTGTTGACTGCTTCCAAAGCGTTAGCCCCTGCTATAATACCATCCAGAGTAATATTGTCGCCTGCGGCTAGAATTTTTTTTCTAAGTTCATTTGAAGAACATTTTCCCACGATTTGATCTATAAGCCGCTCTTCAAGGTTGGTGAATTTACACTTTGCAGCCTGATTTCTGGGTCTAACAAGAAATTTTTCAAATTTTTCATTAGCGTCCTGTTTTGTCAAGCAAAAGATATGGCGCTCATATATTTTCGATTGCTTAGGGTAAAAATAGTCATTTAATTTATCTACAGCTACTTGGTACACGTCTATATCTGGTTCATTTCCGGACTGGACATGAGCTCCTGGAAGGTTATAATAGACCTCCTGTAATGCACTACCAGCAGAATGTAACATAGTTGCCCTTTTTTTAACCGGATCATCGATGTTTGACGCTTCCAAATAAATCTGGAATGATCTCAACCATTTTTCCCATCTAATTCCAATAGAAGCTGGTTCGCCCTCGCAATCAAAGGGCTGCATGGCTATTAAGTTTGCTATTTTTTCTCCTTGGTTGGGTCAATAAGCCCTGTGGAAGATTTCAAATCTTAGGTTTTATTTGAACATTTAATTCGCGCGGCACACACAGGCCAATACCCCTTTTAGTTTGACTAGTTTATCCTTAACCCCGTTTTTTTTTTTTTTTTTTTTCCTTCACATACAAAATTAACATGCATACTTTTTTTTTTTTTAAACAATAATAAAACAATCAAACAGAATATATACGTAAATCTACTATAAACATATGTATAATTAGTGTATTTAGTTTTCAATTCATGTATTGATTATTTTTATTACTAGGATGAATAGTAATTTGTTAATAAAATGTTAATAAAAATGTTTGGTAATATGAGTAAATATTATGTACTTAATTTATACTTATTACGACAGAGTGAAATTAAACAACTGTCTCCTTTTACAAAAACAGTTAACACCCTTTTTTGTTATCTGCCAGATTATATAAGCAAAATATTTCACAAAGAATTATTGATTTGTATGTAGAATGAAAAAAAAAAACATTTTTTTTTATTATTATTGTCTACTAATTAATAGCAATAATAATTAACACTGATTTAATATAATCTAATTAATGAATGTCCGTTACATATTATCGAAATATTTTTTCCGTAAGAAATTTAAGGAATGTGTTAATAAGTAATAATCAATGATGTAATAGTAATAATATACATATCAATATATAAAGTAGCTTCGAAACGAAATTAAAAGTAATATTCTTTTGATTCTTGTGCTCCAAACATCCTAGTTCAACACTATTTTGTGATTCACTTATTTTTATAACGTGGGTAAGTATTGCCTGTATGCTTTAGCGCTCGCGTTACTTTTTATGCCCAATTTTTTTTTTTTTTTTTTTTTTTTTAACTAAAAATTTAAAATATTTCTTTCTTCCTACCTTTTTCAGTTTAGAAAGCTATCCAATTAATCCTCGTCGCCACTTGTAAAGTGCCCTTATTGATAGGGTTTTCTAAACTACTTAAATCACAATTAAACTCCGGAGCTACTACAAAACTCACTCTTTATTTCCACGTTCTTCCAACAACTGTCGAGCTTCTCTTTCTCGTTATCTAAATTACATCATCTATCTTTAGTCATCCACCGAATCTCAGTTCGGTGATTCATTGGGTTTACAAGGGTATTGATTATATTATATAATATTATTTTCGTACACTACAGAACCAAAGGCTTTTTTGTTAATATTTTTGTTGTTTAAATCGAAGGTAAAACTACACCCAAATTCTTAGCCGACTCCGCGTAAGAGAGAGTAACGCCTCCCAACACAATCTTAGCGCTATTTTTTAAAATTTGTCTATTTACTTTATTTGAGATACACAGAAGTTTAGATTTTTCAGAGTTTAGATTGAGGTTATGTGTTTCAGACAGGGATCTTATAATTTCTAAATCGGAATTAATATGGTCTACGGCTTCTGCAGAATTTGAAACTTCAAAGCTACAATAAAGTTGAGTATCATCAGCGTACGCAATCGCCTGACAAAATTTAGGTGAGGTTATAATGTCTGACGTATATAGAATAAACAATAACGGAGATAATACGGAGCCTTGAGGTACCCCAGAAAGAATATTCATCGTATTTGAATAAACATTATCCACAACCACTTTCTGAGAGCGACTGCGCAGACGCGATAAGTTTGACTGATTCGTCTGAAAATCCATAGTAATGAAATTTAGAAGAAAGGAGTTCATGATCGAGCGTGTCAAATGCTTTTGAAAAGTCCAAAAGCACTAGTAAACTTGCGTAAACCGCACTGATTATCCGGAATAATATAACTTTCTGTAAGAAACAAAAACATTTGATCATGCAAAACCTTTTCCAGTATTTTAGAGAGTACTGGAAGTATGCTAATAATTCTAAGGTGTACAGTGGCTTTCCAATGGCAACTTTCCATGCATCTGGAAAATATTTATATTCAATGCAAGAGTTAATAATGTGTAGAATGTAAATATCAATGAAAGGACTGCATAATTTAATCATATTAATTGAAATATCATCAGTTCCGCAGCAATTTGTTTTTATGGACTGAATACTCGAATTTATATAATCAAGAGTAGATAGACTAAAATTAAATTGACAATTGTTATTATAAAAATTATTTTTGTAGAAGTCGATTTTATCCTTGCCTTTATCAGATATGTCTTGCAAAAAAGACCCAAAATAATTATTGATATCTTCAGGATTTGATAAATGGTGTGGCCGATTATAATTTTTATAAGTACGGATATTGAGATCTCTTAAAGTTTTCTAAGTTTTATATGAGTTATTTTCAGCACAAATAGTTTCAAGATAATGTTTTTTAGCTCGCCTAACTAATGACACTGTTTGATTACGCAAATTTTTATATGTATTTTTATTTCCTTCAGTAGGGTGTTTTTTATAGCGCTGCAAGGCTTTAGACCTATGTTTTTCATTTGCTTTATTTCTTCGGTTAGCCACGGTGCTTTAGGTTTAGTGATTCTAGCTTCTTTAAAGGGAGCATGTTTTTCAAATAGGTTTAGTAACATTTCATTAAATAATCTAATTTCATCATCTATATTGCGTTCTCTGAGAATAACATTCCAATTTAAATTATATAGGTCTACGCAAAAATTATTGTAATTAAAGTTTTTAAAACAGCGGTATCTTATTACTTTGGGTGGGGGTTTATGTAGCTTAAAATTCGGATTAACGTATACAATATTGTGATCTGATATATCATTTGTCGGAATAGTACCGCAGCATTCAATTAACTTATGATTGTTGACAAAAATTGGGACAATTAATGTGCTAGTGGACTTCGTTATTCTAGTGGGTTCACTTAGAATCTGAGAAAGGCCGTAGGACTCAAAATAATCAGAAATTGGGGTATTTAAATTAAGAAAATTGATATTTAGGTCCCCAGTGCATATTACTTGATCGAACAAAGGAGAGATATATGAAAGTATACTGTCGAAATCTGGAATGAGGCTATTAATATTGAGGTGTGGAGGACGATAAAAAGCACCAATAGCAACCGTTATAGAGCGAAAATTAATTTTAATAAAAAGATGTTCCAATTGCGGATTTACTTGAATATTAAATGAAATATTTTTAGATGAAATTGATTCTTTAACATATGCCGCTATTCCACCCTCACGTCCTAACCTATCGACCGTATAAATACTATATCCAGGGATAGCAACAGCATAATCCATAATATATTCTGTGAGACAAGTTTCAGTGACCTTACTAAATCAGAAAATGTGTGAAATCCTGTAAGTAGCGATCTGATATTGATATGAGCAAATTTCATTCTATTTTTAACTTAAAAGCATAAAAAAAAAATAATAAAAACAAATCAGAGCAATGACATTTTAATTAAGATCAGCCTGTATGCTGTCGATTTACGTTAAATATAAATAAATTCTACTTAATATATAATTAAAGACGGATGTAAAATACAGACAGTAAAAGAAACAAAAAAAAATTCCAAAATAAATTATTAAAACAATAAGCCGCTAAGCCACGAAATTGCGCAGGGGCCACTCGAAAAAGGAGCTAATGTTAAGGACTAAAGTGTAAAATAATATTAATATTAATAACCAATTAGGGCTATTTCCTCTATTTATTTACAGAAAAGTGGAACTGGCGTGACAAAGGGCGCAGCAAAATAAAGCGGAGTGTGAACAAACCCACATCCTGGGCTCCAATATTCAAAAATATCATAATGTAATAAAAAGAATGAAAACAGAAAGAAATAAAAGATGTAATATTGTGATTTGATAACTTAAAAAACAAAAAAATTGTTAATTAAAAATCCCTAACCAAAAACCATAAAAAGTATATATTTGTGCTTATTCTTAAGAAATATATTATAAAATAGCACATACAGTAAGAGTAAACAAAAGAAAACTATTTTCATATGTGTACATTGTTATTATAGATTCCTGTAAATGGAAAGTCGTATAAATAAGCAAGAGTACTGACTGTAAATCAGGTGTGAGTATCCTTAAAAACACATTTCACAAAAAAACACTAAATAACTTGCATCCGAGTCACTGCACGAGTCATTTAGGTCATTTTCGGACTTAATTAATTTTCGAGCACCCGCCACTTCTATATAAACAAGACCGTTGAAAGACCAGGCTGATTTTCCAAATAAATTTCTGCATTAACCAAACTATTTCTTTTGTTTAATGGTTGGAAAACAGCCAGCTTGAGATTTTTTTATTTAAAAACGATCTAGTGATCATCATTTGTTAGTATATACCATGTTATATATGTAGTACGTAACATTTGAATAATGAAAATACATATATTTAATTTTTTACTGCCGCAAAACTGTCCTAAGCACTAATTAGCATTCGAATCGCACGCCCATGGACAAATTATTTATAGCTCCTGTTATAAGCTTCGAGAAAAATGTTCATCCTTTTTAATATTCTGCATCTGTTTTGATGTGTTCATTACACTGCAATAAACTTGAAAACCTTACCTGTGTCTTAACAATAAATAATCCTCTTTATTGTTTTTATCATTAAATGAAATGCGATTTTATCTGCGAACTGATATTATATAAGAATATGTTTTATATTTAGGCTTCAGTTGTCATTAAATTTAACGGATAACAGATTATGCAAATTATATACGCTATAGATCGGTGTTAAGAACAATAAAGAAAATTATCGTATTATTTTGTTTATTTCAGAGTTTTTCCAAGAAGGTTTTATTAAGCAAAAACGGTTTAGTTTCTAATTCTTAATGTCCCATGTCACGACGCTTAGATGTAAAAATGTATATTTTTAAAAAAATCGTTCTTCTTTTTAACACGCAAACGTAATAGGGGAGTTAGGGACTACTACTAGTACTAATACTACGAAAGTAAACTATTTATTACTTCTCTCGTAAAAGGGAAGCGTTGTAATCGTTAAAAAATCAACCTCCGAGATTTTTTTAGATCACGTAAATTTGAGTAACATCTTATTGACAGTTTTAATTTCTTTAGTCAAAATGACTGATTCAGAAATAAGCATTCCTTCGGATATTAAGCAGAAAGCGTTGTTATGTTTTAATATTTTTATTACTCGCCGAATGCCACCACTGTTATGATTTAATAATTTTAGTATTTTGTATTAGCACTGGTAGTAAATGTAAACACTTCAACTTGTTTCAAATCTCTCTATTATCTTCTGTACAAGAGGGACACTTCTTACTTCTAACAAATCTTTACTCTTACTGTGTCTACTGACAATATAGTACTGACATAATGACTGACCTGCTCTCTACTGACTACCTAGAACTTATTTTTATATGAATTCCCTAATTTGAGATGCAGTGGCGTATCTGTAAAATTGATTAAAAAAGGTGTCTATAAAAGTAATTTGGGGAGTATTTGCTACGCCACTGCTTACTGTACTACAATGGTTTCTTTTAATGTTTTTATAGCTGAACCTTCCCAAGCTTTATCGACATAGTGTAAATGAGTTTATGATAGGTTTTTTCGGTTATAATAATATTTGGGGCGGAAGAACGCGCATAAAATAGAATTTGAAGTAGAATTTAAAATACATATTGTTTACTTAGAATTTCCCTTGCAATAAACGACCATTAAAGCAGCTTTTGTCGGAAGGTTCCGCCGAAATATAGTGTATGTCTAAATATTGCATTTACGTGTCAAACTATCTCTAGACTAACGAATATATAATACTTAAAACTATTCACAAATAAAATGACTATAAAATAATGGGGTCACAACACCTCCCCCCTAAATGAGAGATTTTATAATAATGAAATTGTTAGAAAATTTCGTTCCTGAGTTAAAATATAAATTATGATACAAAATATACATCCTTGTAATTGATACTAATATTTAACAAAAGTATTATGTTCGAAATGATTTTACAAAATTTGCTATGAACTATGTTCTTATTCTATATTATACTAACCTATATAATATTGAAAACTGTTTTTTTTTATAATAATTAGGCATTCTAAATCTACTTAGATTCTACTAAAGAAATTTATTACTTATAATAAAACATAATATTATTACTTTTCTAATTGATCGTCTTGAGGACGTGTGACCAATAGCTCTGCGAGGCGTGTATGATATACCTGGTTGATCGTCCTCAGGGTGATCATCATTATTAATTCTATTAAAAGTTTCACTAGTATACTGAGCTATATATCTATTACTTCTCGGGGATGGTTCAATGGTTTGATTTACCCTTACGCAAATAATTGGTATTATTCCACAACAGGAAGTTTTTCTTATACATTTTGAATATATTTTGTAAATAATAAATAATAATACAACAACAGATACAATGTAAGCTAAAACAGAACCAGAAATATTATATGTCGACAAAAAATTATTTCTTTCAAGATTTTCTGTTAGCTTTTCTATATCACCTAGTTTATGGCTAGCGATGTTCAGTTCAGGAATGTGCTTTGAAAGAGTTTTATAATTTTCGTTTATTAAAATTTCTGTCAGGTTAATGTTATTATTTTTTATTTTTTCACAACAGTCCTCACTAATTTCTAATGGCGGAACAAACTCACTAAATATTTTCGACTGAAAGGCATTACCGTGAGGCACGAGCATCGTTGAAACACTATACGCTTTACACTGTTTTCCTATGGTGACACTGCCGCAATTTTTTAAAATAACGTCTACTGGTTTATTTTGATTAATACATGAAATGGTTAATGATTCAGGGCAAGGCACTGCAAACAGCCAAGTATTAGTTGTAAGTAACTGAATAAAGATACCTCTATTAGAATTTAATATATGTTTTTCGCATACTTCTGGAATTTTATTTGTTACTTGAAATAACTTCATTTCACAGTTTTCCACTAAATGAGCGAATGAAACTGGTTTTTGTTGCTGACAAATCATTTTATCATCCGTTATTTTTATAAATTTATTATATTCGAGATCAGAGAAAGTTATGAACTGCTGTTTTGTTTCGTCTATTGCAATGTATTTAGAAGATGGTTGAATCAAAACAAATTGGTTAGTGGCTAATAGCTTAGGAAAAGGCGATACCTTATATAGGTAGAATAATTGTGCTTCAACTAAAGGAATATTAATTATATAAATTAAATGATTATTTTCAAAGTAAACTTTTAGTTCAATCGTTTTTAATATAAGGTTAGAATGCATTATATCAAGAGGCACAGCAAAATCTAAACCATGGGGAAGAGAATCCGTAACTTGTTTTAGTTCATCAATTAGGTGAACTGGTGTTAAAATTGCTGGGTGTAATAAACCCTTTTTGGCAATAAGAATTGCATTAATCAAAGTCATTACTTCGAGTTGTAGTTGATGTAACATCATATTTGTCAGCGTAATGTGTTCTTCTAGATTGCCTTTTAAGTCTAAAAATTAAATATCTTTTTGTTCTTTTTCTAATTGTTTGGAAAGAATTTTAACAATATTTTTTAAAATGTTTTCATTAAAATCTAAGGTTCCAATAGTATTGTTGAAATTTGTTAGTATAGACTTGACAACTTTAGTTTGCTCTTTCAAAAGAGCTAATGCTGAACCCTCATTTTGCGATAAATCTGAAATTTTGCTATCATAATATTTCGCGTCTTCTTCGTCTAAAGTACCGAATAAAATTTTTGTAGCCTTTCCGATAATATTGAACCATCCTCGTTTATTTCTACTTAAAGTACTATAACCTATCAATTGATGTAAAGTTTCTAAATCTGAGCTAATTTTATCAAAATTATATTTAGTTGACTTTAAAAACGTGTCACAAATGGATAAGTGGTACTGAAAATTTTTATGATTACATAATTCAGAGGTTTGTTTATTGTAGTTTTTTAGAGAAAATTGAAGAGAATTTCCATCGCCGTAGCCGTCAAATGAATTTATTAAATTTAATACATCAATTGCATCTTTTCCTTCAGCCATTTTTTTGTTTGTTAAAATTATAAAGATTAAATACTAATAAAAATTTTGGGTAAAAATTTAAATATAGATAAGTTATACGGTCGATTATTCAATTACTTTTTCAACACACAACGTATTTAAAAAACATATAAAAAAAAACAAATAGTGTCACCACAACAGGAAAATAAAAGAAAAAAACTTACAGCTTCATCCTTAGTTAGCTGGAACGTAAGGCGAATTTCCTTGTTTTCTTTCTTTTTCTCGAAACTTGTTGCGTACTGGGCGCTCCTCCAAGTCTGTTGAAACTTCCTGTCTTTGGTATACCGATGTGGTTTAACTGGTGTGATTCCTGCTGCGTTCTAGGCGCTCCTTCAGAAAACACGGGGAAGTATATCCAGATCCGCTGCCACCAATGTTATGTTTTAATATTTTTATTACTCGCCGAATGCCACCACTGTTATGATTTAATAATTTTAGTATTTTGTATTAGCACTGGTAGTAAATGTATACACTTCAACTTGTTTCAAATCTCTCTATTATCTTCTGTACAAGAGGGACACTTCTTACTTCTAACAAATCTTTACTCTTACTGTGTCTACTGACTTAATTCTACTGACAATATAGTACTGATATAATGACTGACCTGCTCTCTACTGACTACCTAGAACTTATTTTCATATGAATTCCCTAATTTGAGATGCAGTGGCGTATCTGTAAAATTGATTAAAAAAGGTGTCTATAAAAGTAATTTGGGGAGTATTTGCTACGCCACTGCTTACTGTACTACAATGGTTTCTTTTAATGTTTTTATAGCTGAACCTTCCCAAGCTTTATCGACATAGTGTAAATGAGTTTATGATAGGTTTTTTCGGGTATAATAATATTTGGGGCGGAAGAACGTGCATAAAATAGAATTTGAAGTAGAATTTAAAATACATATTGTTTACTTAGAATTTCCCTTGCAATAAACGACCATTAAAGCAGCTTTTGTCGGAAGGTTCCGCCGAAATATAATGTATGTCTAAATATTGCATTTACGTGTCAAACTATCTCTAGACTAATGAATATATAATACTTAAGACTATTCACAAATAAAATGACTATAAAATAATGGGGCCACAACAGCGTCCAGGGGTTGCTTCCCGAAAAATCCAGGCCAAAATATGAGTATATTTTCAATAGATTCCAAAAATATTGCAGAGAGAAGAATGTGCAGAACTATGGGAATGAAAAGGTACTTATTGTGTACTTCGGGGAGTTATCTAATAACTATAGGCCTTCATCTCTCTGGGCGTTTTATTCTATGATAATGATGATGTCTATTAAACTCAATATTGATATCAGCAAATTTAAAAATTTAGTCGCCCTCCTCAAAAGAAAATCTGAGGGATATCAATCAAAAAAGTCAAGGGTATTAACTAAAACCAATATTATAGCATTCCTTCTAGAAGCGGATAACAAAAATGACTTATTTATGAAAGTAGTATTGATTGCAGGAGCTTGTAGGTGAGAGGAGTTGTAGTTATTTATACTGTAAGGGATGTAAGTAACATTTACCAGTCAAGAACGAGTTTGGCAAAAAAGTTCGAGACTGGTTAATGTACTTACATTCCATATAGTATATTACATTTTTCCTCCTCCCTGTATCGCATGTTTACAAGAAAATGCTGGATATTTTTTTGTATTTTCATTATCATTACATTCGATAGCATTCTTATTAAATTATGAAGGCAGCCGTGATCCGTTGCCAGAGCAACATAAGCAGTTTTTATTTTATCAACAATGTCAAGTTGACAATTCATAGAGAAAAGTTTGAAGAAGTCGAATTGTTTGATTCTGTGTGGACAAAATGGATGTTTCAGACTTAGAAGAATCAGCGAATATTGCTTGTTTATCTCTACTACCGGAAAAGTCGAAAAAAAGGTATGAAGCAGCATCCTTTAAGAATTGGTGCCAAAGCAAGACGGTTACTGCAGTCTCAGAAACCTTGTTTTTGGCGAATTTCCACGAAAAAAGTGCTATATTGTAGTCCACACTTTTTATAAAGGAAAATATAGATATTTCTAAGTATCCAAAACTTCGAGCATTTTTGAAAAGAAAAAATGAAGGTTATAGACCCAAAAAATCGCATGTGTTTAAGAGTGAACATGTAAATAAGTTCATGCTTCAAGCCCCCGATGATATATACTTATTGATGAAGGTCGTAATGGTAATGGCAGTTGCTGGAACGTGCCGTTCTAATGAACTCTGTGAAATGAAAATGGACAATGTTAAAATAAGTCAAGAAGTCATAATTGTGACCATTCCTGACTCCAAAAATGAAATATCACGTGCATTTACAGTGACAAAAAATGACGACACTCAGGTTTGTCATTTTAAGATAATTCAAAAGTACATTGATACAAGATCCCACATGACGACTATTAATCCGCTCTTCTTTATGCGATATCAAAATGGAAATTGCTTACACCAGCCTGTCGGGAAAAATACGTTTTCGTCAATTCCAAGAAAAATTGCGAAATTTCTAAAGTTTGAGAACTTCAAAATGTATACTGGACACTCTTTTAGAAGGACGTGGGCAACATTATTAGCAAATACTGGTGTTGATGTAATAGCTATCAAGCGACATAGTGGATGAAAATCCGCTACTATTGCAGAAAGTTACGTAGCTGAGAGCCTTAATAATGAAAAGAAAGTAGCGAATAAAATTTTATACAATAAGACCTAGCCAGAAGTCTCTTGCAGTGCTTCAATAGTGACAGAAACATTGGTTTTAATAGGTTAGAAATGAAGGATCTGTGGAGTCAGAAAATGTAATACACACCGAGAAGAAACGAGAAAACGTGTTTCCAAATGTTGTTAATAATGTGAATAATTGTAATAATTGTACCATTAATATTCATTTCAATTAATATCACCGGATTTTTGTCCGGATTTTTGTAATATGTTGATGAAATCAAAAATTAAAGCTACTTATAGTAATTTCAGATTATTATTTCCCTAGGGATGTAAGTTGACTTACGTCCTGTCGTTAAGGGCAACCAATACCTTGTTGAGTAACTTTTACTTACGTCTGTCAAAGCAGTGTCAAAATAGGTTGCTTACAAAACAGGGAGGGGAAAAACAAAATTGTTGTTGGAAAATGTCGAGGATGAAGGGCGATGTTTTCTTTTTTTTACCGACAACGAAAACGAAAATAGCCAGAAAATTCTATGGTACATCTGGAAATATTCAAGAGATAGACATGGTTCAACTAGTTCGAAAATACATTAACCTTCGCACATGTAACATGGAGCGTGGTAGGTTTTTCATCCAATTTCGAAATGGCGTGTATATGAAGCAACCGCTAGACATTAATTCTCTTGTATCCTAGCCAACCTACTACTAGCAAAAATAAAATTCACCACTGGATTCTACATAAAAGACTACTTTAGAACAATTCTTTATTTTTCTGATAAGAAAAGCGCTAACCAAGGGGTACCCAAAATGCAATATTTTCAAATTCACTCTGTATCTTAGAAACAGAAAAGTGGGCTCTGAAAAGATTAATTACGCCATCTTTCGTTTCACAAAAAACTAGCACATTGTTGTGAAAACCGCATACCTGTGTCTTTCCAAATAACCTAGACACACCGTAAACCCATCGAAATCTGGGCACTCTGTACAGAGGTAAAATTTAATGCTGGTTGAGATAGCTAAAAAATATCCAGCATCGACATATGATAAGAATGACTTTTATTGAATACAAAATTTTGAAATTACAAAAAAAAGGTAAACTTGGACATGTTTATTGAATTAAACATTTAAAAATGATTTAAGTTTATAACAATAATCCCGAAAGGTACGTTCAACCCCTCTTCTTTCCACATTTTTTGTTAACTACGGATTGATTTTTCTGTACATAAAGAATATCTCTTCTGTCAAAAATCATCCATTGTTCAATTTTTTTTTGTAATTTTTGTAATTGCTACAAGACCGCCAAATTCTTGGTCTTTTTTAAAAATAAAGTCATACCTGAAGAACATAAGAGGGCCCTTCGACATATAATTTCAAGAATCAATCGACGATAAGCCCTCAAACTGGAAAAATGGAAAAATGACCGCAGCCAGATAAGCGGGAGATATCCTTAAGTCTCCTCATTGTCATTAGACAATATCACGGATATGATACAATATGGAGCCGGCCATTACGTCACCATATAAGTCGATTGGCATTGTGGATCGTCTTTTGTTCTTTAATATTAAGGACGACCAGATCTCGGTGTGCCACTTGCCGAACAAAAGCGATTTAAGAGGCTCCGTTTTTGTTAGCGGGACAATGAGATATGGTTTAATTAGATCCGCGAGAGGGGCCGAAGACTGTCTGGTGTATGGATATCCACAAAGTGTTTTTAAGAAAGAATTTAAATTAAATTGCTGAGTTAATTAAATTATATAATAAAACGGGTCAAATTTCCTAATTTACTTTCCAAAAACATTTTCTTTGTTTATACAGGGTGTTTCGTTTTGACGTGATACACGCAACTATATTCATTTACTGTCAATTTCGAAAGTTTTTATAATAACATCTATATTTGAATTCGAATTTAAAAAAAAAACCTATTTTTAAAACTTCGAGCGAATGTACACTTATGGAAATTTGAAACGATTCTGACAAAATTTTAAATTTGGCATAGAAGGGTCCTTAGTGATGTTGAATAAGAATCTAAGATCAATATTTGATTTTCCCACCTAAGCTGGCACGTCAACGAGTGATGTGAAAGTTTAGTGAGTCAAAACAACCAGATTTCAGCCAGAAATCTATACATTACACTAAAATATTAAACTAATTTGTTAAGTTTTCGTATCCGGAATTCATGGGCGAAGTTAGGGGGGCTTGGGGGACCTAAGCTCCTCGAAATACCGAAGTAGCCCAAAAAAATATTAAAATTTGATACATACACTATAAAACGAATAAAATATACTAGGACCGGGCTTTAGCCCCCCCAGATCTGATGTCATAAATCCACTCATGCCGGAGTTTCAAAGGAACTTTTTTTCTTAGATATCAATATATTTAGTTTTTATCTTCAGTCACTTCCCAGGCGCACCTATTATAAGCGTAAATTAAAACAATAGAAAGACATAATTAAAAACAAGAAAAGAAAACCTTACTTAAATAGGCACTAATATTTGAGGTGGTTTCTTGAGGAAATCCTCTATATCTTGCCAGATAAAGATACTAGACTTCTTTGGCTTAAATCTTACATTCTGGCATTTCAAAGAGGTAACGAATTTGTTATATTTTGATATGTCAATCTTTCTCTTAATTCTAGCATTGACTGCCTTGCCATGTCGTTAAAATATACCATCAAAACCTCGTTCAAAACTGTCTCCGACGCGATATTCTTGACATTTTTTTCGGCACGCCAAATTTTATATACCTTCAATGCCTTTTCATACCGTCTCCTACTTTTCTCTGGAAGTAAACTTGTTTCTAATCTTTCTGCAGCTTCTTTAAGTTCTGGTGAAGTACCAGTGTTAAAATAGTCTTTGTTATCATCACTTTCTGAAAACATTTCCGGTTTGTTTGTTAGACAAATTCAAAACAACTAACGAGAAATTCAAAATTGCCAAAGGTTATATTTTGCTGGTTTGGAAAGCTTGCGCCATAGAAACCAGTCACCGTGAGTGCGCCCCTGGTAACGGTGACAACATGTATGAAAACATTAAAAGAGAAAATGAAAAATTTTGGCATTCTTACTATATTTTTTCATTCTCAAAATAAAATATTGTACCTACATTTTGATTAATGGTGTGGATGCAAATAAAATAGTATACAAACCTCAGAAGGAAGTTTTCGTTACTTACCTGCTCAATATGTAATATACTCTTATCGTAATTGTCTCTAGAAGAAACGGAGCTAAGTAGTCCGGATCAAAAATTGATTTAATTCGGAAGCGAATTTTTTGTTTCTGATGTAAAGTGCGGGACACGAAAGAAAACCGGGCGGAGTCAATCGGTTTAGGAAGGTCGGCCAAGAAATCTCTTTAAACCAGTGGTGTCCCGTCGTTCTTTAAATAATATGGCACTCTTTTTTAACTAAACGCACTTCAGATAATTAAAAAATGTAACTATGTTTAATGAACCTTTATCTATATTTGTCTGTTTTCTTTCGTGTACCGCACTTCTATATCTGCGTTTGGGCGAAGTTTCGAATTTTAAAATGATTTCATTTTCATTTTTCTTGATCGATTTACCTATAAATATATTTTTTCTTGAGTTCTGTCATCAACGGTTCCCGGGCTACTGCCTACGTTCACTATTATTGGACGACCCTGTAGAGTGATACACGATTTACAAGTCCAGATTTTACAAGGGCAGCCAGCATCAGATCCAGTGAACGAGATTTATCAAAATTTTAATTTATGCAGTTCGTCTCTGGGCTACTCAAGTATGCCAAAAGTGGACGTCTGTCTTCGTTTGTCATATTACTTTATACAGGGGCCGTCATTGTGAAACACTATACAGGGCGTTTCCTAATTGCATGCCGGTGTTAAAGGGGGTGTTTTTATGTCCTAAAAGTCTTTTGAGATACAAGATGGTAAAGTTTAAGAATAAAACATTTTTTTCATCCCAATTCTGATGCTATTGTAGATAACTGCATGAAATTTGATACACGTCTTCTGTGCATTAAGGAACATACGAATTTACCCACTTTAATTACATATGCACGCCACTGGAAGAAATTTCAAAAATTGATTGTTAATAAAAAATGCCCTTTTATGCATAAAAAAACGTGCATCAAAAAAATGTTTTTTTAAAACCCTGTATCTCCAAAGTTAAGACTTTTAGGTTTATATTAAACTTTTTCCTTAAGATGGTCCAAAAATCACCCCCCCTTTAACATTAGCCATGCAATTATGAAACGCCCTGTATAGTACTTCACAATGACGCCCCCTGTACAAAGTAATATGACAGACGGAGACAAATGGTCACTTTTGGCATACCCCAATAGCCCAAAGTCGAACTGCATTAGTTAAAATTTTGATAAATCTTATTCACTGGAATCAGTGCTAGCTCCTCTACTATAACTACATTGATGTGTTAATTTTGGAAAAATATGAGTTCTGTAGTTTTTCAAAGATTAATTGCAATATTAGATATTTTTTGACACCACACCCGGTGTTGAACAGAAGATTAATTATTTTAAAGCAGTTTATTGACTGCTATTTTATGAACAATTTTACAAAATATGCGAAAAAAAACTAAACCATTTTTGAGGTTGACGGCTGTGATTCTAATGGTTCGATTCCTTCTAAATCGTCTTCCTCTGAAAATGATGAGGTTTCGTCGTCACTACTTAAAGATTCCAGTGTGATAACTAAATCATCAATAACCGTTTCAATTTTGCCATCTACTTCCTAGTATTTATCTTCAATAGAACGAACATGTTTACATACGATTTCTAATTTTCAGCCGATATTGAGTCAATCGCTTCTAATGTTATTTTATTTAAATCTTTAATTGAAAGTTCGCCGGTGTTGCGCTCTCGAATATATTTTTTTCTCCTGCCCATGCAAGTTCAATAGGGTTGAGGTCGCACATGTATGGAGGCAGCCTTAAAGGTGTATGACCGAGGTTACGTAAAAGACCGTCAATTTTATACTTTTTTTCTCTAGGCTTGTTGACTGATATTACTTCATATAATTGATATTTTCTCCATGTTGGATCACATACAAGATTGTTCGATTTAAGCCACGATATCATATGAGCTTTTGTAGTATTTAGTTGGCACTTTATCTTCTACGTGAGAATGATAAGACGCATTATCCACTACCACGACTGATTTGGGAGGAAGGTTAGGTAGAAGCTTCTTGAGCAACCATTTTTCAAAATTATCTCTATTCATCTGTCTCCAGTTGTCAGTTCCGAGCGAAAAACTAGAGCAGCACCTGGAACAAATCCGACTTCTGAACCAGCGCGAACTATAATAAAGCGACTACTAGAGCGGATTCCCTGAACAACACCTGTAACACTTTCACTTTTCCAGCATTTGTTTGCTGTCATATCATTATCTACCCAGGTTTCGTCTAGATACACAATATTGCGCCCTTCTTGCCTATATTGCCTTACAGTTGGTAGATATTTCACCCGCTAGTGAAAAATATTTTCGTTTATTTTGGCACTTGCGCTAAACAAAACCATTTGATCGTAAAAGCCGATTTAAGGTTTTATACCCGTACGGAAAATCTATTTTGTTCTTTACAGCACGAAGTAGGGGTTTGCAGGTCGCAACCTTCTTCAAGTTTGTATAAATATCCTCTATTGTTCGTCGAATTACTTGAAAATCACCTTCGTCAATTTTATCTTTGTATGATAATCGGAGTCTTTTTTTACCAGGAGATTTTAAAGGTGAAGTAGAACATGAGCGATCATTATGTTTTCCTTGAATTATTCTTACACTACTTTCCGAAACACCAGTGTAAAATGCAACGCGTTCTGTTCGATTTTGAATTGGAATAGTCAAACTATTATTTTCAGCTTCTCTAGTACAGGCCTCCATAACGCTCGCAATAACTTCACGTGCACCGCTTCGAATTGTTTTTCCTCTTTTGCTCGCCATCGTTACTTTGAAATAATAATTCAAATTCAACGCAACGCATTTATATAGAAATGAAAACAAAAGCTCGAAATGTATAGGCGCCACTGGAAATAGCTAGAACCTTCTAGCGGCAAGTGCATGGAGACTCTAGGCACATCCCACTTTCAAGTAGACCAGTGCGAAATTTACTAAATCCTCGATTAATTTTCCGTACCGCTTAGCTGGCGCACTTTATAGGTGAAGCGGCAAACTATTACAACAAATAAAATAACATAAAATTTATTTGCGTACACAAATTTTACTTTTCCACTTGCTTAAGACTATGAACCTTTATTTTAAGGACCGCCCGGTTTTCTTTCGTGTCCCGCACTTTACTGGCATAGTCACTCACTACTGTAATCGGCGACTTAAATCGTACCTTGGCTTGTTAATATATTTTTGCTCCACGTTACACCAATGTCAGAACAAGGATACCATAATATGTGTACAACCATAATAATTTATGTCAGGTTGTAATGTTTTGTCCACTTTTCTTACATTATTTTTTTTTATTTTTGTATTTGTAAAAAAAAGTAAATCTGAATGTCATCCAGATTTACCTCCTTTGTAGTGAAGTGCAGTTGACAAAATTGAAAAGCAGTTTAGAGATTTGGTTCATCTAAGACATGTTTCTCGAAAAAGAACCCCAAAAGTATCAGATGAAACTAAATTAGATATCCTTTTGAGTTATCAAGAAAACCCAAGTTCACCAGCAAGCCAATTATCTCGTGACCACAATATTGATCATAAAACAGTGTTAAACATCACAAAATCTGCTGGCATAAAACCATTTAAAATGCAGCCAGTACAAGAGTTATTGGAGGATGATTTAGAAAGAAGGGTAGAATTTTGCGAAGTCATGATGGCCGCATTGAACAACCGACAAATTGAAATAGATTGGATGCTTTTTTCTGACGAAGCAACGTTCACTTTAGAGGGTCAAGTAAATTTGAAAGTTAAACAGAAATTATTATATTATTCTAGGCAATCATTGGGCTTGAACCTCTAAACCAGAGTTTCGCAAACTTTTTATCCTGTAAACCAGCCATGTCAAACATGCGGCCCAGTGAGCATTTTTCTGCGGCCCAAATCAGTTTTAAAAATAGCCAGAAAATGCGGCCCGCGAACAAGTTGAAAACCGTTTTTGAAAGCGCGCGCCGCTGCAACAACGACTGGTATAATAAAATGTACAATTGTACATGGTGCCATCTGTGTCTAGGAGGATGAACTACACATACTCAACCTAAAACCTAAAGCCAAACGTTACCTGGCTTGTTCCATGAAATTCTATCGCGCAAAAACACAGATGACGCTATTTGAACATTCTAGAAAGAACTCGAGAAATCACAATCCGTATATAAGCCGTGTTCGATTGAGTTCAGTCGTTCAGTGTTTAGTCAGTTATGAGTCAGTTGTGATAGAGTTTCGAGTGGAGTTGCGGACTTATTGTTACAACACTTAACAGTACTTATTATAATTTATTTCGGATACAGTTTTTAACATGTCTTTTTCAAAACCAAGTGGAAGTAAGAGGAAACTTGTAGTGAGCATCGTATCTTTCAAGAAAAGTGGGAATTAGAGTTTTTTGCTGTGAAGTGAAAGAAAAAATTATTTGTTTGATTTGTAATAGTACAGTTGGTGTCCCAAAATTATATCGTCACTATGATATTCATAAAACTATGTTTGACAAGTGTACAGGCATGGTCAGAAACGAAAAGTTAAATAAGTTAAAATCACAAAAATGAATCTGTCCTTCAAGCGAGCTACGTACTGTCGGAGTTGATCGCGAAACTCTCAAAACCATTTGCTGAAGGTGAATTTATAAAAGAGTGCCTTGTAAAGGCCGCGGAAATTGTAAGTCCCGGGAGCGTGAAGGCATTTCAAAATATATCCTTGTCCCGGAATACTGTCACTGAAAGAGTTACTGAGTTGGCTGCCAATATAAGTGATCAGATAAAGACAAAATCATACTCCTTCATTGCATTTTCTATTGCCTGTGACGAAAGTACTGATGTGTGTGGTGTGGCGCAACTCGCTGTTTTTCTTCGTGCGGTTAATACAGATATCAATGTGTATGAAGAATTACTGGAATTAGTACCATTGCATGATACAACAGCTGGGAAGGATATTTTCAATGCTGTTTATGGACTTTTGCAAAAGTACAATTTAGATTTGTCAAAACTGTGTTCCGTTGCAACAGACGGAGCTTCTTCAATGACTGGAGTAAAAAATAGCTTCGTTAAAATATTACAGATAAAGATCAGAGAAACGGGCAGTGAGAAACCAGATTTTCATCATATTCATTGTATGATCCACCAAGAGGTTTTATGCTCAAAAGTGATCAAGTTGGAAAGTGTTTTAAGTGAAAGTGAAAAAAACTATAAACTTTATAAGGTCACGAGGCCCTAATCAGCGACAGTTTTCTGCATTTTTACGTGATTTAGAAAGTGAGTTCACTGGTTTACCATATTATGCAGAGGTGCGATGGCTTTCGTGTTCTATGGTACTCGACCAGTTTTGGAAACTCAACGAAGAAATATGCGTTTTCATGGAAACAAAAGGAGAAGATGTCAGCCTATTATGCAACGTACCTTTTTTACAAAATCTTTCATTTATGGTAGATATCTCAAAACACTTGTCGGACTTAAATACGAAATTGCAAGGTCCACGTCAAGTTATTACAGATATGCATGATCATGTGAAAGCTTTCAAGTGTAAGATGATGTTGTGGGAAACACAGTTAGCAGAGGATAATCTGTCACATTTTCTGACTTGTAAGGCATATCAGGAAAGTACGAGTGTTCCAATATCATACAAAATATATTCAGAGAAAATGATAAGCCTTCTGGCAGAATTTGAGAAGTGTTTTCAGGATTTTAAGACCCAAGAAAACAATTTTTCTCTATTTACTAATCTTTTCACTGTCGATATTGATAAAATTCCCCCTCACTTGCAAATGGAAGTAATTGAGATTCAGTGTCAGAACCATTTAAAACAAATATGATAGTGTTGGTTGGTACATTCGAATTTTATAAGTACTTGCCAGTTCAATACCAAGAAATGAGAAAATTTGCCTGTAAAATCCTGTCAGTACAAAGTACTTATAAGGTTGAACGACTATTTTCTTTGATGAAAGGAAACAAATCTCCCACAAGATCGCGATTGACGGACGCATACTTGGACGCAGTTTTAAGTTATTTCAGCCGATAAATTCGCGCCACAAATAGACAACTTAATTAAAGACAAAAAATGTCAAATATCTGGCAAAAGAATTTAATGTTTGTTGTTTTTTGTAACGTCCTTTTTATTGGAAATTTAATAAACAGACTTGTCCTATAATGGTATTTTTTCTCAAGATTTTCAGTTGTTTGTCTTCTTTTAGATAAGGTTTTGCGGCCCACCTAGTCAATGGTCTTCATGCTTTTGGCCCACTAGTGACTTTGAGTTAGACATGGCTGCTGTAAACCATTTGACGATTTGTTTGCAGTAAACCCCCGCTTACTTAATATTAAATTGTACTAAATTTTGTAACGTCAAATGTGTTTTTTTCACAGCCCACAGTAGTAACACTCCTTCTCACATTAAAAGGATTTTTTTGTAGGACGGTTTGTTGCAAAAAAGTAATTACAATTTTATTTATACCTTTAGTAAAACGACTGATTTGTATTTTTTGTTTATTACAAAAACTATGGCAATATTAACTGAGACATTGTGAATATTTTGATGAACGAAAACAAAGCAACAATTTTAGCTTTCTTAAAATTCAAACCCAAATCAAATGAATACTTTTATTTTGACAAAATAAATCAGAGAAAAAATATCAACTTCGAAAATTTAAATAATGTTGTTAATGAGAGGGATTAACCTGATGTTCTGATAACAATTGATCGATTGTTTTGATTAACATTTAACTTCAAATGGGTAAGGTACAATGTCATAGATTCATGAATTGTTGCAATTATTGTAAGTTTATCCCTATTTACACCTCACGAACCCCCAAATGCCCTTTTCGTTGACAAGGACCCTATATGCAAGACGGAATTGACCATTAGGTTCGATTTCGACCACTTTGGGAATCATAGCTCCAAACCTCTTAAGTCCTATTAACTAACCTCCATCTTGGGTTAATCGTCAAAATTGCCGGTATTATGCAGACGAAAATCCTCGTTGGATTATTGAATGTCACTGACAGCGTAAAGGGAAAGTGAATGTTTGGGCTGAAATAATAGGAGACGGAGTAATTGGTCCATTCTTTTTGAGGACAACTTAAATGGAGACCTCTATTTAAATTTTCCCCAAACATTTTTAATACCACAACTGCAAATAATATTCCCTAGTAATGGAAATCTAGATCCAAGGATGTTTTTTTCAACAGGATGGAGCCCCACTCCACTTTGCAGGAAATGTAAGAGAGTTCTTAAATGTTGCATTTCCAAATAGGTGAATAGGACGGTGAGGATTTATAGAGTGGCCGCCCCGATCCCCGGATATGACACCCTTAGATTTTTTCTTATGAAGTGATTTAAAAAGAACGATCTATGTAACCAGACCTAAAAATCTAGAAGATTTGAAGGCAAGAATTAGAGCAGAGAAGCGTTTAATCGCGCCAGAAGTTTTAGAACGGGTAAGGGAAGAATTCTACCATCGTTTGAGTCTGTGCCAACAAGTTAATGGAGCACATTTTCAACAATTCTTACACTAGAAAGGTAAGATTTCAGTTTTATTGTTATTATTAATGTTATTATATTTAAAAATTAGTTTTTAATAAATTTCTGACACACGGTTTGACAGATGTCAAAAAAGGTGTCTTTGGGTACCTATTTCAGGATTTTAGAGAAATCTTATTTCCGGCTCAGCTATAAGCAGCGTTCGATTTAAAATCCCCACTCTGTTATGTTGGAAAATATTAGCGTGGGCTCGGCAAGAACTAGTATATAGAAGAAAATAGATTTTTTTTGGAATTTGGCAAACTATAGGCACGTGTTTTTGACTTAAGGTTTTACTACTCTTATATTATGTATATGTTTTTAAATAAATTGAGTCATAAAAAGTTACCTGAAACTGTGAAAACCGTAAAAATAGTTTTTTGACAGCTTTCAAAATATTTTTTTAGGAAAATTCCGCCACTAAAATTTACATAAAAATGGGAAAAACGTATTTACAAATTTTAAGCAGCTTAAAACTTTTGACAACTATCAAAATATTTTTTAAAACAAATTAGGCCTCTAAAAGTTACAACTATAAAAATTGTATTTAAAAAAATTAAACAGTTGAAAAGTTCCGATTACAGTTTTCTAAATTATAATAAACAAGTCCTGAAATGCCACAGGTGCAATAATCCATTTCAGTCAAATGACGATCGCTATTTCGATCTTTTCAGAGCTCATCAGGCTGCGCTAGGCTAGCGAGCCCAATTTTCAAATCCTGGCTCAATAATAAATCAAAATTATACTTTATCATTCTAGCTGTTTTTGACTCAAAAAGGGGCCGACGCTGGAGCCATAATGTAAATTAAATTGTGTGCATGGTTGCCAGATTTGCAAAAATCAAAAGCGGGAGGCATATTGCCATCGATAGTTCCGTAACTAGAAAAAGCTGCAAACTAAGTAAGCCATTTATTAAGTTCACCTCCTCGCAAATAAATCAGAGGAGGGCGAAAAAAGGTCCCCATTCTTATAAATATGTACCATATTTAATAAGTGTCGATTTTATCGAATACCTATTGGTATTATTGGCTATCTATCGGTACAGTTTTAAGTAACATTAATAACACTGGTGTCGTATTTTCACCCGCTTTTTTATTAAAATGAAACACCACGTCTTCTAATAATGGCATAGCTTTCCCATAAGAACAAGATAAGTGGGGTTTTTGTGTGTTCGGAATCTTACAAATCTTAGTCGTTTTTTTTTTAGGAAACTATCAAAGTTGATATTTAAAACGGGCCCCAGAGATTTTAACCATGTTACCAAATAATTTTCAGGAAACCCCTCAACTGCGTGTAAATTATGAAGTCTGCTACAGAATAAATTACGTTATGAACGTAGAAAAGTATTTTGAGTTCTATTCTTTCTTATAAGAATTTATAAACCATTAAGTAACAGAAATAAATTCAACTTAATTTTGGTAAAAAAGCATATATAATTAAAATAAGTTAAGAAATATTGTACATTTGCTAATTTTCTTGCGAAACCTTCTGTGGCACGGATTTTTTGAATGTTGGGCGCTCCTCTTCGACCTTTGGCTGCAACGGAATAAAGTCTCCAGCTTTACGTCCATTTTTCACATGAAAAATTTTAATCAAGCTTACGTCCCTGTGAAAAGCTTCCTTTAGAAATTCGCGTTTCAAAGCTCTTCTTGTAATTTTTGCGGCTATCGTCGAAAATATGATGTAACTAAAAACAAAGGTTAAATATATATGGTCTGGTGTCCTTTAAATTTAACACACTTCTTTTCTAGTTGAATAAAAAGTGTACGACTTATAAAACTTAATGAATAAAGATGGGAAACTCATGAATTTACAAAAAAAATGACGAAAGGAGCATTTTTTAAAATATTTCTATTTGAAAACTCTTATGAGTTTGCAGGCAATTTTCTATTATATATGTATATACAAATATAAACTGTTGGCTACTTGAAACAGTTCACCTGCATTTTTTGGTAAAATTTAAGTTCGAATACTTTTAAAACGAGACGAGATACTGCGATGCGGTTTTAGGTTGTATCTTGCAAATTTTATTACATATAACCGATGTTAGGCGTAAAACTTACCTAAGCTAAATAATTAGTTATTCAGGGAGTTAAACAACACTCTGCAAATTTTTAAATTTTTTATTCTGTTCCAAAAACCTACAAAAACAATTTCTTAGTTCTAATTGTTAGATTAGCGTAATCCTTGGTGAAAGTGTAAAAAAAACCATTTCAAACTTTTTTTAAAATATTTAATATTTTTTAAGATATGATTTTTTTTAAAAAAAAATTATTTTTTCTACATAAATAAGCTGTAACTTTTTATTAGCCACTTGATGTAAAGTTTTCTTGCTGGAGGGCCCTTAAGTAATTTTTATTATAATGTGCACGGTCTGCACAACGCAGAACATATACAGGGTGTGAAAAAAATGTGGCAAGGTTAGTTAAAAATCTAGCAATCTTAAAGATCATGTACGTATATTTCTACACCCTGTAGCATAAAAAAGAATTAAAATTTGAAAGTTTTTACTTAAGCCTTAAGTGATACTGAATATTTTCTCCAAACGGTTTTTTAATTATCTCTCTAATTTTATGATTTTAACAAATACATGTGTTGATTTTACAATCATACTTACCAACATCAGGGTAACACAAGAGAGATGTGACAGGCCTGCCACCTTTTTAGTTTTAAAAATATCAACTTGAAATGTCTCTATAATTCCATAAAAGAAAAATTTTCTATAAAAAATAATTAAGTTACTTTATCTTTGGCCGGAAGTAACCCCCTACTTTTGTATTTTAAATAGGACCCTGTATATTTAACGGACTATCGTATTCAGCTTAAAATTAGATTTTTAACGATATATCAAGTTAAGTTTTGTTTTCAAAGGTTTTTGCGAAGAAAATGAAATTGAAAAATTATACAAGGTGTCAATAAAAACTATCAGAGTAAAAAAAAATGAAAAATTCTATTATTTTCCAAAACGATGTTTAAGTTGAAGTGTCTGGAAAGATAAAACTAAGCTTATTTTGAACTGCTAAAAAGAAGTATTTTGTAAAAAGTTTTTATCATGAAACCTCAAAGTTGCATTTTCAAAAAAGACTGTCCAGCCTCTATTTTAAAAACAAAATTTACCTTGTGATACATCGTTGATAAGCTAATTTTAAGCTGAATACAATAATTAATAAATATTTACAGGGTTCTATTTAAAATTAAAAAAAAATACTTTTTTTATAAAACTTACCTCTTCTCGAGTTATAGAAACGTCTTAAGTTTAATTTTTTGATATTATTAATACTAAAAAGTGGCAGCCTGTTACATGTCTCTTGTGTTATCCGATGTTGCTAACTTTGGCTGTAAAATCAACATCTGTATTTTTTAAAATGATAAAGTTAGAGAAAAAATTAAAAAACCGTTTGGAGAAAATACTCTATACTCCTTTAAACTTAAGTAAAAACTTTTAAATTTAAATTCTTTTTATGCTGCAGGTTGTTGAAATATACGTTCATGATATTTAGGATTGCTAGTTTTATAACTTTTAAATTTAAATTCTCTTTATGCTACAGGTTGTGCTACAGCACATTATATTTAGGATTGCTAGTTTTTTATCTATCCTTGCCACATTTTTTTACACCCTGTATATTTTCTAGAAAATATATGACTTGAATGCCCTCTAGCAAGAAAATTTTACAACTCAAAAAATATTAAAAATTGTAAAAAGTTTAAAATTGTTTTTTACAATAATTTTACCAAGGATTACGCTAATCTAACCAACAATTAGAACTAAAAAATTGTTTTTGTAGATTTTCGGAACAAATAAAAAATTGAAAAATGTTCAGTCTTGTTTAACACCCTGTATAAATACCATTTTATCTTAGGTAAGGTTTACGCCTAACATCGGTTATATGTAATAGAATTTACAAGATTCAACTGAAAACCGCACCTCAGTATCTCGCCTTGTTTTTAAAATATTTGAACTTAAAATTTATATATATATATATATATACCGGGTGGTCCTTTTAAATTCTTACAAAGCGATATTGAGAAAACGGCTGATTGAAATTAAATGAAATTTCTAGGGATGCAATGGGTCGTTGGGGGACATTTTTTGAAGGAGTAAGTAATGTTTTAACCCTTTCCACTGTTTAGGGGTGGGGGGTAACTTTTAAATGTTAAATGGAAAGGTGCAGTTTTTTTCCAGATTCGTAATCTCCAGAAAAAAACTACATTATAATCAATGAATAATTTAATGTCAATGTCAATGTCACTACGCTAAATTCAACAAAATTAAAACGAACATCAACAGAAGAAAAAACTGATATTAGGTACATGATTTTATTTTATCAGATATTCAAAATGACGACAATTTCGAAAAGAATTCCGCACTCTAAATAACATATCTGGGGTGATTTCACGAACTGCACGCGTAATCTTTTCTCTCATGTCTTCGGCTGTAGTTGGAGCAGTCACCATGACTTTTTCTTTGACAAAATCGCACAAGAAAAAATCAACGGGGGTTGGTTGAGGCTGGCGATCTTGCAGGCCAATTTACTGGTCCCCCACGTCCAATTCGTCTGTTAGGGTAAGTGTCATTCAATATAGCACGTTCTTCTCGACAGTAATGTGGTGGTGCGCCGTCTTGCTGGAACCAATTGCTTCACGTTGTTGCTCTGGAATATTTGGCATCAATCTTTGCAAGTCATTTCGAAGAAAATCGCAGTATCGCTGTCCATTAAGATTACCATTGAAAAAATGAGGTTTAATAACAACATCGCCAAATATCCCACACCAAGTATTTATCGACCAAGGGTGTTGATTAGAGACCGTTCGCATCCAGTGTGGATTTTCTTCAGCCCAATAATGCATATTGTTACGATTGACTTGACCACGGTTAGTGAATGTTGCTTCGTCAGAAAATATTATGTTTTCCAGTGAGTTGTTCTCATTGATCCATAGTCGAAACCACCAACAAAATTGCACCCGTCTCTCGAAGTCCTGTCCATACAATTCTTGATGTAAGGTAATATGGTAAGGATGAAATTTAAAATTGTGCAAAATCCTGAGAACTGATGTTTTACACATCCCAGCGCCTTTGGATAGTTCTCGGGAACCAATAAGAGGGTTGAGAGCCACTGTTCCCAAAACTCTTACCGCTATGTCGTCGTTCGTTTTGGTTTTCCTCCTGCTGCGTTTTCTGGATGAGAGTTGGCCGGTCTAGCGACTCCTAGTCTCTAATCGTTTGAACGCCATGTGAGATTTTAGTGGTAATCTTACCGCCCAAAGTGCAGAAGCGTTGCGTTGGTTTTGCTACATTCTCCGAGAATTAATAACATGTGAACTTGGAAGTCGAATTCATTCATTTTAAGGATAGGTATGTTATTCAGAGTACGGAATATTCTTTTCTAAAGAGAGTTTATAAATATTTAGAACAAAATGGCCGTCATTTTGAACATCTGATAAAATAAAATCATGTACCTAATATCAGTTTTTTCTTCTGTTGATTTTCATTTTTATTTTGTTGAATTTAGCGTAGTGACATTGACATTGACATTAAATTATTCATTGATTATAACGTAGTTTTTTCTGGAGATTACGAACCTGGAAAAAACTGCAACTTTCCATTTAACATTTAAAAGTTACCCCCCACCCTTAAACAGTGGAAATGGTTAAAACATTACTTACTCCTTCAAAAAATGTCCATCAACGACCCATTGCATCCCTAGAAATTTCATTTATTTTCAATCAGCCGTTTTCTCAATATCGCTTTGTAACAATTTAAAAGGACCACCCGGTATATATATATATATATATATATATATATATATATATATATATTTATATATATATATATATATATATATATATATATATATATATATATATATATATATATATATATATACATACATATATATAATGTGTTTTCATTCCGGGTGTACATCCGTTCACTACTGTCGTTCTGAAAAGAAGTTTTGCTGACGTTTCGCCAAAATCACATTTGACATTTTCGAAACTTTCTTTCTCGCGTCCGAATAGAGACCAGTCTCTATATTATATCTATTAATAATCTATTAATATATGACAAAAAAATCAAAAATTCTAGAAATCAGCCTCTTTTAAAAGTTTTAAAAGTTTTTAAAAGTTTTTTTTGGAGTTTAAACTAGAAAGGGTGTTTCTTTTGCAGAATTTGACAGAATTTTGTTCAACATGATATACAAAACACAATCTTAAAATTGTGTTATATGAAATATTTAAATTAATACTTTAAGTGTTTAATAATTAACTTGTCCTCAATTTCAGAAATTTAAAAATCTCGAACAGAATCTATCATTTTGAGGTAGGTGAAAACACAATACGAACCTAAATTATATTGATAGAGAAAATATTTATTTTCAAAAATAGATGCAATTTTCCTTAAGCTAACCATTGCTGATTTTTAAGAATTTTTCCATTATTTCTTCCTTTTTTACGCAAATATTTTCTGGCAAAACGTACAAGTCGTGCACATTTTTTATTTATTCATGTTAATTAAATTTTAAAAAAGTTAGAACAAAATATAAATTTTCTATTTATAAGAGTTTCTATATAATTATCGAGTATGCCATGGTTTCCTAGTTTTTTTCTAAACCCTTTTGCGTTATGTTAGTTTGTTATAACGATTTTTTGTAAAAAAAAACGAAACAAACCTAATAATGAACATAATTTCTGTAGTTTTATTGTTACTTCTACCGCTTTTCGTACGGAATTTGCCGAAATATTTGTAAAAAGAAGGGAGTAATTCTAGAATATCATAGATTTTGATGATTAATAACTCAAGAACGAAACCTCACCGAGAAAATCTGACTTCAAATTCGTGATCAACGCCCCATAGTCTACCAATATATCACAAATTATTAGAGTGGTTACCTTAATCGAAATTTTACCACAATACATTTTAGTTGTAAAACTCCAAAACATTTTTCCTTGTCCTTAAAGATCAAATTCTTAAAAAAAGACTCTGGGTATTTCAGATTTTTCGATTTTTTCAAATTTTAAACGTAAGGTTTTGTCTTATAGTATAAATTAAAAAAAATAAAAATTGCGGATGAAACACTTTTGACCCAGAAAAAAAAATAAAAACTGGCCAAATTCCCTAGAATTTTCTAAATACTGCAATGCAAAAATTCCATAATATGACATTAGAAATAAAAGTACTTACGGTATATTTAAAAGGCCTTCGGCACCTAATCTGGTGTAAACCCGGTAGCGATTTACGGAGTACACCAACGTTCTGTTTTGCTGCTCCGCTGGCAGCAGCGGCTGGACAGTACGCGTTTTTATGTTATCGCTTTAACGATGATGCATTTGGCACCTAACCTGGTGCTAACCCTTTACTGTTTCACCTTGTGCTATTGATGACAGTGTTTCAACTATACAACAAAACCTTTGAATAAATATACAGTTCATTTATTAAAGGAACAAAATATTAACAATCCTAATAAACCGGAATAAATTTTACGTTAACAAAATGGAATTGTACTTGGCAACATTGTTTCTTGAACACGAGGAAATGGCGAAAATTCCCATTTTTTAGTTGGATAACGTCAAATTATTTTGTATATTTTGTTGATACATTTTTAACACTAATTCTTTAAAAACTTAAGGTAGGAAACAGTATATAATATAATAATATATTCTAATTTGCTATTATGCATGCAATTTTAACATACTTAAAGTAACACTAGATGTTTATAACCGAGTAGTACCTTACAAAGTTTTAATTATTTGTTTTGCAAAAAAGTAGTTCATCCGCAACTTTTTTTACTGAAATGTATTTATTTCGAGGTAAGCTCTACAGCAATTCAAAAGAAAGCTCGGAAAATAAAAATACCTATAAAATACAAGAGCCAGCCGATATTTGAATGATTTAAAAAAGAACCAAACATTTCGAATCATATCCTTTGTAAACTAAAATATTCAGGCATACGAATTAACTAAGACTCTGTGTAATAGTGCTATAAAATAACTTACTTAATTCCTATTATTTTATATATAGGTTTGTGTGTTAGCACCATATCGCGCAACAAAAATAGAACAGAAGACTAAAAACAGACTAAAAAAAAAACAGTTTTTAAAATAGGCATATGTCAGGGTACTGGACATTGACTTAATGTCATAGATAAAATATATGTATTTAATGTCAATGTTTATGTTATTTTTTGATAAAGGTTAAGTTTTTTAGTGGGCTAAATCACAGTATACAAATCTCGGAGTACTAAAGTAAGAAAACTTGCCCTTACCGTTACCGTTTTCAATACCCCATACTGTTCCCTTATCTTGAACACGCTGCACAGTATACAAGGGGGGCTGTTGGTGCAGAACTGTAAATCGCTAGATTACTGATAAAGTAGAAATTAGTATTTAAGTTTAATAAACCCTTAAATCATATATGGGCAACCCCCCGCCCCCTGGCCGGATCTGCCCCTTTACCAGCTGCAATCCGGCCCGCGCGAGATTCAGAAATTTCAAATAACGCGCAAAAAATAATGATTTAACTCACATAGTTTATTTGTAAGTACTGTTAAACAACTGAAAACTGTATTCTTCAAATCACAAAGACTAAAATCGATAAATGGTTTTATTAAGCGTAAGCAGTGAAACGTCGCAGATCGAGTCAGAAATGGTCGTTACAAATAGACAAACAGATAAACATTCTGGAAGCCACCCGATGAACTTTAAGCGCTCCGAGCGATACGTTATGAATAACAGTCGGCTCTGAGGGCTTGCATCACATATTCGCGTACGATCGAGACTCTCGATTTGAGAGTATTCTAGTTGCTTATTGCGGGTAATATATAAACCGCTCAGCGCGCGTGTCAACTCGTTACTTCTTAACAACTGATAAAAAAGACGCGGGAAATATTCAAGCAAATTCAGCTCAGAAATGGAGGAAACACAAATGAGTAGTAAAAATTGTTTTCATTTTTTGATATCATCCAGTCACGAAAACGTTGAATATCGTCGCTATGCTGAAGAACCGAAACTACTGTGACAGCAATTCACTGATCAGTTTTCCGATTTTAAGAATATGGATAGCACTTTCAATTTTTTTGCAAATCCTTGTAAGTGTAATGTGAACTTCTAGAAGATTCATATTTGAAGTCGAAATTTGATGATGTGGAACTAAGCGAATTTTACACATTTATTCGTAAACACGTATAAATTTGAGCAGCTTTTTTCAACCACGAAAATTAATAAAAATAAGCATCGTACTCGGCTGACAGATGTTAATTTAGAAAACACTTGCGCCTATGTAATAGTGATATTGACCCCAATATTAATCATGTTGTTTCTCAGCTTCAAACTCAAGTCTCTCATTAGTTTTCACTTGATTTTTCTATCTGTTTTTGTTAATTTGTTTTTTTATATGTTTGATTATGTTATTATAATTAATAAATCAAAAAATTAGTAAATTTGTATCGCTTTTTTATTCACTACTACCTACTTATTTCTTACCTACGACCTGATTAAGTCGAATTACGACCTCAGCTAAGCAAAGATTGCCCATAACTGGTTTAGAATATTCTAGAGCCTTTCTCATGTTTGTGCCGACAACATTTAGTGGGTTACAGCATTAAAATCTACACAAAATTTTTATACCAAAATTGGCTTATGATTAAAATAGTGTTTATATAATCTTAATTTAAGCACCCTGTAACTATATTGTAGATTAAAAATTATTTTCTCTATTTATGATTTTTTATTTATATATTGGAACTATTTAAGCCAACGTTAAGAATTTCACCTGTTTATTGCAGGGTTAGAGAAGAAAGCACTGACATCAATTATACCTCCAACGGCACTTGCCTATACATAAAATGTATAATTCATGTTTACGTAAACGGCTATTTTTAATTAAAATTAAAGCAGTATTAATAGGACTTAAAAAAATTATGCATCCGATTTTATTTCTGCTTGACTTAGTTAGAGGACGAAATAAAAATAACCCGTATTCTAAATTCTCGACAAACTGTTAATTTTGCTTATTTTTAGATCATTCTCATTTTAATATAATGCACGATGACAACTTTAGAGATTACTAAATTTTATATTTAACACGTTTTCCGCAGATATACGCGCACGAAAAGTAGGTCTCTTGAGATTTATAGCACTATTTTTTAAATATTATTTAGAATCACTTAGAGATAGTTTAATATTCCGTCTTGTTGAAAATGACGAACTGTATTTCAGAGTGCTTGATAAGCTTATAGTAGGACTCATGTAGTTAAAATAATCAAAACTAAGTGTCATTTATGTAACAAATTATGTCGATCGGGTAAAAAATTACACGAGTGTATTTAGATCCGTCAAAGGCCTTCGGTATAATCAATTTGCCTATTCAAATAATAGATACTCCAGGTGTGCCGCATCTTCTATAAAATAATTCTTAGCCAATAGGATGATAATAATCAGCCGTATTAAAAAAGCTGTTGTCAACAAACCTTGAAAAGAGTTTACCTTCTGGAGTCACTTGTTCATAAGGTGATGATTTTGCCAAGACTCCCTCAAAAATTGTTACAATCTATCTCAATGCAACTTTGAAATGGAACGTCCATATATATCGTTAGGCTTCTAAAGTAAATATTATGTCACCTTATTCGTAGTAATAGGGAGGAACTGTTCCTTGAGGACGCTTCAATTTTTTTTAATTTTCCTAGTATTTAATCAGCGATATATTATATTTAAACGGCCTTCAAAAAGTTGCTTAAAGATCTTCGGATGCCAAAAGCGTATTATTCGCTATATATTTATGCTGTTATTAAATTAGGATGCTCATTATTCGGTCTCAAACTATTGAAACTGTTAAAATGTTGTTTGTTCCCATATTAGTATTTAACTGTAATTCAGATCCACGTATGTTTAAGGGGGAACTGCACGCAGTATTACGGATCAGTTGTAAGCCTTCCGCCGCTGCAATATTATGTTAAAACTATGTGAGATATATATTAGCTTCAGTGTGATTTTAATAGGGAAATATGTATAGTTGGGTGCTAAATGCGAATTTTTATGAAAAATTAGAATTTAGAATGACAAAATTAGTGGCAAAGTTGTCCATTTTCGATTATTTTTTGACGCAGATACCGACCTATATATTTTTTTTTCACAAAATGGCTGTTTACCGCCTTATATTGATCCTTTGTCTATATAACTGCAAAATTTGAGATGTTAAATCGCACTCATGTCTTTGTATTTCTGCAGCGCGTGAACCCTGTTGAGCCGGTTTTCATCCAAAATGTATTTTAAGTTGCCTATAGACAGCATAATTTTTCAAGTTCTGACGTGAAGGAAACGTCTTGAATTGAGTTGTTATGATACACTGAAAAAACTGTGACCAAAAATATATAAATATATTTAAAAGTAATGTACAAGTGAGTTAGTAAAATAAAAGGAAATTTCTGTTTATTAAAAGTAAAAATGTGGAGAAATATAAAAATGTTGCCAAATGTAAAACAGGTGGAATGTTATGATAAAAAAATATATTTACATTACGTCTTTTAAATTATGGAAATAAATATAATTCCACTACTTCGGTGATCAACTTGAAGTAGAAATAAGCATCAAATCTATTTTTAGAATTATAAGAAAATCAATATCCTCAATCGGTTGCAAGAAAGAAGTGCCAACCGGTACTCAGTCGAATTCGAAAGACACTTGTTTGAACGTCTCTTGTAAAATTTTAAGTTTTATTTGATTGTAGCATATACTCTTCATTAAAGTTTTGTTTACGAATCGGGGTGCTTTATTAACGAATTAATGTGAATATATTTGAGAGTAAGATACAACCCAATTAAAAATATGTCGGATCTAATTCAATCTGGATATAATTGAATTGGTACCGGCTTCAATAAAGGAAGCATTGTAATCGTGAAATAATCATCCTCAGAGATTGTTTCAGATCTTCACGTTTCACGGTCCCTAGATGCCATTACATTCCGTCGGTCTTGTAATGGTTTAATATTTCTAATCCCACCGCTGCCACCAATTGTAATGGTTTAATATTTCTAATCTCGCCGATTGCCGCCAATTGTAATGGCTGAGGGTAATAGTACTATTAAGACACTGGGATTCTTTGTTATTAAAATACGACTTTAATTTAAAAAAAAGAATAACACTTATATTGAAAACTTAAATACAACAATATAACAAAAACTAAGTAAATAGGGGAAGAGCAAAGAGGTGTCTGTACTGGGCAGAAACCCGTTGAATTCTGTTCGTCCACTCCTTTGCAATTCATAAACTAACTTAGGTATAATGGTTAAACCTAAGAGAGGCCCTTTGTCGGCTCCGTTACTTTGTAATTTCGACAAAACAACATAATTCCCAAAGGGTCTAATAGCCTAGTTTATTTATTTATGATTGCCAAAACATTTCTTGAAACCAAGGTTTTATTATGTGTGAATTATGGTATTTTTAAATAATTCTATTTCACTGTTTATACAAGATCTAAAAGTATACTAAATTTTATGATACTAATAAAATCTGTCTAACATCTTGGGTGGACAAGGTCTAAACAAACTTTCTTAGTTTTTGTACTTAAAAATATCGACTGGCTTCTTGTATGGAAATGTGTGAGCAATTATAATACATTTAGTTTAATTAAAAATATATATGTAATGCTAATTAAGTATTAAGGTACTAAAATTAATGAGATCACAACAATCTGTCTGTCCGTCTGTTCGTGGCATAGCTAAAAAACTACTTACCCGATTGACATGACGAGAGCCTGGTAATTTTTGGTAAAAATCTAATATGGCCAAACAAAGTTGCGGTCTAGTGAAATGTTAAAAAAAATATTATTGAAAAACTACTTATCCAATTTACATCAAATTTTGCAAAAACATCAAATATTATGTTAGAATCAACTGGTAATATTTTGGACGAATTCAAGATGGCGGAAGAAAATGGCGTCTGAATAAATAATTGTGGTATAGGGACCAACTAGTGAAATTGTGGTACTAATTGAAGATGGCCGAACAAAATATCTACTGTCTCTAGATGCTAAAAATATGTTTTATCAATTCCGTCGGTCTATCTGTCGAAGTGTCTGTTTGTCTGCCAGTTCGAGGCATAGCTTAAAGACTATTTATCCGATTGAGTACAAATTTTGATCAAAAATTAAAGGTCATTTGGGCTTGATCTAGTAATATTTTGGTAAAAATCCAATACGGCGAAACAAAATAGCACCCTAGCGAAATGTCAAAAAAATAATACTAAAAAACTACTTATCCAGTTTATATCAAGTTTTGCACCAACATTAAAGTAGTATGTTGGAATCAAATGGTAAAATTTTGGTACGAATCCAAGATGGCGGATCAAAATGGAGTACTAATGAAATATTTAAAAATTGAAATTGTGGTACTAATTCAAGAAGACCGAATAAAATGGCAGACAAATAAAATGCTCGTAATCGTGAAAAAACACCCTCTCAGGTTATACATATTTTCACGATTTAGCTTCTCTATATACCAAAAATATGTTCTATTATTTCGGTCTATATGAGGATGAGCTGATAATATTTTGGTAAATATCCAATATGGCTGAACAATGTTAATAACATTATTACTAAAAAAACTAAATATCCAATTTTGCACAAAAAATTAAGAGTTAAATAGGAATGAACTGATAACATTTTGATATGAATTCAAGATAGCAAAACAAAATAGCGGTGTAATAAAATATTTATAAAATCAGCCTGAAAATACTATTCATTAAATGAACTTTTGTGCAAATTAAGTGTGATATAGAGAAAAACTGATGCAGTTCTGTTACAGATTTAAGGAAAATTAAATGTGAAATTGGATAAACTGGTACGTATTCAACGTGACGTAACAAAATGGCGGTATTTGACAAGGTGGAAACTACTTATACAGCTTATTTTAAATTATGCCCCAAAATCAATTGTAGCATAGGTAGAAAAAAACTGGTAAAATATTGGTAAGAATGCAATATGATGGAACAAAATGGCGCCCAATAAAAATGTTTGAAAAGACAGCATATGTAACACATATATACTGTGACTATTTACTGAACCGAATTGGGTCTTATTTCACTCATTCTTCACCATTCCCAACAAAAAATCATAACGAGGTCCGGGTAAAGGATACCGATTATTTACGTATGAAGCTCGATTACACTTACTAATACATTGGCAGATTTGAATACATTTTTCAGGAAGTATTCAAGAGAGTACCGGGGTGGTCATATAGTAAGCACTGAAAAAAAATGGCGGCATAGCAACGGCACGAAATTTTATTAAAAATTCGCAAATCGCAGATCGAAAATCAAACGAAAATCGAACGAGGGAATAAAGAATAACGATCCGAACATCGAAATCAAAGCTGATATACTCACTGGCAAATTTAGAGGGAGCGAAAGGGGCACCGCATACAATATTATGTATAAACGAAAGCACTGCGTCAGTTGAAAATAGAAATTCGCCCCCTCCCCCTGAACGAGATCTGTAGGTCCTCCCTTTATCTGTTTTACATGTTCAACAACCAAAAAAAAGTCTTCACTTTATGCAAATTAAAATAATTTTGCCCCTCTCCCACGACATTATCCTACGGACAGCCATAAGCAAGTAAATTTCTAAATATTATCCGAGGTGGCGCGCTGCCGCTCAAGTAATAATTGTAATTTATTCTGGTAGCCGCAGTTTCTTTCAGTATTATATTTATATTTTCCAACACGTCAGTACGTTTTCATGTTACTTTGAACGTGACTTGACCTTGTCGCTGATATTTCGTTTGCTGTGTGCAGTTTAGTTTTAAAATACCAAATAAAATGTAATAAATTGTATCTCTAATGACTGATGGATGTTCGCAGGGCGGAGTTCTTTCTACGCTCTTGTGGTGTCTGGTTGTGGATGGGCTGCTTCATACTCTCAACGAGAGCGGAGTTTATGCTCAAAGCTACGCTGATGATCTTGCCATTATAGTAATAGGCAAGTTCCCAAACACCATTATAAGGCTCATGCAGAGGGCTTTGGCCATGGTGGAAAAGTGGTGCCAAAAACACGGTCTGTCTGTTAATCCGGATAAGACCGAAATGGTACCATTTACCCATAAGAGAAAAGTGGACCTTGAGACGCTCACCCTCTTTGGGAAAGAGTTGAAACCTTCCGGGTCGGTTAAATATCTGGGCGTCTTAATAGACTCCCGACTGACCTGGAGGGATCATATTGAAAGGATCACAAAAAGGACCACAGTGTGTCTATGGGCGTGCAGACGGTCCTTCGGATCAACTTGGGGTTTAAAACCTCGTATTGTGCATTGGCTTTACACGTCAGTGATAAGGCCAATGATTACTTACGGCGCTCTTGTGTGGTAGCCCGCCACTCGCAAGACCACATATAGAAGGATGCTTGACAAGCTCCAGAGACTGGCGTGTCTGGACATAACTGGAGCCATCAGAACCACACCGACCCGATCTATGGAGGCTATTCTGGGACTAAGTCCTCTGCACTTGCTTGTAGAGGAGGAGGCTCTGAAAGCTTCTGTTCGTTTAAACGACTGGGGTCGTTGGATACACAATGACTGGAATTTTGGGCATACGCGAGTTTGGACTGAACTGATCAGATCAGACCTTCCCCTAGCAAGAAGAGATGCCATTATTCCGGTCTCAATTGCCTCTAAAAGGTTTTGTGTAATTGTTCCCGAGAGAGAACAATGGAGGGATTCCTCTCCATCCTTCCTCAAACTGGAGGGCTTTGTCTGGTTTACAGATGGCTCTCTAATGAAGGAGGGATCTGGGGCGGGAATTTATGGGGAGAGTCCCAGGGCAAGAATTAGTCTTGGTCTTGGACGGTATGCGACTGTATATCAGGCTGAGATTACAGCAAGCTTGGACTGCGTACAGGAAAACCTTTCCAGAGGATACCACGACAAGCATATCTATATATGTTGTGATAGTCAAGCCGCGATTAAAGCTCTGTCCTCGAACAGAGTCAATTCGCTGCTAATGCTTGAATGCAGGAGAGCCCTAGAGAGGCTGTGTGAGTCCAATAGGGATAGCCTCATTTGGGTGCCTGGCCATCAGGGCATTGGGGGTAATGAAGGGGCGGATCAGCTGGCTCGGAAAGGTAGCAACACTGCTTTCACTGGGCCAGAACCTGCTCTTGGAATTGCTCCTTCAGCTGTCAAGGCTAGGATTAAAAATCGCATTGTCGAGGAATTCCGTGCTGAATGGCACGAGCTAGCACGACTCAGACAGTCTAAGATCTTCATATCAGGCCCTTATAGCCGTTCTGAGTCTAATAGACTTCTAAACCTAAACAAAAGTGAACTTAAAACTATTACCGGGGTCCTAACTGGACACTGGCTAGTGAAATATTACCTGCAGAAGATTGGCCTTGACAACGATCCATATTGCAGGTTTTGTGCTGAGGTAGATGAAACTACCGAGCATCTAGTCTGTCGATGTGATGCTTTAGTCAACGCCAGACTGCTTTGCTTGGGCGACACCTATGTGGAACCCGAGCTTGTGGGACGTGCGCGACCTGAAAGGATCCTTTCCTTTCTAAAAAAGAGTGAGCTCTTGGCCTGACACGCCTACTTGGGGGATAGCACAATGGGCCCCAGTGAGCCTAAGTGCTGCCCTTGTCGGGCTCCCCATCTATGTCTATCTCTAATGACTTCAAATTATGAAACCAGGGCTGTATTTGTAAAAATCCCCGACGATGGCTATTTACAGAGTCGAAACAACGTTAAAGGTGTTGGTGCAGTGCATTATAAGAAAAGGGAAAAAATGATTCTGAAAATTAGAGCAAAAAATCCAGATCCGTACTCAAAAAATTAAGTTGTAGTCGGTGGCTCGAACATAAAACGTGGGAGGTGAAATTTGACGGCACCGTAGAGCGAAAAAAAAATACGAAATTTTCTAAATTAAACTGTGTCTCGAAAATCAATTGTTTTTGGAATATTTGACGAAATATATTTATGGGTTTTTCACGAATCACCCCAAGTCTTAAAAACTAGCAGGAATTTGGCAACAAACGATCTTACCTGATCATCAAAACGGACAACTTTTCTCTAATTTAATCGACCTTGTTTCGTTCCATTCAGAGAGCAACAGGGGCATCATCAAGTTGGCGAAATTGTTTAAATGAAATTTTTTTTTCCTGATCTCCAACTTTGTTGCTCTCGATCAATTGGTAGTTAAAATACAACTAAATAACAATTTAGGATTCATGTTATATTTATTTAAACTTTTTATAAAGTACACCTGGTATAATAAATCTAGGTATTTTTCATTTAGTACATTAAAGTCAGGTAGGTAATAAGCATGGTTCTGTAAAACTGGAGCCAGCTGCATCACAGATTGTTAGTTAGTATCATAAAATAAGTAACATTTTGTTATTTTGGTCTCGAAAACATTTTTGTCCTTTCCCAGTGATCACTAAAAATTACATTTTGGTCAAAAATGCAACCGGATCTTCCACTACACATTTAGAAAAAAAATCTTTACGACCATTTTTGAAGAGGATAATTCCAGGGGCTTGCAGTCCATGGAAGCAAGGGAAGCAATGCGTCCCCAAAAAAAATTACAAAATATCTTCTAAAATGTAATTTTTGAAATAGGAAACCATTAATTTAGTTTATATTAAAAATGCTTAAATATTATCTTAATCGACCGAGCGACAATAGAAAATGGAATAGAACCTATGCGGGCCGCTAGCTTATCTGCAGCCAAGTCCTGTATGCTTGATTTCCTGTGAGTCGAGCCAGAGGTTGTTGAACTTTCCACCGGCTGTTTGCAATTTTTGCATTTCAGTTGCGTACTTTAAGTGGGGGCGGAAGCTATCGTTGGAGTAGGTTGAACGGCTATCCGTGTGTTGTGTGATACGTACGTCGCGTCGTGCATGGTGCGATATGAAAGACAATAATACGGACGTGGATATGCAAATACCGTCAACTTCGACTGCCGGTAATAACGTTGAAAATGCTGGAGAATTTAGTAAGAAGAGTGTGTGTGAATGTGTGGTGTGTGTCTTAATAATAAAGGGATTTTCAACATTAAACATCGCAGATAAGCTTCAAATAATTTCCAAAGGAAGGGCAAAAACGCCTATGAAAAATTTAACCACAAAAATTAAAAACTGTATTAGACATTTTTATCCGGAAAAACAATACGAACAATTTAAATGGCTAACAGAGTGTGAAAATATAAATAAATTATTTTGTTGGCCATGTTTACTTTTTGAACATGAAAAAGGTCTCTGGAATAAAGCGCATTTGCAGGTCGTCATAAAAGAAAAAGTCTTCGGCAAACCAGAATTGAACACGCCCTTAATAAACAGTTGGAAATTAGTCACCGCCAACACAATGAACTAGTCGATGAAAATAGGCAAATATTAAGAAGACTTATCTATGTTGTTTGTTTTCTCGGACAGCACGAATTGGGATTTAGAGGTCATGACGAAACAAGGGTTTCTTCAAATAGAGGAAATTTTCAAGATTTACTTAGTTTAATGGCTAAATATGATGATTGCTTAAAAATTCATTTAGAGTAGTCTAGCGTTTTTCGCGGAACGTCGAATCGAATCCAGAATGATTTAATTTCCGCTGTTGCAACCATTATTCTAAAAAGAATTAAGCAGGAGATTGGCGAGGCGCGGTTTATTGCTATTGTTCTGGGCGAAACAACTGATATCACTAATTTTAGCCAATTATCTGTAGTAATACGCTACGTTAAATCAGACGGAAGTATTCAAGAGCGATTTTTAGGTTTTAAGAATGTGTCCGAAAATCGTACAGCAGATGCATGACAATTACGGGGTCTGCCAGCTGAAGTTCGAGAAACTTCCCAAGTGCTGTGTTTGTACATTGTTTTGCTCATAAATTAAATTTAGTTTTATCCCAGTCGATCAATCACATTAAAGAGTGTAAAGTATTTTTCTTTACTTTAAGTGGCAAAACGTACACAAGCTTTGGACTCCATTGTCCACAAACGATTGCCCAAAGTAGCCCCTACTAGGTGGAACTATAATGGAAGACTTGTGTTAACACTATCTGAAAATCCTGAATCACTGATTGAACTATTTGAGAATAGAATAGAAAATAATGAAACGTGTGACTTAGAAGCAATAAATAGTTCGAGGGGGTTTTTGAACTGTTTGAAACGAGATTTTAATTTTAATTATTTGTTGAACATATTTTCAGAAATATTTCCATTCTCGGACAATGTTTTTAATAAATTACAAATTAAAACAAATGATATTGCTTTTTGCCTAAAAAAAGTGGATGATTTTAAGTCCATGTTAAGTCAAAAAAGAGATGACTTTGACCTATTTTGGGAGAAAACGATGACGTTAAATGTAGAGCCACATGCCAACCGTCTTCGAACAGACAAGGTGGGAGATGTTCAAATATCATACAGACGCCTCTTTTATGAAATAATCGATCAAATTTAGCAACAAATAAACTATAGATTTAACAGTTTAAATGATTTTAAATTCCTCGCGCTCTGCAATTTTGATGAATTTAAAGGAAAAACTTTTCCAGAAGATACGTTTCAATCTCTTCTTCTTCATTATGCCCAGTTCTTCGACCGAGTGTTACTGCGAGTTAAACTAAAAGTGATTTACGAAACTGATAACATTAGCGCAAAAAATAACGCTAAGGAACTAACGCAATTTTTAAAAGACAAGGAGCTGGAAGATGCCTATATCGAAGTGTCGAAATTGTGTGAATTAGTATTGACAATATCTGCCACAAGTTCATCAGTAGAACGCAATTTTTCAACACTTAAACGTATAAGAAATTTCGCGAGAAATTTAACGGAGCAGGAGAGACTTTCGCATACATCGCTGTTGTCCATTGAAAACAAACTTCTCCAAAATATGTAGGAGCTTCGACGTTTTATGATGACGTCATTGACGAATTTGCAAAAAATGATCGAAGAATCCAATTACATTACAAATAGGTAAGTTTCTAAAAATTTCTTCCCTTTCTTAAAATTTCACCGTACGCCCCTGGATAATTCATTTATTATATTTACATTATTGCTCTATTTAAAACATTTGGGAAGATAAAAAAATAAATTTTGGCATCTTTCTTGTATTTCTTTAACATGTGGAGGTTTTAACAATGTAAACTTTAGTTAGATTAAAAGGGCTTTCAAAAAAACTACGATTAAAAAAATGCCTGCTTTTAATTTTTTTCTGAGGGTCGGCCTAAAAAGGAGTCTTCTTTTTGGAGTATAATTAAATGATGTAACACACATGATGTAATAAAAATTTGAATTTGATCCTTTGAGTTTTGCTCTCTCGTCTCTCGTCAAATAAAAAACAAACATTGTCACGTTTGTTTATACTGCAGCAATTGCCATATTCAAGTTTGTTTAATTTATAAACTATGATATACTGTTTTAAGGTATTAACTACTTGAAACTACGCCTTAGTTCTTTTGCTGAGTTGTTAAACTCATTTATTTTTGGCCTATATTGGAGTTTCATTAACCAAATTTAAATCCGCTCTTAAATTTTTAAAACCCGGCATAAAAACGCATGTAATGACTTTTCTGTATTTTAAGCAGAACATTAAAAAGTAAATACCGAAAAAAATTTTATTTCGCAGTTTGGCATAGCCGTCCTTTCCCAATTAAAATTTGAACTTAGTATCGACCACCTTCAACCTGCCGCAATAAACAACTGAAAGTACCACCGGTACTAAAAATAATGTCCAACACCCAGACTCGCATCATAATTTGTGGTCAGTTCCCCGGCATAAGAGTCTTATTAACCAGGATCATTATAAAACTTAGTAATAAAATTTTAACACATTAAAATAAAATTCATATAAATTCCCTGCCAACTGACTCACATTAGGGGATTGTTTACGGCAGTTAGTGTCACTACAGGTCATATTTTTGTTCGTAAATAACTAAAAACGAAAAACGGTGACTATAAAGTAACTATAAAACCATAATACGACTACCGTGAGCGCGATCGTCTTTTTATGGTGTTGTTTTATTTGCCTCAGTTCATTTATTTTATATTTCGGTCGAGATACTTATATGAATGAATGCAAGTGTTATTACTGCACTGACAAAGGGGCATCGAAATTAGTTTTCTTATACAATTTATTAGTGCCAATTAAATATTCGAATGAAGGTTAATAAAAAATCATGTGTCTTTTAATTGCTGCAATATAAAATGTTTATGCAGCGACTAATTTAAACGAACCAAATTTCAGAAACAGTACTAAACAAAGATCAGTTTATTTAAACAGAATAAAAATCGAAGAAATTGTCCATATTTCTCAAAGAGACTTAGTTTTATTAACAAACATAGAAAAAAACTCCAAGTCTCATTAAATTATAATTTCACAATTTACAACAAACATGACACGTGTTTCGCCCTTTCGAGCATCATCAGACCTACAAACAACAGAGACAACCTTAGTAAATAATCACACTCACAAATCCTAAAACAATAACTTACAAATAGAATAAAACACACTAAAGCACAACAAAACAAACAACTACTTATATATTTTTGATTGACATTAAAATGAGGTTAAGTCTCACGTGATTAAACAGACCGGACCGCCTGAGTGGGACGCCGAAGGAATTTCCCACAGACCACTGGACTAGTCAAATAAAACAACCAAAAACTCTCACTCTATGAATTAATGAATGAAATGACGGTTGCCTACAATTATTATTACATTAAATTGTTAAATATTAGGGTTGGTTCGAAATTAAAAACATCGTTAACGCAAGTGAGAATAGGACTTTTTAGAGCTTTGGTTATTTCCATTTTTTCTAGAAGGTCAAGCTTTTTCCCCTACGGACATTCATGTAAAACATCAACGTCAGAAATAGAAAATTCATGACCTGACTGAAATGATTGGCAAAAGCTGAAACAGTCTCAGTTACATCCGTATTTCTGAATTTGTTGACAAGGCTTAAATGTTCTCTCACCCTTGTGGACATTTTTCGACCTGTTTGTCCCACATAGGTCGTGGAACATTAACTACAATTTAGTGCATAAACCCCAGATCTGGACAATTTATCGGTTGTATCTTTTGTCCTTACTAAAAGTCTCTTGAGAGTATATACTGTTTTGAATGAAATATTGATATTTTTAATATTTTTAAAAAATTTAGATAATTGGAAAGAAATACTTCAGAAAAAAGTAATGCACTTAAAAAAACTTGTCTCATCATTAAGTTTTGAATGTATGACACTATAGGACATTTTGAACTTGTTTATAAATTTATAATATAATTTGGTGATGGACTCCAAAGGAAAACCTTTATTCATAGCAATCTGCATTATCACGCTCCTTATTAAATGCTTCCCTTGACAATGGTAAATTACACAACCGATAGAAAAAGGAGTTGAACGCGGCGAATTTATGTGTGTAAGGAGATTTTGAAGCATACTGAATAACATTATCCGTGGACGATGGTTTCCGGTAAACTTCAAACTCTAATCTACTGTGTTTCCTTGATAATAAAAGGTCAAGAAACGGTAGTTTTCCTTCATCTTCCAATTTCCAATGTAAACTCTATTTTAGGATGCAACGACTTAACGAATTGTTGCCTGGACACCAATAAATACACAGTTTTTATTTGACATTTAGTTGCCTCTAACTCTTTTTAAAGAAAAAATGGCTTTATACAGTGTCCAAGAGCGTTTAAATCTTCATGAATGTTACATAAGAAATAATAGGAGTCCAGCATTAGCCCTGCGGGAGTATCGGTTGTTGTATCCTGCAAGACGGGTACAAACTTTTTTTTCACGAATTGTTCGTGATCTTGAATGTGGAGTGGTAATCAATAAACAAAAACGGCGCCCAAAAATTGTCCTAACAGAAGAAAAGCAATAAGAAATTCTCCTGTATTTTGAAGAAAACAACGAAAATTCGCAAAGAGATGCATCCCAGATCTACCGGGAATTAGTAAGACTAGTGTTCAAAGGACTTTAACTGATAATAACTACCATCCGTTCAAATTTTTACCAGTTCAGGAATTATCCCAACAGGACTTTCAAACAAGGCTTTTTTATTGTTTGTTGTTATTTATCGATGAGTCAATTTTCAATACCGCCGGCATGTTCAACCGAAAAAATACTCATTACTGGTGTAACTCGAATGAACATCGTGTAAAAGAAATTAAAAACCAGGGTCGGAGAAGTGTTTATGTGTGGTGTGGTATTATCCGTGATCGAATAATAGGTCCAGTATTTTATGACTTTGTTCTGAATGGTGAGAGGTATTTAAATTTGTTGGAGAACGAAATATTTCCATTAATTGACAATCTGCCGAACGATATTAAAGAAGGGCTTGTTTATCAACAAGATAGTGCTCCATATCACACTGTAGTGCCTGTTAGAAATTGTTTGAATCAACGGTTTCCATTTTGGATTGGTCGGTACGGGACCATAGATTGGCCAGCGAGGAGCCCCGACTTAACACCCCTGGTTTTTTTTATGGGGCAACCTAAAAAACGAGGTGCATAAAAATAGGTGTAATACTGTTCAAGATTTAAAAAGGAGAATTAGGCAAGAGGTAGAAACACTTAATGCAACAGACGCGGTTAGAAAAGCTATTGCGAGAATTGAAACCATGTATACTACTTGTATTGCCAAAGACGGGGGGTATGTCGAAAATGTTTTGTAATAAGTAATTAGTTACTTTCTTGCATTACTTGTTGATTTAATGTTAAATTTAATTATAATGTTAAAAAAAACTTAGAATAGGATATGATTTAGGTTTAGTTAGATTTTTAACAAAAATACCCGAATTATTGTAGAAAATAACTTCTAAACTACTAATTTTTGGAATATAAACTATATATATTGGAATGATGCAGAATTAAATCCTAAACACAATAAAAATGCTAAAAACAGGGTGTTCCGTTTAAAAATAAGTTTTTTTAGTTACAAAAACATTTTTTTTATGGTCATTTGTGACCCCCCTGTATAATGGATTTTCGCTCTTGATAGGTCAGAGTATTAAATATTCATCACTCCCATGGATCCATAACCGAAATTCACAATTTTAGTCTTCAGGTGTGAAAAAATTACATTTTTCCAAAAACCTGCTTTTCCGAAAAAAATTAGAAAAGTTTTTCTTAAAAATTACTCAAAATTTCGTGTGCTAAAATCAAACGTAGAATTAGAATTTCTAAAAATATTCATACCATTTCATTAAAAAGAAAAAAGTTGGTTACTGTATTGGCACAATGGAACACCCTGTATACATAAAAATATTATAAATAAAAAATATACTTAGGGTCAAATACTTTTTGTATTTAACTTTTTTTTCTCAGTGTCTTATTTATTGAGATAAAGTAAAGGAGCATCTTAAGTGGACCACCCAGTACATATCCTACCATTTATGAGGAAGGCAGTGGAAAAAGTATATAAATACTGATCTTCTAAATTACCTAGAAAGGTTTAAACTTATTCATGTTAGGCAACCCAGATTTCTCCATAAAGGTCCACAGGACATCTTACTTTCGTAACTCATAACTGGACCAAGTTCATCAAATTCCATGGGAAAGCCCAACTCTTCCAAATGTTGTCTGTTGCTATTCCACACAATGCAAATATCATCCACGTATCTTTTATATGCTGTTAGGAAGGAGGCAAAATAACTATTCATTATCCTGTTTTCCAAATTATTCATGAAAACCTCACTCAGAAATGACGACAAACAGGAACCCATTAATGTTAATCAAAAATGTATAAGTAGTTGTTTGTTTTGTTGTGCTTTATTGTGTTTTATTCTATTTGTAAGTTATTGTTTTAGGATCTGTGAGTGTGATTATTTACTAAGGTTCCCTCTGTTGTTTGTAGGTCTGATGATGCTCGAAAGGGCGAAACACGTGTCATTTTAGTAATTATAGTTTACTGAGACAGAAACCTGGAGTCTTTTTCTATGTTTGTTATCAAACAGAATATTTAATAAATTGAAAAAAAAATCAAATAAAATGCAGGGTCATTTTGCACGTCAATTTTAAACATTGTTTGTTTAGTTTACAGCAGCTTTGCCTATTGTTTTAGTCAAAAAGCTAGTTTCATTTTAAATAAACTTCTGGCCATAAAAAGTTCATCAATGATTTTTTTTTACCAAGGTTTGAAGATGGATATTTCAATTGCAAAACGCGATATCGAAATGCGATTTTTGGTGTTCGTTTGGCAGATCTGTTGGCCGGTATTATGTACTTCAATTTGCATGTCTTCATGTGTGCATAAAAAATGAAGTACATATAGTACTTGAAAAAATTCGATATTTGAATATTCGAATAATTTTGCATCTTTATAAATCGATTATTCGAATCTTCAAATATTTGAATATCTAAACATTTGCCTAGTATTTGAATATCGAAATATTTGAATAGTTGAAATTCGACTACTATGACTATGACTCGAGTATGACTTTTCAAATATTCAACTTTTGCAATTTTGTTGTATTAGAATATGTATTTATGAAGTATAATCTTGATATTTCGTAGACTATACTTTTCAGTTGAAGTTGAATCATGGGTATTAGGGGTTGTTAATGATTGACATTCGTTGTGATGAAATTAGGTAAAGAAATGTGGTAAATCTTTGGGAAATTATAGTACCCGATACTTGTTATAATTAAAGTGCACATTTTTTTGTGCAATTTTGAGTGAAAAAAAGGATACTTTATAACACTTTTTTGCCAGTTTTTTCAAGCTGAATTTTATAATATTTTATTAAGCCGCCACCTTTTTTTCAAATTATTTTCAAATTTGACATACATACACTTTCGGATATAAAAAATCCGATTTTATTTAGTCAACGTTTAGAAATCCAAAATGGCGGCGCCAATACGGCCGACGAATTTTATTGCTTGTGAAACTAAAACTGAAAATCAGTGCCTATGAAAATTTAAGTGTCAGCATTTAAAAATTCAAAATAGCGGTGTCAAAATGACAATGTCAACAGGTCGGACGGATGATTTTAACATTTGTGGGGATTATTTAAGAATGCACAACAAAAAACAAAATGGTGGCGCCAATATAGGGAACAAATTTTGTCATTTGTACAGATTCGGCTGAAATATCAGTATCTAGAAGTATTTAAGAATAAAAGTTATGAAATTTTTGTCAATATTTGAGAATTAAAAATGGCGGCACCACCATAGCGGACTAATTTTTAAATTTTTGCAGATTTGATTAAAGTTCGGCATTTTGGGGTATCTAAGACTGTACATCATGAATTTTTTAAAAATTCAAGCTTGTAATGCCAACGTGGCGGCGGAATTTTAACATTTGTGTAGATTTCGTTGAAAGAAAGTAGAAATCTGGTGGTATTTGAAAATACATATCAAACATTTTTAGTAAATATTTAAAAAATAAGAGTAGGAATGCCTAAAATGCGAGCAAATTTTAATGTTTATACAGATTTGGTTAAAAAGTGAGCAATTCATACATTTTTAGTAATAGATATTTAAAATGGGGATGTCATTAATCAATAAATCAATCCGATAAGTACTTTTTCAGATATTTTTAAATATTTAATTAGGCCACCATTTTGTTCCCCCATTTTGAATTTGTCTCAACATTTTTACCAGTTCATCCCTAGATAAAATTTGATTTTTGAACAAAATTTGAACATAATCGATGTAGTAGTTTTCTGCATTGACACACAATATTTTATTAGGCCGCCATTTTGGATTTGTGGTAAAACTTATCAGTTTATGGTCATGTCAAACCTAATTTTTCTGAAAAATTTTGATAAAATGGATAAGCAGTTTCTTAGTAGTATTTTAACATTTCAATAAACCGCCATTTTGTTCAGCCATATCGGATTTTTACCAAAATTTTACCACGTCATAATCGTATGACCTTTAATTTTTAACCAAAACTTGAAATAAATAGAACAAGCAGTTCTTGAGCTTTCTCGTGGACAGACATACAGACTAACCGACGGAACTGAGAAAACGTGTTTTTTTGTAACTAGAATACTTTTTCTTGCGAGGAAAGTAAAAAAAGCAAGCGCTATTAGATACGAATAGAATGGCGAATTGTCATATTGTTTTTCCATGTTAATAGCTAAAATTAAAAAAATAAAAGATTCTTTCAATTTTCAATATCCTAAATCTTAAATTCTAACCAGTTTAGAACATGAAGGGTTTATAGCAAAAACCGCACATGTCAGAAAATTCCATTTTTTAGATATAGGCAACACTGCATTCAGATAATTTATATCTATCGGTCGGTAAAATTATTTCCGTCAAAAACAACTCACGTCACCTCTAAAAACGTTATTGAAATTTAGCATGTTCCGTTAAAACAACACTTGTCAGGGACATGTGCTGTTTTTGCGGAAAATTGGCGTCGTAAAGTACTGTGATAAAAAAGTTAAAGGCTTAGAACATGTGAACCATAGAGGCAGATTAATACCAGAAAAACGTCTCGGCGAAGATTGTAGGTAAGTTTTTCAATAAAATTTAGTTTAAACTTTTTCTAACCTAAAAATATATTGTTACAGGTGTGCTCGCTTCAAGTGTTTTACGGCTTTATCTGACCAAGAAAGGCATATTGTATTGAATGATTTTTACAAAATACCATCAAAAAACCTTCAAGACTCACATCTTTGCGGCCTCATAAAAGTGGAACCAATCAAACAAAGAAGATCTCGTAAGCAGAACGGAAGAAACCTGGTACAATATTCAGACTCATCGGAAGAAGACGCTAGACCCAATAATTATGACCATGCCGCGTCTTACAGATACAAGGTACGTACAAAGCTGGGTAATAATAATAGTAATATCAAAGAAGTACCAGTCTGTAAAAAAGCTTTTCTCAGTCTTCACGACATAACCCCGGCCAGACTCAGACGATTACAATCAAGTCTTTGCGAAAATTTAAAATCGCCCATTGATAGAAGAGGTCAACACAAAAACAGACCGAATGCTTTGCCCGAAGAGATAGAAAATCTTATAAAATTACACATTAGATCTTTTAAACCCAGACAGTCTCACTATTCCTTGAGGGAAAATCCGCATAGGTATTATTTAGACGAAAGGCTAAACGTGCGGCGCATGTACAAGATGTTTTTAGAGGAGTATAAGATTCACGCATCTTATAAAGTGTACTGGTCAATTTTCTACTCAAAATTTAACATAAAATTTGGCTTGCCAAGAACAGACACATGTTCAATTTGCGATGGTTTAGTACAAAAAGAGGCTGCAGCGGAAAATGAGGATTTAAAGCGATCCTTCGCAGCCCAGAGGGAGCTTCATTTAAGAAAGGCTCAATCATTTTATGACTTAAAGAAATCTTGGACGGCTAAAGCTAAAAAGGGAGAAGCCATGGTTGTCTGTTTCGATTTTATGCAGAGCCTACCCCTTCCGCATATTAGAGACAATTTGGCCTTTAGATGCCGTCAACTATGGTACTATGTTTTCGGTATTCATAACCTAGCGGATGATAGAGCCTCAATGTATGTTTACACAGAAAATATCGCAAAAAAAGGTCAGAACGAGGTCACTTCGATGTTATTTGATTACTTTGCCAGAGTAGTTGATATAACTTCACGAAATTTGATAATTTTCAGTGACGGATGCCCGGGTCAAAATAAAAATTACGTAATGATCCACTTTTTGTACATTTTAGTTCACTGCCTGAAGTTATTTGAAAGTATAACTTACATTTTTCCTATGCGAGGTCACTCGTTTCTTCCAAACGATCAAGACTTCGATCATCTCTAAGCGCAAAAATGTTGAAACCGCCGAAATCCCCGAACACTGGCATAAAATTATCAAAACTTGTCGTGAAAAACCCTCACCTTTCGAACTACGTGAAATACAGCAAAAGGATTTTTTTAACATAAAACAGGCAACTGACAAGTTCTTCTTGAAAAAGCCCAAACCCGCAGTTCAGTTAAAACCTCTGCGTATGTTTCGCATCCAGTCATGTAATACATTCTTAGAAGTACAAGATACTTACTCAGGCATGTGGAGGCAAAGTATAATAAGGAACAAAACTGCATTACCAAATGAGCTACACCTACACCCATTGTTTCAAGGTCCAATCCCATTAAACCCGTTGAAGTTAGCAGATCTGCAAACACTAAGCAGTGTTCTTGCAGACAAAAAACATTGCACATTCTACAAATCTCTAGTTCCTGGTGATGAAGAGCAAGAAAATCCTGATGTCGACGAGGAAGATAATAGCAGTGCTTACGGTGATTTTGAATAGTTAAAAATATTTTTTTATATTCATTCTTATTCTATGTTTAAGGTTTCAAAATGTGTATTCATTATTTCTTTGAATGTCTGTTATTAACGTAATAAAGCCTTTAAAGTAATACTTTCTGGTCAGTTTCTATCAAAAACCACATTTGTCAAAGAAAAAAAGCAAAATAATAACTAAAGATTATGTTTTTTTTTACAACTAATTATTGTCAATAGAACCTGTGATATGAATTTTATTGCTTGTGAAACTAAAACTGAAAATCAGTGCCTATGAAAATTTAAGTGTCAGCATTTAAAAATTCAAAATAGCGGTGTCAAAATGACAATGTCAACAGGTCGGACGGATGATTTTAACATTTGTGGGGATTATTTAAGAATGCACAACAAAAAACAAAATGGTGGCGCCAATATAGGGAACAAATTTTGTCATTTGTACAGATTCGGCTGAAATATCAGTATCTAGAAGTATTTAAGAATAAAAGTTATGAAATTTTTGTCAATATTTGAGAATTAAAAATGGCGGCACCACCATAGCGGACTAATTTTTAAATTTTTGCAGATTTGATTAAAAATCGGCATTTAGGGGTATCTAAGACTGTACATCATGAATATTTTAAAAATTCAAGATTGTAATGCCAACATGGCGGCGGAATTTTAACATTTGCGTAGATTTGGCTGAAAGAAAGTAGAAATCTGGTGGTATTTGAAAATACATATCAAACATTTTTAGTAAATATTTAAAAAATAAGAGTAGGAATGCCTAAAATGCGAGCAAATTTTAATGTTTATACAGATTTGGTTAAAAAGTGAGCAATTCATACATTTTTAGTAATAGATATTTAAAATGGGGATGTCATCAATCAATAAATCAATCCGATAAGTACTTTTTCAGATATTTTTAAATATTTAATTAGGCCACCATTTTGTTCCCCCATTTTGAATTTGCCTCAACATTTTTACCAGTTCATCCCTATATAATATTTGATTTTTGAGCAAAATTTGATCATAATCGATGTAGTAGTTTTCTGAATTGACACACAATATTTTATTAGGCGGCCATTTTGGATTTGTAGTAAAACTTATCAGTTTATGGTCATGTCAAACCTAATTTTTCTGCAAAATTTGGATAAAATGGATAAGCAATTTCTTAGTAATATTTTTTTAACATTTCAATAAACTGCCATTTTGTTCAGCCATATTGGATTTTTACAAAAATTTTACCACCTCATCATCATATGACCTTTAATTTTTAACCAAAACTTGAAGTAAATAGGACAAGCAGATCTTGAGCTTTCTCGCGGACAGACATACAGACTAACCGACGGAACTGAGAAAACGTGTTTTTTTGTAACTAGAATACTTTTTCTTGCGAGGAAAGTAAAAAAAGCGAGTGCTATTAGATACGAATAGAATGGCCAATTGTCATATTGTTTTTCCATGTTAATAGCTAAAATTAAAAAAATAAAAGATTCTTTTAATTTTCAATATCCTAAATCTTAAATTCTAACCAGTTTAGAACATGTTTACGAACACATTTTTACTTTTAATACCAAAAGAATCGCCATTTAAATTCCTTTACCTGACAACACTTATATAAAAAATTGGTCCAACTCAAGTGAAAATTAAAAAAATCATTCGAAACTTTATTATTTCCCCAGATTTCACCCAAAATCTAGTGATTTTCCAAATCGCAGTATGTTTTTATGAGCGTGAGACGCCCTTCGCCTATATTAATATAGTATAGGTGTATTTTATAATTATTTTAATTCTCTGATAGGAAAAACTATTTTAATCGGCAAAAAAATCACCTCTTTCTAAGTCTTTTTTGTATCATTTTACTTCTAAAGATTCTCACATGACCCTCGACGAAATTATTATTCTGAACCGGATTGGTCAATACGTCTTGTGACCCAAAATAAGTGAAAAGGAAATCTTGCTGTTTACTTAGTGATTAAAAGAAAATTCCAAACTTAAACGGCCATTTTTTACAAACTCACATTGCCGCACCATAGTTAGGTCAACTAAAACTCCTTGTTTCGCAATGTCCAAGATAAAGTAAAGAAAACTTATTTATTAAATATTTAAAAAAATAATGTTCTTCTAATGTCACCGCACCTTTAAAACGCTGCTTCTTGAAGTAAGACATCATATAATTAGAAGATTTGAGCCATATCAACAAATACACAATAATACATTAAAACACATGCAGTAGTGATGCTAAGAAAATCTTGGTATCTAATAAAATATTTTTTAGCAAATTAATTTCTTTAACCCAGATATGCCTAAAGTTTTGACATTAAAAAAAAAATCAAATATTCTTATAGAATTTTTATTTAAGACTAATAAAATAATAATTTTTGTAACAAAACATTTTATTTTCTTTTTGGTTGATAAAAAAAAATGGTGTACTAAATATAGTACACTAGGAAAATAGCAGGCAGTTAGGTTCACTTTGTGTGATATGACGCAAAACATTTTACATGCACCCCAACATTGCATTTTTGGCATCTAGTTGTAGTGCGATCATGACAATGACCGCATCTTGTTTGTTTTGGCTGCGGAATCACATAGTGATCATAACGATCCCGTCTTATGTCCACATTTTCCAATGCCGATGGTCTGCCTCTTGAAAATGATGGTGGTTTTTTATTTTGTGTTAACAATACCGTTGCGATTCGCCTTCTAAATTTCAACTGGTCCATATCACCACCATTTTTGCGGTGTAAATGCCATGCATTTTGAATAGCCAAATCGATGCAATGGGTGAAAAGCGGAAAATACCACTTTTTACCTCTTACAGATATTCGGTATAGCCCAATGTTCTGGTCCGATCGGTCTACGCCGCCCATATTTCCATTGTATAGGTAAACTAGATGAGGTTGTTCAATCTGAAATCAAAAATATAATATTTAGAAAACTTTTTACTTTATACAAATTTAGGTTTATTGTTTACCTGAACATGTTTATTTTCCTTTCGGGAAAATCTTTTTACTTTGTGAATTGGCTTGACTCCAGCATGATTTGAACATAAACTTACTAAATTGTTGTCGTTCCATTTTACGGCAATTATATTCTGGTCAGCAATTTTAGAAAAGTCATATGAACCTCGATCTTGCTTCTTTAGTATTTTTGAGTCGACCAACGGATTACCAGATAAACGGTTTTCTCTTAGGGTACCTGTAGCTTGAAAGCCCATATCAGTGAGCTTTTCCATTAGCGGGATTGTTGTAAAAAAGTTGTCGAAGAATATATGTAATTTTTGGTCTGGCCATTTTTTTCGCAGAACTTCGGCGTATTCCAATACAACCGCAGCACCGACACCATAATCGCTATAAGCCTCACTTATATTAGTTGAAGCTCCTTGATAAGGCTCAAACCAGTTTACATACCCTAGCCTGGTTGCTCCTACCCATAGCTTATACCCGTATCTTATTGGTTTTCCGTGTATAAATTGTTTGCAACCGTGCCTCCCAAAATAAGGCACCATTGCCTCATCAACACAGTGATTCTGCTCTAAGTCACTTTTCTCCATAAACTTTTGGTTTAGATAGTCAAATAATGGTCGTACTTTAGAAAATCGATCGGATTTATCTAAGGATTGGTTGTCTTTGAAATGAATGTTTGTCAAAATATATTCAAACTTATCTCGTGTGATGGATTCCGAAAAAAGTGCGTTGTGACCATCGCTTTCTCTTTCCCAATAGATTCTTCTTCTAGGAACGCAAATATAGCCACTGAGTACAAGAACGCCAATAAAAGCTTTTATTTCACGCTTTGATACTGTTTGCACGTGATTTTTTTGACCAGCATACTTGTTAGTTTCAGCAACTATAAGATCTAAAAGCTGGTCTTCAAAAAAATCCTCAAAAAGTTCTAATGGAGATTTTATATTTCCATTTGTAATATGGTCATTAGTATCAATAATACTATTTGAATAATCTGACGGCACCAGTAAATCTTCTTTGGTCCAATTGTAAACTTTTTTTTTCTTTGCAAAAGATTTTTTGACTTTCAGTTTTTCTAACGGCTTTTTAGAAATCAAACTAGCTAATGGTAACTCATCTTCTGAAGAAAAGTCGCCATCGTCGTAGAATTGATGTAGATTTACTTCGGCAGGCGCTCGAAGCTGCGACCCTGGCAAATTACCCAACTCAATGAAATTTTCATCGCCTGAATCCTCATCAGTGATTTCTTCGTTTTCTGGAGGAAATAGAGTTATTCCAGACGTTCTTTGCAAAACATCATCGTCATCCTCAAGCATGCTTAGTGCCTCATTTAGTGAAAATCCTCTAAAATAGATACAATCCATTGTAATTTTGTATAGTAGTTACAAATACATGTTATGTAGTACTTTCAAATAACGCGGTACGACCAGAAATATAGCAAATAAATAAACTATCACATCCACAATGACGTAGTTCTACTCAATCAATAAAAATACTTATTAGAAAAATAATAATTTGCGTGGAAAATAAAATATATACCAAAATCCATATATGACGTGTTTATGCCTAGTGTACTATATTTAGTACACCCGAAAATATGGCGACGAAAAAGATACCAAATGTAAAATAAGGTTATCTCTGTGATTTGTATCATAAAATAATATATTTTAGCTTTCGGATAAACCGGTCAAAAACAGTTAAAATGTATTCTAACATTTAAAAAAATACTTACTTCACAAACCGAACGCCGAAGTCACTCATTTTTTCAATTTACAGAACTTTCTAATTCCACAAGGCCGCACTGTTAGCCTAACTCCGAAACAAACACGTGTATAGCTCGACTGTTACATCCACAATGACAATTCAATCACGCCACCTTCAAGTGGCGACATCTGGTATCCCGTTTTAATACTTTGATAACTGTACTATATTTAGTACAACAGGCATATCTGGGTTAATGTTAAAATTTATTGTACTTCCACGACCCGCTATTGGTTTTTAAGTCACGCTGGTCACGTGACCTTGTAACAATGTTTACTGCAGACTATATACTTTTTTACTATAAGGATCCCTTTTGTCAATGAAAGCGGGATGGTCTAATACCACAATGGGATGGTCTAATACCTGGAGTTGTCGATGGGGTTTGCCATATCTAAATAAAACTCTTGTTACTGGTGTAATCTGATTTGAGGCTTTGGGTATTTTAGTTTGTATTTTATTATTTTGCAATAAAAGTAATTTCTTTATACTGCTTAGAAACTAATACTGGAAATACTTTACTATTCTTTGTATGAAAATTGTATTGCATCATGCTTGAACATATTCACCGTATTATAAATTGGTATAAACATTGGTGTTCCTGGTTAGGCTTGGCAACGTCGTACGATCGACCTTATACTGTGAGGTAATCTTGGCAGTGGCTAAATATGTAAATAATGAACTCTATTTTTATTCTTCCTCTAAAGGAAAAACGGAAAACCTGGTTTCACATTAATAAAAACAAAAATAGTAGCATAAAATTTAAGGCAAATGTTAAATATGCTACAGAGTTCTCTGGATCACCCTGTACGTTTACCAGAATAGGTCATATTTAGGACCACGTCTGAGATTTCCCCGTAGTAACAATGAGACGTCCGACTGACATGGTTAATAAAACAGCCTGAGACCAGCGAGACACAAAAAAACAGAGATTATACGAATACGTAATTGATAAATTAGGTGACACGAGGAAGAAAAATACGTCCTGTTATAAGATAAGCGACACAGCTGTTACACGCTACTGGTTATTATAATTATGAAATAAAAAGATAAGCTTTGTATTCGTGTTAAAAATTTTAAATATAATTAAGTCTTAAAGGATTAAGGCCCATTCGGTATGGAGATCCGGAGATAAGGCTTTGTTTGGGTGTTTTTAATATTTTGACGCCCACTCGCGCCCAGGATGTGATCATTGGTGGCATCTTTTTATTATTCATATTAAAATTAGTTATCTTTTTCATTATGGGTGCGTGATTCAAAGGTAAACCTGAAAAAACGATTGGGTTTTTGCTGCGGGTAGGGCCAGTATCTTAAATACATTTAACAGTATTGTCCTAAAGTACGGAAAGTAATACTTTTCCGTACGCGATTGCAGTTGAACGAACAATATGGCGCAAAGATTGGTTAAACAAAACAATTTCCGCAAGAGTTAGGAACGAAGTTTTTTTACGAGTATGAGGAAAAGAGGCCATTTTAACCATAAAGTTTTTATTTTAAAGCAGAAATAAAAGAATATAAATTATTATTTATTTTTATAGTATGCAAAAGAACTACAGGGTGACCCTCCAATAATTTATGCCACTTCCATAGTTTGGCATTGATCTCATTGCAAAATCCTATCTTTTCATCAAGTGCAGGTAAAGTACGGGGCACGAAAGACAACCGGGCGGCCCTTAAAATAAAGGTTCATAGTCTTAAGCAAGCGGAAAAGTAAAATTTGTGTACAGGGTGTCCGGATTTGGTTGCAAAAGCAGGGTATCTCGCTTATTTTTAAAGATAGAACCTTGCGGTTTTCACGAACCTGAGCTAATTTTTTGTGAAACTCATGAAGGCGTAAACAAAATTTTCATAGCCTTCTTCTTTTATGAGATACATGGCGAAATAGAAAATTTTGCATTTTGGGACCCCCCTCGTATCTCGGTTATTCTTTAACTTAACGCAAAGGGAAAAATTGCCGCTTATGCAGTTTTTTACGCTGGATCCAGTGGCGTAGTCATATTTTTCATTTGAGTTGTTATTTTTTAGATATGACCCAAAGTTGTGTTTTTTTAAATGGGACACCCTGTATATTTGTCCAGAAATTGATTTGACCTTTTAAAAGCTTCTCAACAGTATATAATAGTATGGATCTATTTTAATAAACAACAACAAAAATCCTAATTTTTATAATTATCATCCCAAATTTTGCAGTAGGCCATGCAAAACAATGCTGCCTTTTATTTAAAGTCGTTAACAATATCTACATCCTAACAATAAATCAAAACAAATATGTAATTAAATTTATTTATCAAAATATGTATTGATAATTTCGCACCAAAAAAGTACCACCTACTTAGATTTATGTAACACAAGAACAAAACAGTAATAAATTATTATGTAACAAGCCTTTCAGCAAAAATCAACTGTCGTATAAGAACTACAGTAACCAAGGAAATCAAAAGAACTGTTCAAACTGATTTCCATTTTGTTCTATGCATGCTTCGCACAATTTTCGTATTCGTTTTAGGGAATTAAGCAAAATAAGGGGATGATTTTGTAAATAGCGAAAATTTTCTCTTATTGCATTTCCTAAATCTTGGACATTATCATAGTGGTCTTTGTAAATTCTATTTTCCAGATATCCCCATAGAAAGAAATCTAAAATTGACAAATCTGGGGACCTAGGGGGCCATCTTATAGGTCCATTTGTTCCGATCCATTGATTGGTAAAATTATTGTCCAGAAATAATCTCGTAATTCCAGAATGTAAGTGCTGCACGAGCCTAAATTTTTATGGGTGGTATTTGTGCTTTTCTAAAATTTCTTAAACTCTAGTTTTTGGAATCCCTATGCTCTTTTCACTGGCTCTACAAAAGTTTGTAGGGTAAGCTTCTGCATTAGCCAAAACCGTAATTTCCTCAGCCTCCCGATATTCTTTATTATATGTTTTCGTACGAGATTTGATAAATGATCCGTGATTAAGTAAATTCTGGATATCTAAATAAAAATTAAGCAATAGTATTTCAACATACCTAAAAATTAACTATTGACCTGTTAAAATACATCTCAGAAGCCGCTTCAACATTTTCATTACTTAATATAAAACAAGCTAACATATCATACTTTTCATAATGTTCGAAAGTTTGGTTTTCTTCCACAATAATACAAATATATTTTTACATAATAAATAAATACAAAAAACTAGCGCTATATTTTATATACGCGTACAAAATTGGGAAATGTCATTTGCTCACAAGAAAACAAAAGAAAACGGCATCGTTTTGCATGGCCTACTGCAAAATTTGGGATGATAATTATAAAAATTAGGATTTTTGTTGTTATTTATTAAAATAGACCCATACTATTATATATTTTTGAGAAGCTTTTAAAAGGACAAATCAATTTCTGGACAAATATACAGGGTGTCCTATTTAAAAAAACACATCTTTTGGTCATATCTAAAAAATAACCACTCAAATGAAAAATATGACTACGCCACTGGATCCAGCGTAAAAAACTGCATAAGCAGGAATGTTTTCCTTTGCGTTAAGTTAAAGGATAACCGAGATACGAGGGGGGTCCCAAAATGCAAAATTTTCTATTTCGCCCTGTATCTCATAAACGAAGAAGGCTATGAAAATTTTATTTACGGCTTCATGAGTTTCACAACAAATTAGCTCAGGTTCGTGAAAACCGCAAGGTTCTATCTTTAAAAATAAGCGAGATACCCTGCTTTTGCAACCAAATCCGGACACCCTGTACGCAAATAAATTTTATGTTATTTTATTGTTGTATAAAATTAATCGAGGATTTAGTAAATTTCGTACTGGTCCACTTGTAATTGGGATGTGCCTAGAGTCTCCATGCACTTGCCGCTAGAATGTTCTAGCTATTTCCAGTGGCGCCTATACATGTCGAGCATTTGTTTTCATTTTTATATAAATGCGTTGCGTTGAATTTGAATTATTATTTCGAAGTAACGATGGCGAGTAAAAGAAGAAAAACAATTGGAAGCGGTGCACGTGAAGTTATTGCGAGCGTTATAGAGGCCTATACTAGAGAAAATCGAACAGAACGCGCTGCATTTTACACTGGTGTTTCGGAAATTAGTGTAAGAAAAATTCAAAGAGAACATAATGATCGCTCACGTTCTACTTCACCTTTAAAATCTTCTGGTAAAAAAAGACCCCGATTATCATACAAAGATAAAATTGACGATAGAGGATTTTTATATAAACTTGAAGAAGGTTCAGACCTGCAAACCCCTACTTCGTGTTGTAAAGAACAAAATAGATTTTCCGTACGAGTATAAAACCTTAAATCGGCTTTTACGATCAAATGGTTTTGTTTGGCGCAAGTACCAAAATAAACGAAAATTACTCATTGAGAAACCAAATATTTTTCACTGGCGGGTGAAATATCTATCAACTATAAGGCAATATAGGCAAGAACGACGCAAAATTGTGTATCTAGAGGAAACCCGGGTAGATAATGATATGGCAGTGAACAAATGCTGGCAAAGCGAAAGTGTTACAGGTGTTGCTCAGAGAATCCGCTCTAGTATTCGCTTTATTATAGTCAAGACAAATCTTGTTCACTGGTTCCAGTGAACAAGATTTATCAATATTTTCACTTATGCAGTTCGACTTCGGGCTATTCGGGTATGCCAAAAGTGACCATTTGTCTCCGTCTGTCGTATTACTATGTACAGGGTGCGTCATTGTGAAGTACTATACTAGGGCGTTTCCTAATTGCGTGCTAATGTTAAAGGGGACGATTCTTGGACCTTTTTAAGAAAAAAGTTTAATATGAACCTAAAAGTCTTAACTTTGGAGTTACAGGATTTTAAAAAAACATTTTTTTAAAATCCTAATTCCGATGCTATTATATAAATAATATAAATAACTGTGTGAAATTTGATACACGTCTTTTATGCATAAAAGGGCATTTTTTATTAACAATCAATTTTTGAAATTTCTAGCATGCTCCTTAATGCATAGAAGACGTGTATCAAATTTCATGCAGTTATCTAGAATATTATCAGAATTGGGACGAAAAAAAATGTGTTCTTTTTAAACTTTACGATCCTGTATCTCAAAAGTTAAGGCTTTTAGGACATAAAAACACTCCCTTTAATATCAGCACGCAATTAGGAAACGCCCTGTATAGTACTTCACAATGACAGCCCCTGTATAAAGTAATATGACAAACGGTGACAGACGGCCACTTTTGGCATACCCGAGTAGCCCAAAGTCGAATCTGATGTTGGCTGCCCTTGTAAAATCTGGATTTGTAAATCGTGTATCAATATACTGGGTGGTCCCATAATAATGGACGTAGGCAGTAGCCCGGGAACCGTTAATGACAGAACTCAAGAAAAAATATATTTATAGGTACATCGATCAAGAAAAATCAAAATTAAAACATTTTAAAATTGGAAAGTTCGCCGTTTTTGCAACACAAAAGAGATATAGAAGTGCGGTACACGAAAGAAAACAGACAAATATAGATAAAGGTTTATTAAACATAGTTACATTATTTAATTATTTGAAGTGCGTATAGTCAAAAAAGAGTGCCATGTTATTTAAAGAACGACGGGACAACACTGGATTAAAGAGATTTCGTGACCGACCTTCCTAGACCGATTGACACCGCCCGGTTTTCTTTCGTGTCCCGCACTTTAGTTCCACCTAGTTTTGGGTCAATTTCTGCGTTTTGAATATTGTTATCCGCGCCTAAACGCTGAAAATGGTACGCCAAAGGCGTGCGGTTGTATAGAAAGAGTTTAAATTTAAGGAAATTTAAAAAAAAAACTTTAACAAAATAAAAATGATATAATGTGTCCACAGATTGACTCCAGAAAAGGAAACACTTTTTTATTTGTGGATTTAGGATATAAAGTCATTCTTCATAAAAGCTCAGGCTAAAACACGCAAAAAAAGCATTACTTTTGCAATTTATTATACAGGTTACAGAGAAGAGTTCATAATTTAAAAAATTTCAGTGAGAAACTTACTTTTTTTTTAAATATTATGATGAGTACATTTTAAAACTTGCAAAAACAGTATTATTTATTCAATATAATAGACAGGGTTGGCAAAGAAATAATAGACATTTGAAACCAACATTTTTTGAAATATTAAATTGTTCAATTTAATTAATTATAAAAAGAGTGATAAAATTGGGAGAATAAATTATTTTAAAGTGGTTTCATCTGCTTTTACACACTTTTCTACTAAAAATAGAGACATAAATTCTTTCAAAACCCAGATATATTTGTTTTGAATATTGCCTCCTAAAATTAAAACAAGCATTTCAGAAACGTTTCTGAAATTCTTTTGACATTTTGTGAAATAACTGTTTCCTTTGTGGTAAAGATATATTGTCTAAATTACGATTTTGAGCCATAAGAGTCTTATCTCTTAGGCTTACCCCCCTCTTCAAGTTTATGGGTACATTTGCTTTATAAATCACCTATCAAACTGACCAATTGACAATTCCATTGCGATAGCTGCAACAGCATTTTATTTTTGAACTGAAAAAAATTTTGATTCATACATAATTTTGTGAGAAGCAAATATTCATCAATAATTTCTTTCTTCAAATTATTGATTTTAAGTAGTTCCTTTAGGTACTCTAAAGCTGGTGGTATGAGTAAACTAGGAAACAATGAGCTTACATCAAAAGATATTAAAATTTCACCTTCTTTTAAGTAAAATATTATAAACAACTTGAGGGAACTGCGATGGGCAATTGCTTATCTCCTTTCCTTGCAAATTTGTTTATGGGTAGATTAGAAACCCAACTTAAAAAAGAACTTAAATATTTCCCAAGGGTGTGGTATAGATACGTAAACGATATATTTGCTATTTTTGATACTAAAACAGAAAATTTGGACACTTCCTTAGAAACATTAAACAATAAATATCCTTTCTTTAATTTTACGAACGAAAAGGAGAACAATGGGCAATTACCTTTTCTCGACACATTAGTTACTAGAAATAACGATAAATTAGAATTTGATATTTATAGGAAATTTACTAGTACTGATAGGTATATAACATCCGACTCATTTCATTGCCGTCAACAAAAAATGGCAGCATTTCATTTCATAACGCACAGGTTAGTCACTTTTCTATTAAGTAAAGAACGTTTTAACAATGAAATGAATCGGATTAAAAATATAGCTAAAAGTAATGAATATAATGATAATTTTGTATATAAATTAGTAAATAGACATAAGCATAAGAAAATGTTAAAAGATGCCACTACTCTCCAAGCACTTGTGGCTCTCAATAAGTTCATAGTAATCCCATTTGATCCCAGACATACGAGAGGTCTAGAGAAAGTATTTAAAAACGTAGGTTATAGAGTAGCCTACAAAACGGAGAACAGTTTGAAAAATCTCCTCGAAAACCCTAAAGACAAACTCGACTTGAAGGAGAGGAGTAGCATCTATGAAATTAGCTGTAATGACTGCAATCTTAAATATGTTGGGCAAACTAAACGCTCCATAAACATTCGTTTTAAAGAACACATGGCACATTTAATTAATAAATTTATTAATTAAATGTGTAATAATTTAATTACCAAATAGGAATAAATAATCTTAAGTTGATTAAAAATGTATCTAATAATAGATTATTGGATGCATTTGAGAGTATAGAAATAGTTAAATGTGGTAAAAAAGCACTAAATAAAAACAGAGGGCCTATTCCTTATGGTCCCCTCTATTGTTTACTTGACAACGGTGCAGTCGGGTGCAACCAAGTGTGACCATATTTACTTATAAATAGTCTCGGTTAGGTTAAGTTACTTTAGTTTATATCATCTGCTGATGATGCTAACTTGGTTAGCGAAACGCGCGTCCAGAACGTAACAAGTTGTGGTGTAGTGTGGTTAGAACTCTTGTCAAACAAAAATCTTTTTTGGCTTTTTCGCAACTGAATAAAAATATTTAACTTTAAATTAATTGAAGCAAATATTTATTAAAATTACATACCTCAACATGTAGACTAGTCTGTCTACGGAATGTTTCGATACGTAAGAGAATAGAATCAATATTATTTAAACAAGCATAAGAAATTATGTCATTTACCTTAAGTTTTTATAGACACAGTAGTTGTACAAATACTTTCATCCCATCGGAACTCATCAGTGCGGCGATCGTAAGAGAGAAACATTAAATAATAGAAAAGAATTGATTTCAAAATTTTAAAATGTGTCAGTTTGTTTGACATGTAACCTAGATATGAAAAAAATGATAATTTGCAGCCATCTATAATGTTATTTTTAAATGTGTTCAGATTATTTGTTAAATATTTTTATTCAGTTGCGAAAAAGCCAAAAAAGATTTTTGTTTGTCAATCTAAACGCAACAAATAATCTGAACACATTTAAAAATAGACCTCTAGTATTTTGATCTATCTTCCACCACAGGTTCCAGTGTTAGGACTTAATTTCTGATCAAAATTTGAAGTCAATGGGGTAAGCAGTTTTTTAGTTATGCAACAGACAGACAGACCGACGAAATTAAGACCTTCACGTTTCAAGGTCTGAAAAAATCTCGGAGGGTGATTTTTTCACGATTACAATACCTCTCTTTTACGACGGAAGTAAAAAAAGCTAAATTGAACGCTTGCGATTTTTTTTCGTGCTTTAAAATTGTTTAAGCAACGTTTCACGATTTTTTTGCTTAGCGTTTTTGATTATATGAAAACTTATTGATCAAATTAGGTTATCTTTTCTCGAACAAATAATGAGAAAAGGCTAAATTCTAAAAACGTCTGGTGCATATTTGTAGGGAATAATAAAACCTGCCAAGACACAAAATTAGTTGACTACGTGGGCTGGGTCGTGAGTAATAATTGACCAGTTAATAAAAATTCAATTAATTTTGAAATTCAGATTGTACCAGAAGAATGATTCTTTAGAACAGCTATACCGGGCCTTGGATGGGGCTTAACTTCTAACATAAATTTAGTAGCTATTATCTACATGGTAATTTTTTATGTTTTGGATACCGTTAATTGTGATTTACAGGTGTCAAAACAAATGCATTTAATTGCTTTTACTCATTCGACTTTTATAGATAAAGGTTATTATATTAAGCTACCGACTTATAGTTTTATTTTTAGAATTTGTTATGCTAAATGTATAAACTAAAAAGGCGACATTGCCCTCTGTAACGCAATTACATCTAGCTGATTTGCAGCGGTGCGTGGAGAATATGAAAAACTGAAACAAATGATTACGTATGTTGGATGTGTGGTTGCGGTTTTAGTTTGCCTCAGGAATTTTAATTCTCATTTGATATAAACGTATATTCGAGAATTACTGCTTGGGTGAGTTTTAATATTAATCGAATATTATTTAAAATGGAAATATTTTCGGATTTCAGATAAAACTAATATTAATAGCTAGATGTAATGAGCATTAAAAATTTAATTGAAATATATATAAAATTCTTATTATGTTCTTATAAATTTATAAAGCAAATCAATAAATAAACATTGCGGTGCGTTCATACAAAAGAATTTCTTGCTCGTTGTTGAGTTCGAGTCTGAGCATGAAGCAATAAAAGTGAATAATACAGCGGTAATTGTTCGTACAGATCTGATTTAAACAAGCTTTGGGATATTAAAATTATATTATTATATTATATAGTATCAGCAATAAACAATAACGGCTCTATTCCTACATCATCAGGAAACGGGCTACAAAATGAATTTCGAAGAGATAGAGAGATTGCCGACATAGAATTTTATTAAGCCCGAATAATCCACGAAGGTGATTCAAATAAAAGAGACGAATCTGTCTGTATGGAAGACAGTAATCGACAAACCTAATGTCACAACAACAACAACAATAACTTCCGGAGAATATAAAAAATAATGAAAGACCGCCCAGATATATTCTTCGCCCCCGGGTGGCGGTATAAAAAGGAAGCTTTGCGGTCACTAACACTTCAGTCTCTATTCGGAAGCGATAAACCAAGCTTCGAAAATGCCAGGAAATACAGAAAGTGTCCATACCCCTAAGAGACCAGAGTGAAGTTAAAAACGTTATCAACAAAAAACTAAAATCAAAGTCAAAGGTCTCAGAAATATTTTATTAGACTAAGTCTAATATGTCTAAGGTCAACGTTTTGCCCAACGGGCAACATAAGATCTAAAGAGAACTAATTTTAAACACGAAAGTAATAAAAGTATACAAACATTTATACCTACTGACATCAAATAAAAATAAAGTAAATGTATATCAAAGAAAACGTTACAGACTCAAAAAAAAATAAGTAGATATCACTGACAACAGTGACAAGAACGAAGGGTAGAACAGTTCAGAAAAATAATATAGAGGGCGTTGACTGACGTATCAGAATAGCAGAAATTGGCTAAAGAAAGATGAGGTGGCAGTTTGTCTGGATATGAAAAGAAGCAACGGTCGAATATTCTTGGTAGTTGATGTCGATAATCTTAAAAAGAAGAAAAGAGACAATTATGACGTACGGACAAGTTGACAGTTGGCAATTCAACAACTGATTGTTTTAATCGATGTTATTGAAATCTAAATGTGGTTCAAAATTAAAAACATTCTTAACGCAATTAAAAATGGGGCTTTTCTTGGCTTTGGTTATCTCCAATTTTTCAAATAAGTCTAATTTTTTGCTCTTATCACATTGGTGTAATAAGTTAACATTTTGAGGGATAAAGAACTTGTGGTTTGAGAACAATAAATGATTTGCAAAAGAAGACTTGGTGTTAGAAATATCATGTATATATATATATATATATATATATATATATATATATATATATATATATATATACCTATATATATTAAATAAAGAAAGATGTTCCTATACTCTGGTGGAAATCTTTCTACCCGTATTGCGATTGTCCTACATAGGTGGCAGGAAAATCGTTTTTAACTAGCAAATACTAGCAAAAGAAAACTTTATTTTTACAGCTAGGGGCCTGACTATAATAATTATTGGCACAGGTAGATCGCAATACAGTGCAGGAATTATCAATTTTTTTCCAAAACCGCGTTATATTTTTGTAAAAAAAATTCCTCCACACCGCCAAATTCAAAATATATAAGCGATGCCGCCATATTTTTAGATTTTTCTGTAGATACAAGAACTTCCGTAATGAAAATTAAATACTTTTTTTGTATTACTGTTGTACTAACATACATTTGTTATATTTACAGAAAAATCAAAAGATGTCCCAATATCGCTATTATGTTTTTTAAATTTTTTAAACAGTTAACAAAAGTGCATGCTCCATCCTGTATAAGGAAGGCTTTTAAGCCATTAGTAACGATGCTTCAAAATATACAGTGAATTGTTTACTAGCAAAAAAAAATGGAGGAATCGGTTGCCAATCACGAAAATTTTTGTATTTAAAGTTAACTATATTAAATATACATGCACTTGAATTTTATGTCACACCCTGTACCAGAAACCTTTTTAAGAATAGTTACCCTGCTCTTAACTTTAAAATAAATTACCTACAAGCCAAAAAAAAATGAGGAAAACGGTTTAATTTTCTTTGTAAGTATACATTTTCTACAGCTTTTGCTATATTATGTTTTGTTTCTCAAGTCTAAAGAGACCGTTCTCAGAATAGAAAAAGTTATATGGCTTATACGCAATTAGAAATGTATGCTAATACACATATGTACAGGGTGGTCCAATAAAATTTATACATAAATTGGCCAAGATAAATCGCCGCTAATTATTTTCAAGTTTGAAAGTTGCACTTTTTTGCTTTAGACCATTTTTGTCTATTTACAAAAATAAAGTGTTGGGGGAAAGTCAAAGATTTCTGCTTTCAAATGTAAATATCTCTGTTTTGAAGAACTTATTCAATTTAGTGTCGAAAAAAAGTTATTTTTTTGCTGATTTTCTCAAAAAAATCAAATGGTCGTCAAAAGTCATAACGTAGACTTTTATATCACAGTTTCTTTGGTAGTTATGAAGGGTATTAAATAGTGGAATAAAAAATTTAGATACGTATTTAAATTAAGAAAGTTGATGATGATCGCTCAAATCCGAAACGTCGGATTGGAAAATTATCCTTGCCTTTTTGTAGAGGAGAGAATGTGGCAATGAGAAAGTGGAAATTATTTTCATCTCTCATTTCAATTAATCTCAAAATTTTAGTAAAAATAGCTAAAGTTAGGGCTAGGCAGAACAAAACTTGGTTTGAATAAACGGATTAAACCGAGTTCTATCTTGCTTCAGTGAATCAACAAAAAAAATGACGAAATAAACTGAAAACTGACAATAAATTAACAACAAATATATTTAAAGTTACTGAAAACTACTAAAGGACAAAAGATTAAGTATATACTACTCGGCCTACTAGAAGAAGCAATACGAATGGCATCCAAAGTATCTCAATAGCAGAAGTGGAGGCTGAAGTCCAATCGACACAGCAAAGATTGCAACTTTGTATTGACAATGACGGCTGGCATCTTGAGCATTTGCGAAAGCAGTTTTGAGTAACTTTAAGTATTATTGTTGTTAATTTATTGTTAATTGTTAGACCATTTCGTCGTTTTTTTTTGTTCTTTCACTGAAGCAAGGTAGGACTCGGTTTAATCTTTTTGCCCAAACCGAGTCCTGTCCTGCCTCGCCCTAACTTTAGCTATTTTATTGCGAAATTTATGTGATTATGAGACTGAGTTTTGGAATTTTTGTTTTGTTCCTTTGTTAAGTTTTGTTATTTACAGTTATACTAGATTACTAAAGTTTCAATTGGAGCCTTGTTTTTTTTTTCAAGTTTTCTATTTTTCCTAAAATTTTAAGGTCAATTGAAATGATAGGTGAAAATAATTTCCACCTTGCCATGGTCACCTTTTTCCTCCACAAAATTGCAAGGTTAGTTTTCAATCCGACGTTTCGGATTCGAGATATCATCAACTTTCTTAAATTAAATACAGACCTGGATTTTTTATTTCACTATTCAATGCCCTTCAATAAATATTGATATAAAAACAGCATTATTGGCGGAATTCTGAAACAACGCCATGTAGTGACCACTAACAAAATCATTACGGTAGGGTTTATGGCTCCATGAGAAGAGCTCTCTAGCGGCCAACTTTCAAACTTGAAAATAATTTACAGCACTTTTTTTGGCCGATTTACTTATAAATATTTTTTTCCTTAAGTTCTGTCATTAATTGTACCCGAGCTACAGCCGACGTCATCTATTATTGGGCCAACCTGTACAATGTACATATCTGCATTCACTTACCGCACCAACTTTAATAAAACCATTGCTTCGATACACCAGTATAAACTATAAACATCAATTATGAAATTTATTATTTTCCTAGGAAACGAAATTTTTAATATTTGTAAACAATTAAATAGGTTGCCATTTTGTTTTGCCATATAGGATTAACAAAATTTAACAGTTCATCCTTGTTTCGCAATTGTTTTTAAAAATTTGAGCTCAATTGAATAAGCATATTTTTAATATTTCGTTATTCTGCCATTTTGTTCCACCATAATGGCTTCTTACCAAAATTTTATCAGTTGATCCCTATATCATGCTTGATTTTTATACAAAATGCAAAATTTAAAGTAAATTGTATAGGCAGTTTTCTATTAATTTTTTTTCACTTTTTATTAAGCCGCCATTTTGCTCCGTCATAATGGATTTTTACCAAAACGTTGTCAACGAAGTCAATCGGGTAGGTTAAAAAGTGAGTGAATCAAATCGACCCTCCACTGAGACTCTGTGGTCTATTGAGGCTCATACCTATATTTACACTTCCCCAAGCAACTCAAAATCCCCAATGAGTCTTATCATTGCATTTGGGGAGATATTTTTCAAGTCCTCGGGCAGCAGAATATCCCTACCAGATATGAAGAACCTGATCTTGGCAGCTGCCGGGCATTCCCACAGCACATGGCAGGCTGTCTCTTCATCCTCCATACATAGGCGGCACTCGGAATCGTCTTCAAGCCCCATCCTGTGCATGTGATGTCTTACACCACAATGGCCAGAGTATAGGCCTATTGCTGTTTTAACTTTAATTCTGTTCATATTTAACAGACTTTCTGTTATCCACTTTTTCATGGGAAGGGGGATAAATGCCTTTACATGGGACAGACCTGGCAGTCCAAGCCAAAAGAGATTAACTTTTTCCTCAACCAAGTCCAAAATTGCGCGCTTGGCCGTTTCGTGGGCTACTCTTAAAGCTGGTCCAGGTCCCACGAATCTTGTCTCTGCTCCTCTCTTTGCTAGAATTTCCGCAGACTTATTTTCCTCCAGATGTCCTGGTATCCAGATAAGGCGATTTTATTATCGCTCCCCAGGCCAACAAGTGCATTTTGGCAGTTCCAAACTGTTTTGGATGTAAAATGACTCGCTTCAAATACTTTAAGGGCTGCTTGACTATCCGAGAATTTTTTTATCGTTTTATGTGTTATTTGTCCTGCAACATTCTAGCACACAATTCGATAACTCGGCTTGGAATATTGATGTGTCAATTCCCAGCCTTACTGACAGAGCAACCTTCGGTCTTACCCCATGGTTCCAGCTCCTACACCTTGAAACCGTCTGTGAATAGTCACAGCCCTCCTTTCAGTAGATCAAAATACAAGAGTTCTAACCACACTACACCACAACTTGTTACGTTCTGGACGCGCGTTTCGCTAACCAAGTTAGCATCATCAGCAGATGGTATAAACTAAAGTAACTTATCCTAACCGAGACTAATGTGGTCACACTTGGTTGCGCCCGACTGCACCGTTGTCAAGTAAACAATAGAGAGGACTATAGGGAATAGGCCCTCTGTCTTTACTTAGTGCTTTCTTACCACATTTAACTATTTCTATACTCTCAAATGCATCCAATAATCTATGATTAGATATATTTTTAATCAACTTAAGATTATTTATTCCTATTTGGTGATTGTTTTCTAAAGCATGTTGGGCAACGCTTGACTTTTCTGTTCTTCCGTATCTTAAATGTGCCATGTGTTCTTTAAAACGAATGTTTATGGAGCGTTTTGTTTGCCCAACATATTTTAGACTGCAGTCATTACAGCTAATTTCATAGATGCCACTCCTCTCCTTCAAGTCGACTTTGTCTTTAGGGTTTCCAAGGAGATTTTTCAAACTGTTCTCCGTTTTGTAGGTTACTCTAAAACCTACTTGGTTAGCGAAACGCGCGTCCAGAAGTTGTGGTGTAGTGTGATTAGAACTCTTGTATTTTGATCTATCGTTCACCACAGGTTCCAGTGTTAGGACTGCTTTCAGTAGATCAGATTTATTCTGATCCCACTCCTCTCTCCTTGGGACGATCAAGGAGTAGGGTTGCTGTTCACTAACTGTAGCTGGTCCGTTGGCATTCCCAACATGTAATGGTTTTTCACAACTTTCAGCATGTTGGATGATTCCATGTAACTCGTGCTATCCACTATGCTGCTGGTGACATAGTGAAGTCTCTATGTTGTCCTCATTGCTTCCCCTTCTATAAATAGGTGGAGTGGTGGAAGTTTCGTTCCTGTAATTAACAAGCAAGCCTATTGGTTACTTTGTTGTCCCTTGCTCCACCAGGCCAGAGAACCATAGGCTATCATTGGTCTTATGACCGTTAGGTATAGCCAATATAGCTGTTTTGGTCTCATACCCCATAACCTCCCGCAGATTTTACGACAGTTAATCGGGTAAGTAGAGGCTGACACAAAGACAGACAGCTGAAAGTGAGTGAGCAAATATCAGAAAAATATCGGAGGGTAATTTTTTTTACGATTACAATACTGATTCAATTAATTTTGAAAAAAGGGGTCAATATATGGGGGGGTAAACTGGTAACATTTTGGTAAAAATACAATAAAGCCGAACAAAATGGGGTCCTAATGAAATGTTTATTAAAAATAAAATTAATTTTATATAAAAGTCAAGTTTGACATAAATATTAATTGTAAGATTTTAGTAGGGGCCCAATATGGACAAGAAAATGACGGTCAGTAAGATTTTGACACCAATCCAATATGACAAAACAAAATAACGCCTCAATGTAAAAAGTTTAAAGAAATCAGTGTTGAAAAAATGCCTTAAATATGTGTGGGTTTGTTTAAGAATGAGCAATTGAATGACGAGGATGACAAGGATTGGGAAGATGATGGGAATGAGAATGAAAATAAGTGAAGAATGAAGAAGAGAACGATGAGGATATGAGAATATATATATATATATATATATATATATATATACCACACATCATTTGAATAATCAAAGTGTAGTAAAAAAAATAGTTTCATTTCATGATTTACATAATATTGCGGATTATTTAACGACATATGGATTTAAAGCTGGACGACACTAATTGAAAATCGCGATATTAATAATTCTCAGAATATTATCAAGAAGTCCGTGAAAGACAATTAAAGCCTTAACAGTTGCTAATTCGATAAAAGTGGTCTACGAGTGGTTACGTTGTATACGTTTACGTTCCCGTTACATTTCCGACTGGGCAATTATAAAAATGAGCATGAATTAGCGGGAAACGCAAAACGACGTATTATATGTATATGACGTGTAATTATTTTTCTATTACTTGTTCGTCGCTAATGTCTTTGTGTGCCATTAAAAGGATAATAACGTTTTAATCTTGGTATAGAATTAGTTACGCTATACAGGGTTGGCAAAACAATTATTCACGTATCTGCGACAATATATATATATATATATATATATATATATATATATATATAAAGGCATTGCATTTTCAGCAAAAACGCAAATTTGTCAAAAAACATTATTTTGGCTTTGCTTTGGTAGCATACCAGCCACTACCAAACAGAGAAATGGAGGAAAAGGCTATTTAACAATAATTTACTGAGAATTTAAGTTCATAAGAGGATTTAATAAATCAGACACTTTTGGTATACCCCCGTAAATAAATTGTCACAAAAAAAGCCAAAGAAATTGCAAAATCCAGTAATCACACCTTCTTTGTAATATCTCATAGAGATAAATTCGTAGCTAACATTTTTTTTTAAATTAAGTAAAACCATACAAGCACAAATAATTTGGAACGCCCTAGTTTCTTTTTTAATTTCGAGAAATGTCAACAACAAATTGATTAACTCAACACATTGAAATTCTTACCACAAAACTCACCAAAAGATCTAAAGCAAAGGAGGCAATTATTTCAAGGTGTCTATAGATTTGTTGAAAAAACAATTCTATCTAGACAAGAGTGCATTAAAAGAAAATCTTTATTTAATTTTTCAAGATTGGAGGAACAATATGCGAAAAAAAATGTTATTTAAACTAACAGCTAAATTATTTCAAGACAAATCATTATGAGTATTGACCACGTTAGTGATTTTACATTTAAGAAAACCAGGAAAGTTTTGCGTCATAGTTTACAAAGCCATTTGAATAAAAGAAGATTCTCTTCTTGACTTTGTACGTAGGCTAGAGATATTAAAAATGGTAAATTGATACCGCAAAAGCAATCCAATAGCCTTGAGAAAAAAACTATTTTATATACTGTCTTACGAACTAGCATGTCGAGGAGACCAAGCTTCAAGTTGTTTGTGTTTTTTTTAAGAAGAAAAACTAAATGATGACCCTTTCAGTATCTCCCTTATTTTTAAAGACACAGGGTTGCGGTATGCTAATTTTTGGGAAATTAAAAATGACACAAGGAGAATTTTCATAGAGTTTGTGGTTTTTGAGATACAGGGCGTTTTTGAAAAAGTTGCATTTTTAGGAACTCCTCGTTTTCCAGCTGACTGATAATTTATCAAAAAGGTGGAAACTGTTCCTTATATTACTTTTTCTGTAGAATTCAGTGCCGTCGAAAATTGCCGAATTGGAAAGCCTACATTATTCTTTATAAATATAAAGAATAATATTTTAATTCACTTAAAACAAAAGTAGGGTTCGATAACTTTTTGTCCTGACCCCGTATACTTATTCTGAGAGCGTTACTGAATGTTACAGAAGAAATCATGTAAGAAACAGTTTCTTTATAAGTTATCATGTAGCTGGGATACGAGGGATACCTTAAAATGCAACGTTTTAATAAACCAAAAAGGCTACGAAAATGCTGCTGGCGTCATAGATACTCATAGATTAGTCATGCGAGACTGTATGCACAGATTCATAAGATCTTGCATTTTCCACATTAATTGAAGTACAAATAACTCTAAACTAAGGTTTTTTGAAATACATTAATTTTACTGTTTTCTTTCTGTTACAGTGCAAGAATATAGTCTCAAAGGGAAGCTACTACAGCCAAACGCTTTTTCCTCACTACAAAACATACATTTGGCGAATGGTATAAAACTAGATCGGAAGGAAAAAACCAGACTAGGGGCTATAGGTCAGTGGAAATACCTGACTGATACAAACAAATTACAGTTGCATATGCACATTATATAATATTTCGTAAACTGTGATTGTTTTAATGATTTATAAATCTTATTAGAAAATGGAATATCTGGTTGAAAATTTAGTATTATGCAAGGGCGTGCAGTCTATGGAAGCAAGGGAAGCAATGTTTCCTCAAAAAAAATTACAAAACATCTTCTAAAACGTAATTTTTGAAATAGGAAACCATTAATTTAGCTTATATTAAAAATGCTAAAATATTATCTTAATTATCAAGCCCATAATAAACGTGGCTTTGACTCCGACAATAGAAAATAGAATAGAACCTATGCGGGCCGCTAGCTTCTCTGCAGCCCAAGTCCTGTATGCTTGATTTCCTGTGAATCGAGCCAGAGGTTATTGAACTTTCCACCGGCTGTTTGCAATTTTTGCATTTCAGTCGCGTGCTTTAAGTGGTGGCGGAAGCTATCGTTGGAGTAGGTTCTTTGTTTGAACGGTTATCCGTGTGCTGTGTGATACGTACGTCGCGTCGTGCATGGTGCTATATGAAAGATAATGATACGGACGTGGATATGCAAATACTTCGGCATCTAGATTTAATTTCAATCCGATTGAGCTAAAACTTGGCATACCTAGGCAACTTTGGTGACAATGCAATAATATGGTATCATGGTGAATACTTCATACAGGGCGCCTAATTATTTTGAAGTATTGGGAAACTTTATTATTGTTGCGTAATTTATGTTAAAATGTCCCTATATGTAATTTTGTTTGCAGCAAAAGCAAAAGAATTTTTAAGTTGAAACTCAGCTATATTATCTTCGAGTAGAAATCAAATTATTAAAAAATCAAGGGATAATATTTTCAGAATAAAATAAAATTTCAAAACATGAAAAAATCACTCAAGGACTTTCGCACAGAGTCCTTCTGTTGGGATTTTTGAGAAGATACTATATACTGTATTCTATATACTAGATAAAAAATTTTGAATCACTTTAAGGATTTGTATTCAAAACGTGAGAAGTTGAAAAAGGGTGAAGGTGAAAGATGTTGATGTACATTTCTGTAAACAAAGGCCTAATAAGAAAGGCTTCATTGCCAGGATACAGGGGATTCAATGAATTCATCGACTGATCTAGAAGATGCTGGGCAAGAAAAGGAACTAATGATTTTTCGCAACTATGTGGCAAGACAATATGAAAAATGTAGGGTTTATCGCAATACTACAACTATAATATATACATACATATAGATCAAATGAATAACTGGTTTTAAGAATTTACATGTCCATTTAAAAGACATGGATGCTAAAGAATAATTTTGCTTACACTGAAAATGATAGCTTTATGGGTAGACTTTTTTATTTCAATTCTATGTTTTTTGGGATGGCATAAAATAAAAATACATTACTTACTTTGGTCTTGGAATTGTGAGGCTTAAAAACTTATATGATTAAATAGAGAATACTATTTCTCATGTAGTTGCGGATATAATGGCGGTACGATTAAGAGGGTAGATGATTTAGCAGATAATAGCCGAGGTGCAAAATGTTTCGATTAGGAATTGTATAGATAATGTTGAAGGAAACATTTTTCAAGAAGCTTGAAATATAGTCAAAAGCTTTGTAGAGGCCTCAGCCCTGACACTTTCTAATAGTGTGAATTACAAAGTTAAAGTTTGTTGTAAACTTTTGGAATCAATGTTGTCTTTCATGGAAGTTTTATATTTCGTCCATTTTGCCAAATAAAAAATACTTGCTTCTTTAGGCACCTTTACTTTTTTGGACAGAACATTAGCACTGTTTATTATTGTGCCTGTATTTTATTTTGACTCTGTCGAATGCCTTCGTTAGGGCAATAAAGCATACAACAAATGATTGATTGTACTGAATAATATAGCGATGTTTTGGCAAAGTAATTTTATGTCGTTACACTCGAGGCTTAAACAATACCTTTCCCATAATTATTATTAAACGATGTAAAGTTTATTCGTGTTACAGGTTTCGCGACATTCTCATTTTACTCTCTCAGGTTTGATTAAAATTCCCGGTGCGGCGCGTTGATTTAAATCTTTCTTTTATTATGAAAATTGTAAAGAGAAATGCTTAATATGCTAAAACGGAGTCGCCATATAATAAAAATAAATACCTCATTCGCGTCATTTAATATTCAGCCAACATACTTATTTGCTAATTCATACAAAGGCGTATCTCTTTTCGAGATATTTACGAAGAATTTTCCCGATTTTATTACATGCGCTGAGAAAAATTCCTTAATGTAAATAGCTTGTTTATAATAAATTGCGAGGAGTTGAAAAATCTGAAAACTATATATGGGTAAACGACTGAACCGCTACATTTAAGGAGCAAATTTGTACAGGTAAATTAATACTATTAATTTTACTTTAGTTAAATCCTTTTACTTTATATCAACATACAGCTTTTCCATTTAAAGGTACAAAAAATTAAAAATATGTTGCAATATTTAACATAAAGCAAATCGGTAAATTTCCTTAAACTGGATCTTCCCTTGTTATAAATCTGTCATTTTATTAGGAATAGTAAAGTGTGAACCAATTTATATGGTGTCTTTTAAACCATTTTTATTCGTCGCCATTTTGTTAGATCATCAAAGTTGGTGTTAAGCATACGAAAGGGATAAAAAAATGGTGGTTTGTTGATTAAGTGCGATTATACGGATGAAATAGAAAAGATACGATCCGAGGCCGAAAAGAAGCTGGGTTCAAATTATGAAGTACAAGTAACAAAACTTAGAAAGCCACATATAAAAATCATAGGATGCAGTTTGGAATTGAAGGAGAATGAAATTGAAACAAAACTGAGAGAACAAAATAAATGTATAGAAACAACAGATTACCTGAAAATAACATACATAAAAACCAACAGAACTGGAACAAAAACATTGTATGGGGAATGTTCCCCAAATCTCTTTCATAAAATTATAGTTATTGGAAAAGTTTTTATAGGATGGGAGAGATGCCGTGTCTATGAAGATATTAGTATACCTCGATGTTACAATTGTCAACAATACTTCCATAAAAGTGATCAATGCAAACAAGAAAAAACTTGTGACTGTTGTGCTGAAAGACATGATGTTCATGAATGTCCAAAAACAACCAAAAAATGCATAAACTGTGTGGAAGCCAACCGCAAATATCACACTAAACACCCCAAGGACCATGAAGCAAATAATCCAGGATGTCCCACATACAGTTACCTAATAGACATGGTCAGAACAAAAATAGATTATGGCTCTTCATAGGGACCCCTCAACAGGATATGGAAATATTGGATCATTTGGAAGACCTGGATGGTGACAAATCTTCTACTATGATAGACACTGAAAATTATGAGTATGCAATGGATACCACTCGTAACCAAATAAGTGTACTGCATGTCAACATAAGAAGCATAAAAAAAAACTTTGACAATTTTTTGACATTCTTAGAAACATATAAATTTAAAAATTGTGACATTATTGTGCTAGGTGAATGTTGGAAAGTGGAAAAGAGTGAACAATTCTGTTTACCTGGATACACAAGTTATTATAATAAGGCCGACTATAATAAGAGTGATGGTTTGTTTTTGTTAGTCAAATCTGAATTGAATACAATTATTGAAGATGTAAAATTAAATTTATCTAGAGTCACTATAACACAGGTAACTTTTAGAATAAAAAACACATATTACTGTCTCCATGCTCTGTACAGACCTCCTTATCTACAGATGTAAATGCTTTTATTTTGGACTTAGACACTTATATGACTCATAATCTTAAAGCCCATACTGATATTTTTATTGGTGACATAAACATAGACCTTACATGTATATCTAATATAGTAGTTGAATATACTGGACTCCTGAATCACCATGGATTTTGCTCGTATAATAATGAGCCTACCCGACACATTGATAATGCACATAGTTGTCTTGATCATATCTTCTTGAGACAAAAATTAAAAAATTCAGAATTAACATATAAATCTTACATAGTTCTTTCCCCCATCACAGACCATTATCCAATTATGTTTAATGTATATAAAAAGGTAAATAATCCAATTCATAATAACAATTTAAATAGGAATTTTAGTACTAGCACTTCTCATGTTGATTTTGTTAAATTGGGACATCCAATTTTTCTGTATTTATCAAATTTGGTATTTAATAAAGGATGAATCATGGAAAATATATATACTAATTATAATGATCCAGAAGTTCCTACTAACATTTTCATTAATACTCTGCAAAGTTTGATTAACTCCTCAAAGATAACTAAAAAATATAAAAGTGCTGTTAAAAGAATTAAACCGTGGATAACATTAGGTATTATAAATTCTATAAAATTTAGAGATAAATTGAAGAAGCAACTAACTATGCGATGTGATCCCAACCTAGAGCAACAATACAAACAATACAGGAACTCTCTTAAATCTATAATTAATGGCACAAAGATAAAATACTATAGAGATAAAATCGAATCAAATAGAAATAATATTAGGAAAGTATATGAAATAATCAAAGAAGCCACTAATGAAAATTACAGTAGGAGCAATGTTCACATTGAAATAGTACATGAGGATAATTTTAATGTAAGTGAAGACAAGGTAGCAGACTATTGTAACAGTTTTTTTGTAGAGGTAGGTGAAAAAATGGCTCAAAAAATAAATCCCCCTAAGAAACCCTTTAAAATATTGTATAGTAACCAAAGCTCCATGTATCTTGGACCCACTGATGAAATGGAAGTGAAAAAACACATATTTTCCTTAAAAAACAATTGTGCACCAGGTAAGGACGGTATTTCTGCAAAAATATTTAAAACTTTTTATCAATATCTTTTGAAACCCCTTGTGAACATAATAAATCTTATTTTCAAAAAAAGGATAATACCACATCATTTCAAATCCTCAATTATAACGCCTATATTTAAAACTGGAGATAAAACTAAAATAACCAACTATAGACCTATTAGCGTGATAAATAATATTGATAAAAAACTAGAAAAAATACTAAAAGAACGTCTTCTAAGTTTTTTAAATTCTAATAATATTTTGTCTAGTAATCAGAATGCCTTTTTGAGTGGTGCCTGCATAGAGGATGCTATCTACAAAATCACAGTGGAAGTTACAAGAGGCATGGATGAGGACAAAAAAGCTCTAGCTGTCTTTGTTGATTTAGCTAAGGCGTTCGACACGGTGCCGCACGCAGCATTATTGGAAACTCTATCTGTATATGGTGTGCGTGGTCCCGTGTTGGAGCTTTTCAAATCATATTTAACCGATAGGCATCAGATTGTTAAACTGAATTGTCATTTTAGTGAAACTAATATAGTAGGATGGGTATCCCACAAGGCACAGTACTGGGCCCAATCCTGTTCGTAGTGTATATGAATTCTCTTCTGAAAGAAGTGGATATTGATGGGACAGTTTTATCTTATGCCGATGACACTGTACTCATTTTTACTGGGGAAACTTGGGACTGTGTTAAGGAAAAGGCAGAAAATGGGCTGGAAGTGGTTAAAAATTGGTTTGATTCTGCTAAACTCTCACTAAATGTCTAATTATATAGCTTTTACTCCTACACTTAAAAATAGGCCTATATTTCACAACTTAAAAATAGGCAGTGACCTAATTAATGAAGTTACTGTTACTAGATATCTCGGAGTAATGGTCGATCAACACTTAAAATGGGATAAACATATAGATAAAATAATTAAAGGAATAAATGGTCTGATACATACATTCTATTTATTAAGAGAAATGTTGCATAAAAAACTTCTTTTAACAATCTATAAATCTTTGGTCGAATCAATACTAAGGTATGGGATATTGGTATGGGGTGGTGTCTGTGGCACAACCCTACAGCGATTAAATGTGGCTCAAAACAGTATTATAAAAATAATACTAAAAAAACCTAAACTTTACCATACATCTTTGTTGTATTCGGGCAAATTATTGAATGTAAGGAGTCTATATATCCTGAACGTATGCAAATACAATAAAAAAATTAATCATAAAAATTTTGTTTCCCATTTATATGAAACTAGATATAATTTTCAAGAAAACTTAATTCTCCCGCAAACTTCTAAGACTTTAAGTCTAGAAGTGCTTGAAGCGAAGTTAACATGACTTAAACTTTTAAACATAAAGAAGGTTTCAAAATAAATTCAAAATCCTCGATATTCTTTTTTAAAACAGAAGTTTCTTAAATTCATTCATTTTTTGACAATTTGAATTAATTTTCTGTGAGAGCCTTTAAAAGCCAAAATATCGATTTTTTTTGCTACAATTGATTGTACCTTTCCTGGCAAACGGGTGTTGTCACCTTTCTTTAGAGTTATATCTTTAATCTGACTCACTTCTAGTTGAAATCAAGAGGTCTCCCCTTTTAGTACTAAATCCAAATGAACTATAAATGATTTATAGTAGGAACGAAGTTGTATCAGTGCAACTTGCCACTGATCAATCACTAAATTAACTAACTTAATTAATTAAGATAACTTGCTTCATTATTGCCTGAACGCCATTGTAGGCACCGCATTTTAACATCGGTTCAATCCTACCTAATTTCGAAGTTAATGGCTAAAATATTTGCGTTTCTAATAATTTGAACGGTTCTGACCAAAAACTATTAATGTAAGTATCTTTTTTGGGAATATCCTGACTCGAGTCTATCACAAGAAAAAAAAATTGTTTAAATTTATTTCGGATGCAAGTATTTCCAAGACAGATTTTACATAACTGTGAATTAGCTCATTTTATATTGCCTATCTCAAGTATCGGGTAGATCCAGTAGATATTTTTAAAACTTGTATTAATATAGTAATCTGATAAAAGCCCTACTATTGTCAAAAAAATATTTTCTCGATGACTACGAATACTTTTGGCCATTAGGTCATATGGTCAATGACCCCCCCAATAAATATTTCCAAACAGAAAATAATAAATAATTTATATTTTTTTAATTTCTTTTAAATTTGGAAATTCCGTCTATTATTCTAAGTGCGTAAACTCGTTGAATGTCCATGTTGATTCCACGGCAGTCGCACTATCGTACAGCGATCTCCGAAGGTTTCCTTTCGTTGGACCACGAGGCTGGCCCGCGATGACCTCGTGGTTATAAAGGGAGGCGAGTTGTTCCCGATTGAATTCGCATAGGGGCGCATAGCTAATATAGGCTTACGTTGGCAAATTTTGGGGCAACAACCGAGTCGAGCAAACTTAAACATTTTTATCAGTTGATGTATTTAATGTGAATCGTGTGATAGGTTGTGGTTACGATTGCATATATTTATAGAAGTTATTTTATTTTCTTTTATTAGACTTATTTGTTGAATTTGTGGTTTAAATTAATTGAAAATATTAATGTTTTAAATAATGGTAGCCACAGTCGTTTAGAATTTTAAGACTTCAAAAGCCGCCAGTGAGCTGAACTTGTCGACCTTTGCCGGAACTTAAAATGCGGCAGACAAGTAAAGACAAAAACAAAAATGTAAATCGTTATTTTAGTAAAAATATGTACGATTTATGTGACTGGGTATGTGATTGCGAAGGGATAAGGGCATTTTATTATTTCGGGTCTTTCAATTTTTCAGATCGCTCTGTGGTGTAAAATATAATAGTCAGGAAATTAGGAGTATGTATGTATGTATGTATGGATGTTTGTATGTATGTAAGTATGTATGTATGTATTTATGGATGTATGTATACTGTTAAATTTCTCAATATTGTCATGAATTAATCAAAATGGAACTAATAGTAACGTGTTATTTAATAATAATGCAAATTGGTTCAAAAACATTTCAAGTGTTGAAATTCCAAAAGACGTGTCCGACTTTCTCTCTCTTGGTTCTAAATTTAGTGTGCCTTGTTCAAATGAGGAACTGAGGTTAGATTATTTTTTGACAGATATTGAAAATATTATCGATGGTATACCAGTTGAATCCAGAGATTTATGCAGAGCTAGGGTCACTAACATTTTTACGAATTTTCTTAATTATTCTCAAAAAGAACAAATATCTCCATTGACTTTATTATTACATAAAACAAAAGCTTTTTTAAAACAACATCCTAATTTATGTATTTTATAAGCAGACAAGGGGGGTTGCACCGTTGCCATGGACAAGGCTGATTACATCAATAAAACAGTAATTTTATTACAAGATACATGCACTTACCAATACTTAAATAATGACCCTACTTCCTCTACTCAAATAAGGTATAATAAATTAATCAAACTCCTACAAGACAGTGGAGAAATAAATGACCAAGAAACAAAAAATGTATTGGTTTACAATTCTTCTTGTCCTAAATTATACTGTTTGCCAAAAGTCCATAAACCGGATATACCACTACGTCCAATTATAAGTTCAATTAACTCAACCACCTACAATATTTCTAAATTTCTGGCTAACATCTTAAAATTGACTTTTGAAAATAGTTCCGACTATAACACTAAAGATACGTTTTCTTTCGTAAACGCAGTATCAGTCATTGTATTGCCTCATAATTATGTTTTGATATCACTGGATGTTGTCTCCCTATTTACTAACATCCCAGTAAATTTAATAATCAAAATTTTGGAATCCAAATGGGAAAAAATTGAAAGTTTTACCTCCTTATCAAAAAATAACTTTCTTAAATTAATTAACTTTCTATTTGACAACACATTTTTTTGTTTTAATAATAAATTTTACCGGCAGATTTTTGGAACTCCTATGGGATCTCCATTAAGCCCTATTCTAGCCACTATCGTACTTGACTACCTCTTAGACAACATTATTCCCACATTACCTTTTAAATTTGCGTTCATTTGAAGAGCTCGGGGGAAGAGGGTAACAAGCCACACATTTAAAAATTTATGATTGCCATAAAGGTAACAAGCCCCAGTTATGTTTTCACGTAAATCGGTCAACATTTGGCAACGCTACGCGAAAAAGTCGTTTATGCCTCCAGCCGTCTGTGTGTGTTTTACCGGTCAAAAAGGAAACAAGCCACACAAAAATCAACATGACGTCGACACGTTCAGCAGGTGTTAAACGTAAAGTGCTCCAAAACAGTGATAATTCTGCCTCTTCTAAATCGGACTTCGACTCAGATGATAGTGTAAAGGATAAAGATTACGCAAATACAAGTGACGATAGTGAAACTAGCGAAGAAAGTGATATTTTGGTATGTTTAAAAATGATGTGGCTTATTCCCTTTTAAGCTAGACTGTAGTATTTTTTTTTGGTAAATAGTGGCTTATTACCTCTTTATTTTTTTTATTTTGACGCTGTATTCTGGCACAAAGTACTCCTAACCGTTGTACATAAAGTTAGTAGGTGTATTTGGAAAATATTACCGACGAAGCTGTTGTGTAATACCTTATCATCCTCTGTTTTATCTGTATTGGGGCTTATTACCTTTTTTCGACAACAAAGTTTGTCCATTTGTTTTTGTGGCTTGTTTCCTTCTTTCGTCAACAAACGTTTTCTTATTTCAGGATCCAAACGTATCACGAGGTTCTATTGAAACTCCTGAAAAAAAACCGAAGGCCAGATGGCGACATCAGAATATAGAAAGCAGGAAACGAGAAAAGGCAAAACAGCGAAAAAATTTAGGTCACTCCTATGAAAATTGGAAGGGTAAAAAAATTCCCCCAAAAACTATGGGACCCCCATGCCATTGCAAAAAACGCTGCAGGACATTGCTTCTAGGGAATAAAGAAACCCTTTTCCATGCTTTCTGGAATTTAGCGTCTTTTGATAAACAGAATGCATATCTTTTTGGCACAATAAAAGCTCTCCCTAAAAAAAGAAGCTACCCCAAGAAAAGAAAAAGGGAAACTTCTTCTCGAACAGTTACTTTTTCATATTCTGTTAAGGTTAACGCAGTTGACGTAAAAATATGCAAGGAGGAGTTCTTGTCCATTCATGGCCTTCAGAATTCCAAAAAGCGGTTATATAATATTTGCAAACAAATTCGTCAGGGCAATACGGTTCCAAAATGTGACTTACCTGAAGAAACCGTAAAAAGAGTACACGATCATATTAACGCTATCCCTAAGTATACTAGCCACTACAGCAGAAAAAAGAATCCCAATCGTGTTTACATCGATCACGACCTGTCCATTGCTTCCCTATATAAAAATTTCTACATTCCATGGTGCAGAGACCAGGATATTTCACCAGTTAAAGAAGATACCTACCGAAGGATATTCTGCGGTCAGTACAACATTGGATTTAAGTTGCCAAAGAGCGACACGTGTGATACATGTGATCGGTACCAAACTTTACTTGACTCGACTGCTAACGACGAAGTAAAACTAAGAGAAATTCAGCTTAATTTAGATTTACATCAACGAAGGGCAGAAGCGATGCAGGCTAGCTTAAAAGGTGAGACCGAAGAAGCTAAAAAGGGAAACCAGAAACCAAAATAAGAACTGGACGGTAATGTGTTTATGGTTACAGCTAATACGCCAGAAAAAGTTCAAGGCCATTGAACATCGATTTCTTGTGCCAGGACATACCCACCTACCATCAGATAGAGATTTTGCCGCTATCGAGAAGCGTAAATATCTAAAGCAGGTGTACTCACCAGAACAGTGGCATAACGCTGTCAGAGAAGCCAAAGTAAAAAATCCTTTTGAAGTGGTGCCTATGACGCAGGCGGATTTTTATGCCTTTGGAGATATTCTAAAATATATAAATAAAAAACATGTGACAGACACAAAAGAACAAGTTAATTTTAGCAAAGTACGATGCTTTCGATTTGGTCAATTGGCCAACACTGTCAAATCTGCCTCTTAAGTATTCAGCTTTCGTGCAAATAAGGAATTACTACCCTTTGTCCCCACTATTTTTCATGGATTTTACGCAGAGTTCGGCGTTGAAGATGTTCAGTTGGAGGATTTGGAGGTTACCGAAGTACCTGAAGATAATATAGAACATATGGATCTCAATATGGATCATGAAGATGCCGAAGAACTATAGTTCCTTTTTTAGTTTTAAATTTTGTCAAAAATGTATTACGTTATTTTACCAGTAAATAAGGTATAATTTTTAAGTTGAAAAAGGCAATAAGCCACATTTTTTTGTCAAAAGTTGGCTGTTTTTCTGTTACCTAGAGATATTTTTTTGTTTTGTTTGGACATTTTGATAGCTTTATGTCTTAATATACCACTACAAAAGCATTTTGGTGTAAACTTCAAAATTGTGATTTGAGGATTTAATCAAAATATAAAAGTGGTCATATCTCAAAAGTAAGAACAGGTGGCTTGTTACCCTCTTCCCCCGAGCTCTTCATTTATAAGTACGTTGATGATATTATTTGTGCGATACCAAAAGATTCCATCCAAACTACACTAAATATATTCAATTCTTTCAATAAGCATTTACAGTTCACAATTGAATGTGAAAGTGATTATAGCGTTCCTTTTCTAGATACCAGAGTTATAAGAATGGAAGACAATAAAATAATTTTGGACTGGTATCAAAAACAAACATCTTCAGGTAGATTTATAAATTACTTTTCTAATCACCCTATAAACCAGAAATATAACACGGTTATTGCTATGAAAAACCGAATAACCCATATTTGTCACGAGAGCTTGTTGAAAACCAATTTGAGAAAGTTGTTTGATATTTTTATCAATAATGGGTATCCTAAACATATTCTGAAAAAATTAATTTATAATTCTAATATGTTTGATGGCCCTACTGAAGAATCTGTCCAACAATTTAAGTATAAAAAACCCCCATTTGTAAATAACTTAACCCATTCAATTATTTCGATTTTTAAAAACTTCCCACACATTAAAATAGTTAAATATAATTTTCTCAATAACTCCAACTTATTTTCAAAAGTTAAAGATAAAACACCCTTACTATTTAACAGCAATGTAGTTTATGAGTTACATGTTACCCAACACAAGAGCGATTGTCGTTTGGGAAAAAACACTTGTGCTGTTGTTGAACATCATCAAAACACTGGACACCATTTTGATTTTACCAATGTTAAAATTTTGGAACACCAAAATAATTACAAAAGCAGATTATTCCTTGAAATGTAACACATTAACAAAAGAAAAAACTCTGTCAACTATAAAACTGATACCAATCAATTGAGCAATATATACTGTAATATATTAAGATTAATTTAATTGTGTTTTTAAATGTTTTGTTTCCACACTGTATCATATTGATTTTACTGTTAATATTGACAAAGTTATTTTAATCCTATTGTTTGTTTTTGTAAGGTTTTTTTAATTATACATATTTGTTTTTATTGTATTTGTGAATAAGTTGCAAAGAAAATCATCATTTTAATATTTAGAATAACTGTACCGCTCTGTTCAGGCTTGACGTCAACAAAACGTCCACTATTTTATATATACAATGGACTAACTCTAAGTTTTGTAAGTAATCTTTTATTTAATGTTTTCATTAACAAATTTTAATTGTATTTTAATTGTATTTTAGCTTTCTCCTGATGAAGTCGACAAAAAATTGACCAAATATAGAGAATTAAAAACCAAAAGAGTGTTTTTTATATATATATATATATATATATATATATATATATATATATATATATACTAAAGTGTGTGTGTGTGTGTGTGTTACTAAATGACTGTGTAGTGAACTAAATTGGTTCTAGGAATAAATGAATAGGAATTTAGTGAAAGTTAAGGAATTTTTGGTCTTTTTTATAGTAATTGTGGTCTTATTCAGAATTTAGCGTGGGCCTCTTTGCCTTTAGGCCCCCGGCACCGCACCGAACTGCCCGGTGATATATTCACCACTGTATTAATGAGTAGTATTTTCGGGCTAAATTTTTAAATATTTTAAAAAAGGACAATTTTGTTTTGCTCTCTTATACTCATACTAAAAGTTTGCCAGTTCATTCCTATAAAAAACTTGATTTTTGTGCAATATTTGAGGTAAATTAAATAAATAGTTTTTTCAGTAATAATTTTTTTAAAGTTTCACCAGGCCACCATCTTATTGCGGCATATTAGATTTTTATCAAAATATTACCAGGTCATACTCATATGAGCTTTAATTTTTGACCATAATTTGAGGTCCCTCTGATAAGTAGTTTTTAAGCTATGCCGTGAAATAATAGATAGATAAATAAACCGACAGACGGATCATTGTTGTAAACGAATAGGTATCTTTTGAATTGTTAAAACATCAGTAGTCCGCAATCCATAATTATTTCTTTTCTTAGCAAAATTTTTTTGGCCAAACTGTGAACTAGTAAAACTGTGGTACTAATTAAAGATGACAATGGCGGCTAAATATAATATGTATAATCGTTAAAAAATCATCTTCTCGGGTTTTACATATCTTCTACACCACAATTAATTATGACGCCCAATTTGAAATCACTCGATTAAGTTGTTTTTCAGGCTGGACTTTTAAATATTGTTTAAGCCGCCCTTTTTGTTTCTATTAATTCCTACATAGTATTTGATTTTCGTACAAAATATGATAAAAAATGGATAAGTGGTTTTTTAGTAATAATTTTTTTAAATTTCACTAGGTCGCCATTTTGTTTTGCCTTATTGGCTTTGTACCAAAATGATATCAGATCATCCCTATATGACCTTTAATTTTTGACCAAAATTTGAAGTCAAGCGGGTAAGTAGTTTTAAACTATGCCGTGAATAGACAGACAGACAGACAAACCTAGAGTCGGACCGAGGGAATTGATAAAACAGTGTTTTTTGGCGACGCTAAAATGTGAAGATTTGTAAAACCTGAGAGGGCGATTTTTTCACGATTACAAACATTTTATTTGACCGCCATTTTGTTCCGCCATCTTGAATTAATACTATGGTTTTACTAGTTCATCTGTATACCACAATTATTTTTGGCACATAATTTGAAATCAGTTTATTATGTAGTTTTGCAGGCTAAATTTTTAAATATTTTTCTAAACCGCCATTTCGTTCCGCCATCTTGAATTCATACCAGTTGATTTCCATGTAACACTCAATTTGTGTGCAAAATTTGAGATGAATTGGATAAATAGTTTTTAGTAATAATTTTTTTAACATTTCACTAGGCCACCATTTCGATTCGCCATATTGGATTTTTACGAAAATGTTACCAGGCCATCCCCATTTGATCCTTAATTTTTGATCAAAATTTGAAGTCAATCGGATAAGTAGTTTTTTAGTTATGTCGCGAACAGACAGACCGACAGACAGACAGACCGACCGACGATCTAGGGCCCCTGAACCGTAAAAATCTGCAAAAATCTCGGAGGGTGATTTTTGTACGCTTACAATACTTTCCTTTTACGAGGGAAGTAAAAGTAGGCATACCTAGAAAAATGGGGTGAACTGCAGGTAGGTAATAATGTTTGATTAGTAGTCATTTTTAAAACAAAATTTTGTTTTACTTTCTATTTAGTTCCTTCATGCGCTGAAAAAAATTCCTTAATGTAAACAGCTTGTTTATAATAAATTGCAAGGAGTCAAAAAATCTCAAAACTTAAAACGGCCGCTACATTTAAGTAGAGAATTTCTACAGGTATATCAATACTATTATTTTTACTTTAGTTGATTCCTTTTAGTTTATAACAACATTGATATCTACTGGATGTCTTTTTATTTTTGATAAAGATATCAAAATTAAACAAAAGTGATTTTGCATAGTTATTTCTGTTTTAAAAATAAAACAAAACATTAACGGTTTTTTTCAAGATGTTAACCTAATTTATATTTTTTTAAATGGAAAGCCTTATTTATTTTCGGGTATTTTAATTCTACATGAAATTTCGACTATATTTTGTAAAGCATACCCTTTACCTATTTTCAACTGTTTGCAAGAAACTAGCTTTAAAACGTGCAACAACTAAACAATATTTTACCATTTTATTTATTATTCTTGTTTAAAAGATATATGTCGTGATGAAACATAATCGTTTAGATTCTGACATATCTCTTTCAAAATTGATACATTACATTTTTAGTCGTTTATGGTTGTCGGTTGTGTTTATTTCGTAAAAAAAATGATACGATTTAATAATCGAGAAAGAAGTGATATGCTTGCCATATACTTACTTAACCAACAAAACCCAATCGCACTGCGAAGAGAATATGTTAAACATTATCCAGCACGTCCAATCCATTCAAAACAAATATTTGCAAGATTTTAAAAGATGTATGAAAGAGGAAGCATGTTTGAGGTGAAAAGCCCTCGACTTGTCTAGTTTTAGACGAAGAAACGGAAACCAACATACTCGGGGTTTATGAAGCATATCCATCAACATCACTTAATAAATGTTCTCGACAAATTCTGGTATCTCGAAGATCAGTTCAAAAAATTTTGAAAAAATACTAATATAATCCCTTTAAATTTCGAAAAACCCAGAAACTTACCGACCCGCAGTGCCAGATAAGAGTTCTAATTTGTCAGGACTTCCTAGGTAGATAGATAGTCAATAAAATCTTGATTTTTCTAAAATACATTTCTTGGTCTGATGAAAGTTCTTTTACAACCAAACATGGTTGTAATCGTCAGAACACCCGACACTGATCTACAAATAATCCTCGTATAATCCAAGAAATGAAAAGTCAAGGATATCAGTCAATTTACGTTTGGTGTGGTGTAACAGAAGACGGAAATATATTAGGTCCCATATTTATTCAAAATACAAGAGTTCTAACCACACTACACCACAACTTGTTACGTTCTGGACGCGCGTTTCGCTAACCAAGTTAGCATCATCAGCAGATGATATAAACTGTTAGTTATATAGATATATGATGCTAACTTGGTTAGCGAAACGCGCGTCCAGAACGTAACAAGTTGTGGTGTAGTGTGGTTAGAACTCTTGTATTTTGATCTATCTTCCACCACAGGTTCCAGTGTTAGGACCCATATTTATTGGTCAATAATTGACTGGGGAATATTATTTGCATTTGTCACAAATTGATAATTTACCAGTGAACATTTCATCTAGGATAATGTGGCAGCAAGATGTTGCTCCGCTCCATAGCGTAAATCAGTTCTTAATTTGGAATATCCAAATGACTGGATTGAAAAGGGAGGAACAATTGCTTGGCCCCTAAACAGTCCGGACTTGATTATAACAGACTTTTTCTTCTGGGGTCACATTAAGAATATAATATATAAAGAATGACGAAGAATCATAAATACAATAATTGAATTGGAAAGGAAATCCAGAATTGTTAGTGAATGCAACAAATACTATTAGAATGTACGAAAAATATGTTGAAAAAAATGGCGGACACGTAGAGCCATTTTTAGAATAGTTTAATGTTTGTAAAAGTGTTTTTAAATAATGTGTTACTTTGTTAATAGTTAGTCTTGTTTCATTTTTAAAAGAGAAAAAACTTCCTACATATCGCCATTTTCAAGCAAAGTGTCGAAGATTGGTACAGGGTATGCTTTATAAAATATACTTGAAATTTCATGTAAAATCAAAATATTTCTCTATAGGGCTTTCCAATTAAAAGAATAAAAGTTAGGTTAATATCTTGAGAAAACGTTAGGGTTTTGTTTTATTTTTAAAAGAAAAAACTTGCTAGATAACTATGCAAAATAATTTTTGTTTCATTTTGATATTTTTAAAAACAAAAAACTTACAGCTCATCAAAATGATATTAAAAAAAAACACCTGGTACAGGGCGTATTTTTATATTTTGCGCCCCACATTCGGCTTTTGCTTTTAGAATTTAAAACAAAAAAAAAATAGTGGTAGCTAGAAAAGTTGTGTAATCTGTAGTTAATGATGTTTGATTAGTAATCATTTTCAAAACTAAACTTTTATTTTAATTTCTTTATACTTTCGGATATTTAACTTAAGCAAAACTATAGTTGTATTTTACAAAAGAAGGAAATACTTCCGACACCTTCAAAGTCTCCTCTAATAGGCATGGCAGATGTGTATGTGAAACCAGGCTACCTGAGCATGAAGCTTAATTAAGATCGCGGATTATCCTGCGATATTTCCGAAGAGTTTCGGAAACATTTGCTTCATTTGTAAAATAAAACTGCAAACTGCACTATGTTAAGTTTGAATATCCTATAGAATAAAAAAAATTAAAAAAATCGGTAAATTCACCTTTCTCACAACTTCCCATGTATATAATTTTACTAATAACACAGTTTATATATGCATATAATCATTTGGTAATAACTGTATATAAATCCTATAAACCGTAATTAATTACAATTTTTTTAGCTTTTAATTTATTTATTATTGTTATTACTATTTATTTTTCATAACTTTATAGGTTTATAGAAAATAAATTATTATTATTATTTTTCTCCATAAGAGAATGTTTTAATCCTGAATACATACATAAAATTGTATCAGTCTATCCTTGTTTGACACATATTTTTGTGTAGAAGTTCAAGTCAATTGAGTAATAGGTTTTTTGATATCGAATTTCTAAATATTTTTTTAGGCCACCATTTTATTCCGCCATAATGGATTTACATAAAAAATTACTAGTGTATGCCTATATCACACTTCATTTTTGTGCAAATATAGAAGTCCATGCGATAACTAGTTTCTTAGTAACGGTTTTTTTTCATTTTCATCCCTTTATGACTATTGATTTTTGACCAAAATTTGAAATCAATCAGATAAGGAGTTATCTATTTTCTGAGAATATGTTTTCCGGGATCCAGGTACCCTAAAACGCAAAAATTTCGGAGGGTGATTTTTCACGATTCCAATACTTCTCTTTTACCAGGGAGGTAATCAAGTTTAGTTTTGATAATGACTGTTAATTAGTTATAATTACCTGCAGATCAGATCAGTTTTCTAAGTATGCTTATTTTTTTTATGTTAAATATTGAAAGAAGGGTTAGAATAATATATACTATGTGTATACGGAGTGGCGCAATGAAAACGAAACCGAGAAATTTTCGGGCAATTTATTTTTTTTAAGAAACTCTCAGACCCGTTGATTTTGTTTTCGAGGACGACATTTGTTAATCACAAGGTCTGCTCCATACCTGCAGCCCCTAGCAAGGGGTGACACTACCCCTAAAATATTAAATGGAAAGGGGAGTAAAGGGTATGTCGTCAGAGAATTCTTTCGAATTCAAAATGGCAGCTTAGGAAATTTTACATATCTTCACGTTTTAGCATCCCTAGAGAACAAGATAGCGGACTAGTGAAACGTTGAAATTATTATTACTGAGAAAACTAATTATCCAATTTACCTCAAATTTTGCACAAAAATCGAGTGTTACATAGGAATGAACTGGTAACATTTTGATGTGAATCCAAGATAGCAAAACAAAATAGTGGTCTTATAAAATATTTAAAAAATCACTACTTATTAAATTAATTTCAATTCTTGTGGAATAATTAAGTGTGACATAGAGATAAACTGATAAAGTTGTGGTACGAATTTAAGATTGCAAAATAAAATGGCGACGAAATAAAATGTTTAAAAAATCAATGTAAAAAAAATTTGTTCAATTGACTTAATTAAATGTCAAAATGTGATAAACTGGTGCCAATTCAATATGTCGTAATAAAATAGTAGTATTTGACATGACGTACTACTTTACTTCCCTGAAAAAAGGTAAGTATTGTAATCGTGAAAAATCACCCTCCGAAAATGTTTCAGATATTTACGTTTCAGGGTCCCTAGATGACGAAAACATGTTTTCTCGATTCCGTCGGTCTGTCTGTCTGTCTGTCCGAGGCATAGCTAAAGAAATACTCACACATTGACTTCAAATTTTGTTAAAAAACTAAGAGTCATAATATGGGGATGACCTAGTAATATTTTGGTAAAAATCCAATATGGCAAAACAAAATGGCGGTCTAGTGAATGTTAAAAAAAATTATTACTAATCTTATGCTTATCCAATTTATCTGAAATTTTGCTTAAACATATAAGTACTATGTAGGAATCAACTGGTAAAGTTTTGGTACGAATCCAAGATGGCGGATCAAAATAGCGGCTTAATAAAATATTTAAAAATTCTGCCTCAAAAAACTATTTAAAGAGTTGATTTCAAATTATGTGCCATAATTAATTGTGCTATAGAGATGAACTAATAAAACTATAGTACTAATTCAAGATGGCGGAACAACCCTAGCAGGTTCCACATTTCTTCGCGTTTTAGCTTCCCTAGATACCAAGAAAATATATTTTATCAATTTCGCAGGTTTACCTGTCGGTCTGTCTGTCAATTCGCAGCATAGCTCAAAAACTATAGAAGAAAACTAAATATCCAATTTGTCTCAAATTTTTTCAAAAAAAATCAAGTATTACAATAGAATGAACTGGTAACAATTTGGTATGAATATAAGATAGCGAAACAAAATGGCCTAATAAAATATTTAAAAAATTAATCTAAAAAAACTACTTATTAGATTAATTTTAAATTTTGTGCAAGCATTAAGTGTGATACAGAGATAAGCTGGTAAAGTTGTGTTACGAATTCAAGATAGCGGATGGCGGCCAAATAACATGTCAAAAAAATTAACGTAAAAAAACCATCTTATTCAATTGACAAAAATTAATATGATAAAGGATAAACTAGTGCTAATTCAACATGACGTAACAAAATCGCGGTGTGTGTCAATGTAAAAACTACTTATTGAATTCATTTTAAAGTATGCCCAAAATTAAGTGTGGAATATACATTGGTAGGGATTCAATATATTGAAACAAAATGGCGTCCAATAAAAATATTTGAAAAGACAGTATATATGTGTTCCTAAATAACTATGTACTGAAGTGAATTGGTTTACACTTTACTATTCCTAATAAAAGGGAATGTTTTATATGAGGGCAGTTCCGGGTGAAATAAACTTATCAATTTTTTTTTGTGATGGGGTGTTACGTTTAAAATAAATGTTGTTTCTGAAGTTTTAAACAAACATTTTCTTGAGTCACTTTGTAGGAAAGACAAAAAATATTAATTATCAAAAAAAAAAGTCTCAGAATTCGATCAACACTAAATATCCAACTGTGATCATTTAAAAATTATTAACCTCCAAAATCAGCCACTCTTGGCTGAGAAACCTTATAGTGAAATACTTAAAAAAAAATTTTCTCAAACGCTCAAGCTTGTTGAACTTTATATGATTTTATTGATCACCTTCTAAAATAAGGAAATTTACTACATTGTACACATACAAATCTCATATTTTATATATTGTTAAAACCTTACGTTACAACTATATTTAGTTTCACTAATACAAAATTATGTTTTTGCCAAAACTCAGTCAAAAACCAAACAGAGAACAATAATTAACCTCACCATCAAAAAGTACAGTTTGTTCACCCACGTATCTTAAATTAAACCGCCGTGTCGTTCTGTTGACACGTGTTGGCAATTAATTTGTACGGATCCACAAAGTTCGTTAATTAAGTTAAATGAAATCGCTGTTTATTACATATATTTTTGGACCTCCTACAACTACTCGTAATTAAAACATTCCATCCGACTTAAATATAGACACTGTGAAACATAATATTCCCCGTTTCTGTGAAAGTTATAAAACAGCGAATTTGATAATTTTTGGCTTCATACATCGTTTTTTTTTAACATCCCTACAGCAAGATTTATTCTAAGAAATAGAAATAAAACTTTAAGACGCCAGGCTTTATAAAAGGTATTAATTATGTATGTGCAATAAATTTAACAGATGATTCTTTGGGTGATTTTAAGACAAGAAATTGATACAAACATGAGTGCGCAATGCTTTATTTTTAAGATACAGGGTGTTAAACTTTAAAAAATAAATAGTTTTTCGTAAATATCTTAAATATCCTTTACCCAATTTTGTTGTAATTTGGCAGTGTTGTTTGTAATGTTAAGGGGTTATTTTAGCTTTAACTTGATTAAATTTTTTAAGTGCAGTCACATTCCGAGCAACGCCTTAACGTATATTTTTATACAACCATAACTTTGTATCGAAACGAAATTTGTTATAGGCAAATAGTACATAAAGAGGAGAGTTTTCGCATATTTTTCACTTTCCTGTCACTTTATCCTGACTCCAGCTTCGATTTCTTTAAATGGAGCACTCTGTATATTTTTACATTTTTTTTGAGACAATTCTGAATCAGAATTTGACATTTTAAAAACTTTTTACGCCTACTTGATTTTTTTATAGCCATTTTTAAAATTGCATCTAGATGGCCATGACCGGACGCAAATTAATCTAAGGACCTGAAATAATGAGAGAATGATACAATCGCTAAGTTTTAGTGATTAGACTGATAGCTAGGAACAAGAGAAGTTGATAAAATCAAATTTTTGTGTTTAACTATTTTTTTTTCAAATGGCGACCCTTTTTAAACAAGCTGATAAAATCAAATTTTTGTGTTTAACTATTTTTTTTTTCAAATGGCGACTTTTTTAAACAAGCACTTTTTGAAAAGTTGATTGGATAAAAAATAGGCTCAAAAATTATTACTAAGAAAAATACTCGATAATCAGTTATTTAGTTTTATCAAGTGTGCCATGGATAGCCATGCTGGATATTAAGTAGGATTATTTGTTTGGCAGTGACACTTACCTATTCTTTCTGAGTAGACATAAGATTTTATTATTTTACCAGATCTCACTGTTCTCAATTTCTTTATTTGGGGATATGTTAAAAAAGAGTCATGTAACAGCCCCAGCCACTCTTGAAATCTTAGAAGAAAGGATTGTACGTGTATTTAAAAGTATTACTCCTCCTCAGATACTGCACAACGTGTTGAGAGAAGCAATTGAAAATATGTCGTGAACAAGGAGGAACGCACTTTGAACAATTACAGTGAACTCGAATATTGTGCTTTTACGTTTTACAGCGTTATTGAAGTTAGTTGAAATTATATTTTTGTTTAATACTCCGAACTATTTGTTAGCCAAAGATACAGATTTGCACGCCTAAATTTGTTAACGATATCTGAAGAGGGGCAGCAGGAAACTGTATAAAAAATTCTGTTCCGAGCGTTAGGCGCACAGGCGTGCATTCTTTTCATCAACAGAGATAGGCTGGGCAGACTTTACGTGACATGACGCGTAGATAGATCCAACGTAAGTAATCTTGATCAACCAACTGTCACAATTAAAAATCCTACATAATATAGAACGAAAGCTTTCCCTGCTGTGGTCAATTAAAAAATCATGGTTCTTGGGACTAGATCGTGTCAAAATGGAATCACTTTTCGACGTTTCGCCTTCGATTGCACGAGGCATCTTCAGAGATCTTCACTTCACGGAATCGGAACACTGAATGAGCTCAGAGAGACCCAGGGCAGCTATTTATAGTCGACCTGTGTTTACCGAAGCGTGACTCGGTGTAACGATCGGTTTCCACGTATCATGTAGACTGAAGCCCGAATCTCTATTAAAATTGTTAGGCTGCTTATAAATTTGAATAGATTTTCTAATTTTGCGTGTATAGAATTCCGAAACCGATGCAAGAAATTTGGTTTCTTTTACCTTTATGACATTGGACTTATCCAGTGGAATATTGGTATTCAGATACAGCAGATTGTACAATTTGTTTCTTTCTGATACATAGTTCATGTTCCTTAAGCCTAGTCGATATGGATCGTCCAGTTTCTCCAATATAAACATCACCACAGTAACAAGGAATGGCATATACTCCTTCCGTTTGAAAACGAATAATGTCCTTTGGCGATCTCAAACATTGTCCAATTTTCTTGTGTGTGTTGAAGATTGGCGAAGTAACCTTGCAATCTTGTCTGTGGTTCCGTGTATAAACGGAAGAACTACATTTCCTATCGGTAATTCCTTGTTAGTATCATTTCCTGGAGTAGGATTATTATATTTTCTAATTTATCGTCTAATATCATCAGTGCAATATCCATTTCCTCTTAAAGCTTGAGTCAATTTCTCTGTTTCCGATTGTAAAGAATTTTGGTCACAAATCGCGAGAGCTCTGTAAACCAATGAATTAATGACTGATTGCTTTTGTGCTGGATGATGATGGGAATTTGCATTTAAGTACCTGTTCGAATGCGTTGGTTTTCTATATACAGAGCGTCCTAAGGAACCATCCCAAGAACAAGAACATCTAGAAAGAGAATCGTGCCAGCATAGATATCAATGGCACACTTAATAAAAGTAAATAATTGATTATCGATTATATTATTTTTCTTAGTAATGTTTAATTTTTGAGCTTATTTTTAAACCAATCGCAAAAACTTAGTACCGTTAGATTCGCAGAAAAATCCTCTTTTCAAAAAGTGTTTGTCTAAAAAGGGTCGCCATTTGTTCCTAGCTATCAGACTAATGACTGAAACTTAGCGATTCTATTATTATTCTGTCATCATTTCATGGCCTTAGATTAATTTGCGTCTGGTCATAGCCACCTAGATGCAATTTTAAAAATGGATATAAAAATTAAAGTATGCGTAAAAGACTTTTTAAATATATACATTCTAATTCAGAATTGTCTCAAAAAGTGTAAAAATATACAGAGTGTTTTATTTAAAAAATTTAAACTAGGGTCATTTCCGGTGAAACCGAAAAATTATGCGAAAACTCTCCTCTTTATGTTATAACATTTTCAAATATATGTATAATTATTTGGTTTATATTAACCCTAAGACAAATACAAAATTTGCCTAGTTATGTTACTGATTTTCACACAGTGTTCTATCACCATCTTGTCGAATAACTCTACGAGTTGGATTTTTCCAAATTTACATATCATACACTTCATAAAAGAAAGTTAATAGAATTTATTCTAATTGAGTGTTACTATTGAAAGTGACATATTTTGAATATATAATCAGTTTTAGTTACTAAGATACTGGCCTTCTTTATTAATGAAAATAACAATTTTTTCATTTAAAATAAAATATTCTGTTTTTTTAGTTTCTTCTTCCATTTCACTCACATGAATTATGATAAACATATTTATTCTCTTCTTTCTTGTAACATATCAATTTAACACTTTGAGAACACTTGAACTATTAGAAAGTTTCAGTTTATATAACTTTTTGTTTTTATTTGTCCAAGCCGCTTTTCTTTACGTTTGCTTGGTATGGAATGTTAAACAGACATTTTGCTGATGGTTTTTCATTATTTTAAGCCCATTAGTAATCTGAAACAAAATTGAACATTATAATTTGCAGTTAAATATAACCTTTAAAATATCAAGACTTATATGTAAATTATATTTTACATACCTCACTATGTTTTATTCATAATTCTTTGGATTACATTTTGTAAAGTATTTTCAACTTCTCTAAATTAAAACAAAAGAAATTTGTTTTTGTTTTGTTTACAAATATTCTTCTTTCTTTCTTTCTTTTTCAAAATGGAGTCGGCTGCCACTCTTTTGCTTTCAGCGCCATTCTCCAGCCCAATAGGTAGGATGTCCGGATGGCGAGCTCTTAGCTCCCGAACACCCCGAGTCTTTCAAATAACTTTTTAATTTTTAAATGCGTCTTGGCTTCCACTAGATGCCCCTTGAGAGTACTACTGGTCTCACGAGATGACCTTTTCTTTCGAGCTGTCCCCTTACCCCTCCCACTTCCGCCACATAGCGGCCATTACGCTAATATTCTATGTAGAACTGCGGCAGACGAACGGGATAGAATGCAGGAACAACTAGGCCTCACACGTTCACAGCGTCTACTCTCTTTCTTGCGGGGTCGTTAGTTTCCACTCTGAGCGCTTGAGTCTCTCGTTTCCCCTCGAAAAAAAGCAGGAAAACCGAACACGTGGAACCACTTATGTTAATAACACAGAGGTCTGCCTTCGACGAGACGAACCGGAAGACTCCGTTTACAAATATTCGGAATTTGCCTGCCTTTCTCTTCTGTCACTATGGTTTCATTGGTTCCTTATTTTTCGGCATCCAGCCAGCTTTGACAATGTCTGGTTTTTGTTGGTGCAGTTCGCCAGCTCTATTCGGGGGACACCGAATATTATCGGGTTGTTACTCCCTTATACTAGTGGCGCCAGCAGTGGACTCCACTGTAATTATTATTTTATTTTATGGCATTAGGTTGGCAAGTCTGAAGTGAGGAAGAATGGTGGAGGGGAATGTCAAACTTCTTTGAATTTTCTGTAACTGATTTTCTCGTCCCTTTCTATTGGCTTTCCTTAAAGGTGCAACATGTGTCCGGCTTTATAAAAGTGCCTTAATGGAATTTTAAAGTACTGTATAAGTAAGTAAAGTAAGTCGTAAGTAATTTATCTTAAAGTGCAGTGCTGTTGAAAGCCTAAGGCCTATTTAAGGACATCATCTGGCCCTAAATTTTGGTCCCGTTTTGTTTGGTTCCACATTTGATCAACCACGTGGTAAGTCGATTTTCAAATTAGTTTCCTGCTGAATGGCGTCCTGAATTTTGTTTTGGCTGTCGGTCCTCGAGAAGCCTTTCTAGATGTCTGGAAATTCCCTTTATTGGTGACCGTTGGCGTCGAAGGAGCCCTCTAGATGACTAGAGGTAAGGCAATGTCTTTGAATAGTTGTGTTGTAAATAACTTGTTTTTGTACATTCCATGTCGATTTTATTTTAAGACAAACAATCGTTTCTAGGGTTTCAGGTTAAGAATTCAAGATATGGTTTTGGGATATAGTTACAACTTTATGGTGTAATTTTTGGGGTACATAAACCAAGAGTTCTACAATGGTTTTGGAGTTCCTTCTTGTAAGAGTACGAGGAATTAATTCTTAATTTTTTTTATTTATAAACTTCATATAAGGTAGCAGAAAGGAAGTAAGTAACCTATTTTTTTGTAAAACAGCCTCGGCGAAATAGTTTTTCCTTGCGACATAGTTTGGTAAAAGAAAATTCATGAATTTTTGATTCCCTGTGCGCTATTTAATTTAATTTTCATATTTACATATTTGCGTCATGACATTTCGCCAGATGTTCACAGGTTGATGATATAATGGTAATAACGTTCTATCACATTTCACATATTTGATATATTTTATATATATTTTACATTTTCTTGATTTATTTTTTTTATATCTTAATGTCAATTGAATTTTTGAATCTAAGCTAAATTTCACATGTCAAAAATTATTTTATAAAACAACTCTTAAAAAAAAGAGAAACAAAAGATCAAGGTGATCATTAAAATTTGCCAGTCTGCACTTTATATAGTGTTTTATTGAAAAGCCCTCCAAATCTTTATTTTGTCTGCATTTAAATATCAATATAGATTTCTTCCTAATTGAGTCACAGTCAATTAGGTGGCGCCCATTTTAATTTCGTAAGGTGTACCCGAGAACCTGCAACCTACAGCTCTCCGAAAAGATGACTGGCTGCCGTTCGCATATATGGATAAGTTCATAGGGACTTTACGCCATAATGTACCATTTACCTATACGAAAATTCGTTTTGATACATCAAATATTTTACAAGTTATGACCTGTCTAATAGACTCGTTGACACCCGGTATATTAAATTAAAACATTTATGCACAAAACAATCAGCTAGAAAAACAACTTTATTATGATGATTTAATCGCCAATGTTACAAATGAAACAAAATTTAATGGAATATTGTTAAGTGGTGGCAAAAATAGTACCAAAAAAATAAAAGAAATCTCTGATCCACATTATAATAAACTAACAAAAAATCCTGTTGATACAGTGAATAAATTTCCAAGTAAGAATTCTGCTGGATTTGACGATATCCCCACGTCATTTATAAAGAAAGTTATCGGCGAAGTAGCTAATATTCATCCTATTCTATTTAATGTTTCAATTGAGTCCAGAGTGGTTCTCAAACACCTTGTCATACTCATATTTAAGAAAAAAGACTCCAGTCTAGTAGAAAACTATAGACCTATTTCTCTACCGAGCTGCTTCTCTAAAATTTTAGAAAAACTTGTTTATAACAGAATATGTTCTTTTTTGGTTAAATATAATATTTTTTCAGATCGTCAGCGGGGCTGTCTACTGAAAGCGTTTGTGCTGACCTTGCTCAATATATAGTGATAAGAGTGATAATAGAGAAACTGTAATTTCCTTCTCTTTTGATCTTACTCGCGCTTTTGACACTGTTGAAAAAGCTTGTGGCTTTAAACTTAAAGAGTTTTGGGATAAGGGGTAACTTGAGCAAGTGGATCATTTCTTTTTTTAATCAACAGGACATTTTCGATGAGAGTTAACGGTGCAAACTCCGATGTTTTTGATCAAAATATATGAACAACTCAGGGTAGTAACATGGGCCCTCTAAATTTTTCCTCTTTTCGTTAATGAATTGCCCGAACATATTTCTCAAAGCAGAGTATTCTTGTATGCTGATGATACCACAGTTGTTATCTCGGATCCCGATATGGCTACATTGAGGAGCAAAGCCAATTTTATTCTGATTTTATTGCGAAGGAAAAACTTATAATTAATCGGGCGACAACTGTCTGTATGGAGATAAAAACCGTATACAAAACATCATGTGGTCTCATTTTTGATCTAGATGGTCTCAGGCTAGTTTGAAATAAATTAATAAATTTCTTTCAATTTCCATTGCTAGTGATTTAACCTGAAATAGGCAAACTTCAAAGGTGTGTTCAAAAATCAATAATGTTTTAACCTCTTTAAAGGATTACGTAACTCTTGAAACCCTTCTAAGTGTTTACTATGCCTCTGTTTATTCTTCAGTATTTCTTACCTAAGGTATGCGGTATTCGCACTACGGGGCTCCACCGCACTTTAGTTTAGTGGTGCGGCAATTTTTGGATGAAAATTACCATAACCGTTGGACTGGGAGAGTAGATCCTTAACCATGGCCTCCCCGCTCGCCCGATATGAATCCTGTACATTACTTTCTCTGGCGACACCTTAAAGCATTAGTATACAAAACTCCTATTGAAAGAAAAAGAAGATCTATGGGCTGGCCAGGCAACTAACGATAATAAACCACATCCAATCATTGTGAAATTTGTGAATAACTGGAAACGGAATGATATAATGGGTGCTAAGAAGGCCTTGAAGGACACAACATATGCTATCTTCGAGGATCTTACTTTTAAACGTTACAAAATTTTGATGCAGGCAAAGAAAAAATATGGCAATAATAAAGTATGGTCATCGGGAGGCAAAGTATTCTTTTGGGATCCCGAGAAAAATGAAAAGGTGCTGCTGACCAGTGATCGTGATAATTAGCCACTTGACCTGGTAAACTATATATATTTATTCACCTGGCAAACTATATGAACGCTTGCGGTAAAAAACCTATAACAATGAGTTATCTTGTCTTTTTTTTTTTGCTGTTTTGTTAAATTCGAATTTACACCTTCTATAATCTGAACATTTTCGTTTAGCAATGTTTATTAAATTGTTAACGTATTTAACTAAAAGGGATTAAGCATTTTTATTTTTTGTTAACATGTTGAACTGAAAAGGATTAAACATTTTTATTTCGAATCTTTGCTTATCTGGGTTTATGGGTTTATGAATGAATAGTTGGAATCCTTTTTTTATCAGATGCATGAACAGTTAAATAGTTATGTATTACAACAAAATATCCTTCCATCCACTCAATCTGGCTTTCGTTCGAACGACCACAGCTCTTCTAAAAGTAACGGATGATATTTTTCGCGCCACTGACGAAGGTAAAAATTCCTGCCTGTTGCTCCTTGATTATAGTAGGGCATTTGACACACTTGATCACAATATGTTATGTACTAAATTGAAATACTACGGATTAGGGCAGTCTGCTGTTGACTTTATGAAAAACTACCTGCAAGGAAGGCTTCAGAAAGTTATAATTGGCAATACCTCATCTGATGTATTGGCTTCTAGTTGTGGAGTTCCTCAGGGCAGTGTACTAGGCCCTCTACTGTTTTCTCTTTATACTTCAGACTTCAGTAGTCATTTGCAAAAGATGCACTCTCACCAATACGCTGATGTTACTCAGTTATATTATAGTTTCCACTCTGATAAAATTGAATTGGCCGAAATATATATTAACCAAGACCTACATATTATATATCAAATCTCCACCGCCCATAACCCTTTGCTAAATCAAAATAAAACTCAGCTTCTTCTATTTGACAAAAATAATGTGGAGGTATTGAGGAATTTCAATATTAATATAAATAATGTAAGAATACCGGTCTTAGAATCTTATAAGAACCTAGGAGTGTATGTAGATTGTGTGTTGAGGTTCAAGTGTCACGTTTCCTACATGCTTCAAAAAAGTTATGGTAAGTTAAGGACTCTTTATCTATTTAAAAATGTCTTATCAACTGAAGTTAAATTAAGGTTATGTGATTCGTTGATTTTATCCCTGTTATCATACTGTGATGTGTTATTCTGGACTGCTTTGTTACAGGAGGATAGGGCGAGTTTGCAAAGACTGCAGAATGCATGTCTGAGGTTTTGCTACGGGTTACGAAAGTACGAGCATATTACACAATGTTATATTGATTCTGCTTGGCTTAAGTTGGATCAAAGATTCCGGTTGCATTTATGTACACTGGTTTACAAAATTAACACATTGCAGATACCCACATATTTATTCGAGAAGCGTGTCAAACATTCTGATATCCATAATCGGGATACACGTCATAATGCTCTATATTCCGTCCCTCGGCATAAAACCTCTTTATTTTAGCGCTCATTTAGTTTTAACGCTGCCAAGTTTTTCAATGCTTTGCCGGCCGACATAAAAAATTGCTCAACTGTTGACACATTTAAGAAAAAATCGGAAAATCGATAATATATTCTTACTTTTCTATTTTCTCTTTTTTTTGTGTCTGGCTAGACCGAACGCTCGGCTGGACACAGTGATCGCACATCATAATTATTGGTTGCTATTAGTGACTATTGTTTCTTATATTAGAATCATAGTACCTTAAACTACTTGTTCTTTTTTTTTGCCAATTAAAAGCATTTGTTCTTCTCTTCACTCTCTTTCATGTATAGGTAACATTTCTTGTTTTTGTTTGCTTGTTAATTATTTTTGAACTTTTCATTATTTCATTTTATTTTACTTTTAGGGTTATTTTTATGTATTTGTTAACTACTAACATTACCTCTAATAATTGTTACATTGGGTGGTTAGGTGAGTAGCTATGCTAGATCTGGCCACCCTAGTACAATGTTTGTTTATATTATTTTACTAACACTGTTTAAATAAAGGCTATTTATTATTATTATTATTATTATTATTATTATTATTATTATTATTATTATTATTATTATTATTATTATTAAATAGAATCAGGAATCCATGTAACATAATAGAAAATATGTCAGGTATTTTCGGGAGTGCGTAATTCAATGATGAGGCGGATGGACAGTTGTCCGAAATGGTGCCTTGCAGACTCATGTTGTTAGATATCGTTAATCTCGTCGTTTAGTTCTCTATATAGATCTAATATAAATACAAGGGTTGCATGTGAGAATGTTGAGATAAATAATTATACGTGGAATTTGGCAACGCTGCGTCATTTTCTAGTTTAGGTACTGGGCAGTAAATAAAACATACAATAATATTTTTTATGGCTTACACAGAATTTCTAAAAGTCACAAAATGCTTTCTATAGACCGGTCTAAAAATGTACCAAATAATGAAGATAAATGTAAAAAAATCCGAAACCTTGCAACACGGACAAGTTACGTCACGAATAGATAGCGCTATTTTAATCTTTATCAATATACAGGGTGTCCCACTTTAAATAAGAAATTTGGTACGTTCCATGAAAAACGACGTATCCTGTATGTTGAGAAGAAATACAAAAAAACCACACTTACATATACAAAACTGCATTATTTTAAATTCCCTCAGCTTTAAAGTAGTCCCGGTCGGAGTTAAAATCAATTAAACCCTCGAGTTACTCTAATTAACTAATTGTATACACCTACCGATTGTTATATCCAGTTCTTGAAATATTGATATTTACCGCCACCCGAAATAGCTTCATTCTTTCAAGCAATTTTGTATTTATCAATTAAGCTCTTTTGAGACTAGACACTAGCAATGAACCAATTTTGTGAAATGTTGATAAAACCATTCAATTTTCTTGAAAACTTCTTTCCCATTAAAGCTGTAAAAAAGGCATTACGAAGAAATATTGAGGTTCTCTTTTTTGAAATTATAAACTTTAGTAAAAGATTAATGCTTTTTCCGTTTTCCCAGAAAATTCAACAGAATCCAATTATATAATTTAATTCAAACTCTTTAGCGAAAACAAACAATTTCCTAATTGGTTTGTTAATAGAAACCTTTTTAAAAGTTTCGATAGTTAATAAAACCAATATAATATTACCAGATTATAACTTGTAGTTCAGATTATAAATTTAAGTCAAAAAATTATAAAACTCTTGACCTCCAGCAAATTTAACATAGACACACAACAGCGAAGGAGGTGGGGGTGTCGGATTTTATATAAAAAAGAAACCAAATGTTATATTTTGATTCAGGGCAGTTTTGATTTTTTAGAAAATGTCTGCATAAAACTATGCTTATCTGGAATCAAATATGTTATTCTCATTGGCCGCGTTCACCCGCCTGATAACTCAGTGATCGCTCTGGGAGCGATACCATGAACGAACTATTTAATTTTGCTACTTTGATAGCGGGTCGTTGAGCGGACGCCATGTTTTGTATCGTATTTTATTAACGCCACTTAACTGAGCAACGATCAGCTGACATAACAAACGAGATGGCGGCATGTAATGCAAACATTATGAGCAATAATTATACAATATAATAATACACCAGAGCAATAACAGATTTTTTTTAATCTTTTTTTTAACACAAAGTACAGAACGTATTATACAAACAAATGTACTATCATATTTTTCTTTTAATTTCAGCCCTTCCTTGTTCCCGTTGTCCCATATTCTCATTCTCATCAAGGTTAAGGTCAAGAAATATTTGCTACGTTCGAAATCTCTAAAAATCGTTTAAACCATTGCTATTATTTGAGCGCTGTTTTGATGACCGATAGCCAACGAGCAATCAGGCGGGTGAATGCCGCCGTTATCTACAGACCCCCTAATACAGATTACAATTCATTTTTCAGCCATTTTGAAGATATCTTGAGCAACTTGAATACCACATATGAGAACATAATATGTGTGGGCGACTTCAATATTGATTTTCTTAATGTTGGTAGTAATTTATATAGTGCCCTTGGCCCTTGAAAATATACTTAGCACATTTAACATAAACCAATTAATTTCTGAGCCGACAAGAATATCGAATCAAACTTTTTCACTCTTAGATCCTATTCTCTGCAATTTTGACAGTGTGGTTGATTGTGGCACAATTGATCCACATATATATAGGATTACTCATTTACAGTGTACTTTATATTTAAAATAGACAAGGTGTCCGAACCTTCATTAAAACAGTTTAAATATCGACCTTTAAATAAAATTAATCTTAACTATTTTCAGGCAGACTTGGAGTGGCTACCCTGGAGGGTCGTTTATGATATTCTTAATATGGATAACAAAATTTCGTACGTTTGCGATCTAATTCTACTTTTATTTGATGCCCATGCACCTGTAAAAACATTTTGCCAAGAGAAAAATTTTAAATACAACCCCTAGCTGACAGATAACCTCAAATTGAAAAGATACAAATCGAGTAAGCCTCATTACTATAAACAACGTAATTATACCACTGATGCAACTCGTGCTGAGAATATAGCATATTTACGACAAAAAATGTCGAATTCAAACACACAAGAAATGTAGCGGGAGTTAAAGACATTTTCTATACTTGCTAATAAGCAAAAACAAATTCCGAAGGACTTGTCTGATGTAAATCAAATAAACAATTCTTTTAATTCGAATATTATCCTAAATCAACTATCTGATAATCTTCTTAACTGCTATAATAATAATATTAATAATAATATCACACGAATTTTTGAGTTTTCGCAAGTGTCTAAGAATGATGTATTGAGAGCACTTATTAGTATAAAATTTAGAGCAATCGGATCCGATAACATAAACATAGTGTTAATTCAAATGTGTATGCCATTCTTGTTACCATTTTTTACGCATGTCATCGATAAATGTATCGAGGAGGCATACTATCCATCGGTTTGGGAACACGCTTTTGTAGTCCCCTTTCCTAAGATAAGGTAACCACTGAGTATAGAAAATAATTGAAATCCAAGTAAGATCTTTTGTGGAAATCAACAATATTTTACCCCAAAAGCAGTCTGGATTTCAATCATTGCATAACTGTGCCATCGCTCTTGCTGACATAGCACATGATGTTTTACGTCAATCATGACAAAACATGCAGCCCGCGGGCCGCATGCGGCCCAGTGAGCATTTTTCTGCGGCCCAAATCAGTTTTGAAAACAGCCAGATAATGCGTCCCGCGAACAAGTTGAAAACCGTTTTTGAAAGCGCGCGTCGCTGCAACAACGATTGGTATAATAAAATGTACAATTGTACATAGTGCCATCTATGTTTAGGAGGATGAACTACACAGACTCAACCTAAAACCTAAAGCCAAACGTTATCTGGCTTGTTCTATGAAATTCTACCGCGGAAAAACACAGATGACGCTTTCTGAACATTCTGCAAAGAACTCGAGAAATCACAATCCGTTCCATTGAGTTCAGTCGTTCAGTGTTTAGTCAGTTATGAGTCAGTTGCTATAGAGTGTCGAGTTGAGTTGCGCACGTATTGCTACAACACTTAATAGTACTTATTATAATTTATTTCGGATACAGTTTTTTAACATGTCTCTTTCAAAACCAAGTGGAAGTAAGAGGAAACTTGTAGATGATAAAAATTAAACTTTATTTGACAAGTATACAGGCATGGACAGAACCGAAAAGTTAAATAAATTAAAATCACGGTTGAAAGATCAGCAGCTTATGTTTACACGTCCAAAGCAAGAAAATGAATCTGTCCGTCAAGCGAGCTACGTACTGTCGGAGTTAATCGAGAAACACTCAAAACCATTTGTTGAAGGTGAATTTATAAAAAAGTGCCTTGTAAAGGCCGTGGAAATTGTAAGTTCCGGGAGCGTGAAGGCATTTCAAAATATATCCTTGTCCCGGAATACTGTCGCTGAAAAAGTTACTGAGTTGGCTGCCAATATAAGTGACCAGATAAAAACAAAATCAGACTCTTTCATTGCGTTTTCTATTGCCTGTGACGAAAGTACGGATGTGTGTGGTGTGGTGCAAATCGCTACTTTTCTTCGTGCGGTTGATACAGATATCAATGTGTATGAAGAAATACTGGAATTAGTTCCATTCCATGATACAACAACTGGGAAGGATATTTTCAATGCTGTTTATGGACTTCTGCAAAAGTATAATTTAGATTGGTCAAAACTGTGTTCAGTTGCAACAGACGAAACTCCTTCAATGACTGGAGTAAAAAATGGCTTCGTTAAAATATTACAGGGAAAGATCAGAGAAACGGACAGTGACAAATCAGATTTTCATCATATTCATTGTATAATCCACCAAGAAGTGTTATGCTCAAAAGTGATCAAGTTGGAAAATGTTTTAAAATAAGTGAAAAAAATTATAAACTTCATAAGGTTACGAGGCCTTAATCAGCGACAGTTTTCTGAATTTTTACGTGATTTAGAAAGTGAGTACACTAGTTTACCATATTATGCAGAGGTGCGATGGCTTTCGTGTTCTATGGTATTCGACCGGTTTTGGAAACTCAAAGAAGAAATACGCGTTTTCGTGGAAACAAAAGGAGAAGATTTTAGCTTATTATGCGATGTACCTTTTTTACAAGATCTTTCATTTATGGAAGATATCACAAAACACTTGTCGGACTTAATTACGAAATTGCAAGGACAATGCCAAGTTATTACAGATATGCATGATCATGTGAAAGCTTTTAAGTGTAAGATGATGTTGTGGGAAAAACAGTTAGCAGAGGATAATCTGTCACATTTTCTGACTTGTAAGGCATATCAGGAAAGCACAAGTGTCCAGTATCATATAAAATATATTCAGAGAAAATGAGAAGCCTTCTGGCAGAATTTGAGAAGCGTTTTCAGGATTTTAAGACCCAAGAAAAGAATTTTTCTCTATTTACTGGTCTTTTCACTATCGATATTGATAAAGTTCCCCCTCACTTGCAAATGGAAGTAATTGAGATTCAGTGTCAGACCCATTTAAAACAAAAATTTGGTAGTGTTGGTACATTCGAATTTTATAAGTACTTGCCTGTTCAATACCAAGAAATGAGAAAATTTGCCTGTAAAATCCTGTCAATGTTTGGAAGTGCCTATAAGTATGAACAACTATTTTCTTTGATGAAAGGAAACAAATCTCCCGCAAGATCGCTATTGACGGACGCACACTTGGACGCAGTTTTAAAAGTTATTTCCGCCGATAAATTCGCGCCACAAATAGACAACTTGATTAAAAACAAAAGATGTCAAATATCTGGCAAAAGAATTTAATGTTTGTAGTTTTTTGTAATCTCCTTTTTATTCGAAATGTCCTATAATAGTACTTTTTCTTAAGATTTTCAGTAGTTTGTCTTCATTAAGATAAGGTTTTGCGGCCCACCTAGTCGATGGTCTTTATGCTTTTGGCCCACCACTGACTTTGAGTTTGACATGGCTGGTCTAGCATTAAAACTAGAATATAATAAGTTATTTGTGTAATATTTTACTGTTGAACAATAAATGTATTATTATTATTATTATTATTATTATTATATAAATATTTAGTTTTGTTTTATTGATATGTAGGATGTTTTTAAAAAATGTTAACCAGTTTTTGGAGAATGTGGAGGTGTCCAGAAATATGAGGAGATTATCCTGTCCATGAGGCCAAACAACAAAAGTATCATATGCATATCTGAAGCAGTTTTAGTGGAGCGGATATTAAAGCAATGTCGTCAAAGGCCTTCATAAAGATTTGAACAAACTTCAGGGGCATCTATGGAATCTCCTTTATCACATGTGTAAAGCACATCAAATAAAGCAAAGTTCTAACAACAATTTCAGGACTTTACAAACGAAAAATGAAATAATCTACTGTCATTCTTAAACACACAAAAAATTTCAATAGAGATACAGATTACGGTCTACATTACACGTGGAAACTGATCTTAACACAGAGTCACGGTTCAGTGTGCACAAGTCGCTGTAGATGCCTAGTAAAATCGAATAACAATTTTAATCTGACATGGTCTAATCTCAAGAAACATGATTTTTTTATTGAGCAATGTTGCAAAAGCCTCACTTTCTATTTTAGAAAAGAAATGTATAAAATTAAATTTACTAGATTCTTTATAAATAAACAAACTTTAAACACACAAATCTATTAGTTTAGAATTTAGGTAAATATGAAAAACCCATTCATCCAATGTAGACACAGTGATGGCGAAATACGTCCTGAGCAAGGTCCTGAGATTGTTTTCTGTTCTAGTGGAAGTTTTAAGTAAAAATTGTTTTTTCTTATTTGTTGACATATCTTTGAAAAAATTTATTCCTGTTGAATTTACTCTTCATCGAATTAACTTTAATACGGTAGATATTTACTTTTTGAAATACTCTGTACAGATCCGAATTACATAAATGTCTACTCGCACACTAATTGCGATGAGAGACCAGTAACAGTTTACTGGGTCATCATGCTCACAGAAAATCAACCAGCACACCAACCAGCTCGAATATGATTATCCCGGGTCCCCGCTGTGATAATTTATTTACGTCTTTATCACTACGTGACTTCAATTGTTTATTATCACAATTATCATTTGTTAATGATTTGCATTTGTTAACGTTATTAATGAACTGCCTTGTATACATATTAAAATGCCGGGTCAACGATTCCTTCCGTGAGGTTACATAAATAAATTATAGATACGGGGACCGTATAGAAATCGCAGCACTTTTGACGTCGAAATTCTACGTCGAGTACGTAATAGTACGTCTAATAATATCAGCTATTTTTTAAAAGTATGTCTCATATTATTAGCTAATTTGTAAACTTGATAGAGACTCGTTGAAAAAATCGGTACTACGACCCCGTTGCAAGTCAACAGTTATATTATTTCTTCTTAAAATTAAACTAGATTGCGTCCTCGAAGGCCCTAGGACTATGGCAGGACAAAGCAATGTGCCCTTGTCGAAAATACCCTACTCTGAAAGAAGCCTCTTCTACATTTTATAAGGCAACGGCCTCAATAGCCCAAATCAGCAGAGAAGGGGAAATGTTTTGATGGCACTGTATGGCAATGGAGCAATCTCAACACAAGGGATTAACGAACTGAGGTACCACCTCTACGCCCAAATGATAAAGAACCAGGTTTAGATTACCGAGATTGCCAACAACATTCTATGCAGTTGACCATTACAGCTTCAGAACATTCCACCAGATTCAGTGCTGGCTGGGGAACACATCAGATCTATTAGAATGGGGGTAAAAACGACACAGTCTTGGTATTTAAATGAGGCAAAATCGGTCCCCAGCCATCGCTGCAACTAGTGTTCTGCAGCTGCAAGAAAGGGTGGTACCTCAAGTGCCTTACAATATGCAAAAATTGTTCGATCACTTCGCGGTACGACACCCCCACCATGTGAGAAACAAAAATTATAAATTAGAAATATAGATCCAACTTTTTTAATTGAATACTTGGAATATATATATATATATATATATATATATATATATATATATATATATATATATATATATATACTGGGTGATTCACGACCCACTGTACATACTTATGTGGTGTATGTATCCCTAGGGTATATGAAATGGATATTTAAATTGATTAATTCGGCTTTATTACCAAGATACAGGGTGATTTTCGTTTTTTAAAATTTTGTACTAAACTGCTTAATAGATTTTTTTAAAATTTTGTACACAAACACTCTTGGTATATCATAACTTTTTGACGTTTGAAAAGTAGCAAAGTTCCAGGGCCGTATCCAGCCAATTCACACAGGGGAGGGGGGTTAGTTTTGAGACACCCTGTACATCGGAATTCGGTATTTTTGAATTTTTTTCTTAAACTACATTCATTTGTGAACAAAAATATGCCACCATCTTGAATGGCACACTAAAGATTATGTACGAAATTTAAATCTTTAGATAGTACATACCCCTTTTTTTAGCGGTATCTGTATTAAAGCTTTTAACTAAGTATAAAATTATTTCAATGATTGACTTTAAAAAAAAATTAAACTATCTCTACTAATAAAACACAGCCTTGTCGAATTAATTTTTATCTTCAGTAGCCCAAAAAAAACTAAAATCTACCCTAACACAATAACGTCTTAAAAGCTATAAAATGTTTTCAAAATGCATACCACCGGTGTCTCTACATTTTTGTGCACGCTTTTGTAGGTTTGCAATTGAGCGGTGAATCATTTGAGGGTTTTGTCTAACCTCGTCGCAATAAAAATGTATCCTATTTATTAATTGATCCCTAGTTTCGATTGGAACACTGTAAACTTTTTGTTTTAGATGCCCCCACAAAAAGTAGTCGGTTGGATTAAAGTCTGGCGACCTAGCTGGCCAAGGATGTGGTCCTCCGCGTCCAATCCACCGATCAGCAAATTGTTGATTGAGATAATTTCGAACATCAATTCCAAAATGTGCAGGTGCCCCATCGTGTTGAAACCATATGCCTCTTAAATTTACATCTTCTAATAAGCCCGGTAAAATGTTTTGTAGAAAGTCCAAATACACAACAGCCGTTAGTCGTTGAGGGAAAATATGTGGTCCAATTAAATGATTATTTATTAAGCCGCACCAAACATTCACTGAAAACTTTCGTTGAGAATTGGCCAATCGCAACGAATGAGGGTTTTCATCTGCCCATACATGAGAGTTTCTAGAATTAAAGACTCCGTCCCTTGTAAATTTGGCTTTATCAGTGAATAGTGTTCTAAAAATAGTTCTTCGATGATTTATTACTCACCTAGCAAATGCTAATCTAGGCAAGTAGTCGCCTTCTTCTAATCTTTGTACCTCTTGTACATGGAAAGGGTATAAGTTTTCATTTTTTATAGTTCTCCATACTCTTGTCTGCGGTATCGCTAATTGGGCGGAAATTCGCCTAGTGCTTGTGGTTGGATCTTCCCTCACAAGGTTGAGAATATTCTCTTCTTGGACCACGTTATTAGCACCCACTCTTTCAACATGAAGATCGGTTGAGGGAAACTTACCCTTTTCACGCAATGTATTAAAGGTTGCGGCAAACGTTTGGTGATTTGGAATTCTCCGATCCGGAAATCGTCTTCTGTATTCTTCTGTAGCAGCCCTTCCGTTACCATTACAAAATCCGTACACAAATACGATGTCTGCGTACTCAGCATTTGTAAATAACGGCATTTTTACAATTATTGAAACGTTCAAACTTTTTGCAAAGAGAAAATTTAAATAAAAAATCTTTAATTAACAATGTCAAACACAAATGATTGAATTGTATGTACGTAATGTCATTTTTAAAATATCTGTCTAAATTCCAAGGCTTACTTTATTATTTTTAGGTATTAAAATTTATTGAATTTGTATTTTTTTGTAGGTTTTAAGGTTACGAAAAAAATAAAGGTAAATAAAAAAATTAAAAAAAAAAACAAGCTCTTACACGTAATTTGTATACAATAACAAAAATAAAAAAAGATAAATTTTTACGGTAGCCGATAAATGATCACGATCTCGAGCATTAGATAAGAGATGAGGCGAAAAAGACTCAAACAGAAATTAACTGGTTTATCAGTAGAGATAGTTTTTTTTTTAAGTCAAGCATTTAGACAAAAACCTCAAATGTAAATGATTCAACGCTCAATTGCAATTCACAAAAGCGTGCACAAAAATGTAGAGATACCGTTAGACAGGCGTTATTGTGTTAGGGTAGATTTTGGTATTTTTGGGCCACTAAAAATAAAAAATAATTCGACAAGGCTGTGTTTTATTAGTAGAGATAGTTTAATTTTTTTTTAAAGTCAATCACTAAAATAATTTTATACTTAGTTAAAAGCTTTAATACAGATACCGCTAAAAAAAGGGATATGTACTATCTAAAGATTTAAATTTCGTACATAACCTTTAGTGTGCCATTCAAGATGGTGGCATATTATTGTTCACAAATGAATGTAGTTTAAGAAAAAAATTCAAAAATACCGAATTCCGATGTACAGGGTGTCTCAAAACTAGCCCCCCTCCCCTGTGTGAATTGGCTGGATACGGCCCTGGAACTTTGATACTTTTCAAACTTCAAAAAGTTATGATATACCAAGAGTGTTTGTGTACAAAATTTAAAAAAAATGGATTAAGCCGTTTAGGAGATACAGGGTGAACAAATTTTTACCAAAATATAAAAATCACCCTGTATCTTAGTAATAAAGCCGAATTAATCAATTTAAATATCCATTTCGATATACCCTAGGGATACCCTATACACCACTATATATATATATATATATATAAGTATATATATATATATATAATCATAGTATATATATATATATATATATATATATATATATATATATATATATATATATATATATATATATATATATATATATATATATATATATATATATATATATATATATATATATATATATATATATATATATATATATATATATGCCCTGAGAGTTGTAGGTATTATATGTGATTCGAAATCCTCGTGCATATCAATCTTCTCCAATGCTTCGTCGATGGGAATACTAAGATACAAAGACTTGACATCTAGGCTTGCTATGATATCGTCTTTTTCAAGAATATGACAATCTCCTAAAAAATTCGAGACAGCAGAATTCTGAATTCTGAATTCTGAAAGATCCCTGAAGATGCCTCGTGCAATCGAAGGCGAAACGTCGGATAGTAATTCCAATTTGACACGGTCTAATGCCAGGAACCATGATACCTTAATTGACCAAAGCCATGAAAGCTTCCGTTCTATAGTTTTTATTTTGTATTATGTTTGATGATAATTAGCAAGAAAAATTTTACTTTTTAATTTTTTGTATATAGATTTTGTGTCTTATTTAGTTAAAACTGTAAATAATGGTTGTTAAATATAAATAAAAACCCTATGCATCTTAGAATATCCCTTACATTGCCATAATTTACACCTAGGCCTTTATCATAACGATATGTAAGAATATTAATTTTTGCAGTTCAAAACACTTCATAATAACGGCATCCGGAATTTATTACGGAAATTTTTATCCTGTCTCGGTGGTTTAATAACTTTGTAAAAGCCCGTCTTTTCAACAGCCAGTACAATATTTAAAATATTGCCTCGTCAGAAGATTTATCCTTTTAAAAGAGCAAAAGATCCCTGTTCATTTTTTATAGGCTTCCGCCCGATGACAACTCTGCGGGTATTCGTGCTATATATACGGGTTTTGTTTAGCCAGAAGTTTTCACTTTTCTTTTTCTTATAAGGGGAAATTCCTTACAGGTGTTCAATCCGTTTCGATACAGCATGATTTATATTTTATATACATTTTGGTTAAGAGTGGTGCAGTTGTTGCCAAAATATAATCGAAGAAAAAAGAAATAAGAAGTTTTAAATCAAAATAATGTAATTATTCAATTAAACGTACAATTAGTGAAACTACAATTAGAATTAGAAACTTCGTGGCCTACCTCATTGGTAGCTGTAACAGAATTTATTTTGGTAAAATTTTTATCAGGTTAATAAGCAATAATATCTGCCGAAGTTTAATTTTGCAGGCCCAGGTTCAGCCTCTTCATCTTCAAAAGATTATTATCCTGATCGGCTTCTGTGCTCTGTGTTTTCTTTCAGTCATATCTCGTCAACTGAATCAATCAATCCTTAAATAGATATATATATATATATATATATATATATATATATATATATATATATATATATATATATATATATATATATATATATATATATATATATATATATATATATATATATATATATATATATATATATATATATATATATATATATATATATATATATATATATATATATATATATATATATATATATATATATATACTGGGTGATTCACGACCCACTGTACATACTTATGTGGTGTATAAGGTATCCCTAGGGTATATCGAAATGGATATTTAAATTGATTAATTCGGCTTTATTACTAAGATACAGGTTGATTTTTATATTTTGGTAAAAATTTGTTCACCCTGTATCTCCTAAACGGCTTAATCCATTTTTTTTAAATTTTGTACACAAACACTCTTGGTATATCATAACTTTTTGACGTTTGAAAAGTAGCAAAGTTCCAGGGCCGTATCCAGCCAATTCCCACGGGGGGGGGGGGGGGGGGGGGGGGGGGGGGGGGGGGTTAGTTTTGAGACACCCTGTACATCTGAATTCGGTATTTTTGAATTTTTTTCTTAAACTACATTCATTTGTGAACAAAAATATGCCACCATCTTGAATGGCACACTAAAGGTTATGTACGAAATTTAAATCTTTAGATAGTACATACCCCTTTTTTTACCGGTATCTGTATTAAAGCTTTTAACTAAGTATAAAATTATTTCAATGATTGACTTTAAAAAAAAAAAAACCATCTCTACTAATAAAACACAGCCTTGTCGAATTAATTTTTATTTTCAGTAGCCCAAAAAAAAACTAAAATCTACCCTAACACAATAACGTCTCAAAAGCTACAAAATGTTTTCAAAATGCATACCACCGGTGTCTCTACATTTTTGTGCACGCTTTTGTAGGTTTGCAATTGAGCGGTGAATCATTTGAGGCTTTTGTCTAACCTCGTCGCAATAAAAATGTATCCTATTTATTAATTGATACCTAGTTTCGATTGGAACACTGTAAACTTTTTGTTTTAGATGCCCCCACAAAAAGTAGTCGGCTGGATTAAAGTCTGGCGAACTAGCTGGCCAAGGATGTGGTCCTCCGCGTTCAATCCACCGATCAGCAAATTGTTGATTGAGATAATTTCGAACATCAATTCCAAAATGTGCAGGTGCCCCATCGTGTTGAAACCATATGCCTCTTAAATTTACATTTTCTAATAAGCCCGGTAAAATGTTTTGTAGAAAGTCCAAATATACAACAGCCGTTAGTCGTTGAGGGAAAATATGTGGTCCAATTAAATGATTATTTATTAAGCCGCACCAAACATTCACTGAAAACTTTCGTTGAGAATTGGCCAATCGCAACGAATGAGGGTTTTCATCTGCCCATACATGAGAGTTTCTAGAATTAAAGACTCCGTCCCTTGTAAATTGGGCTTCATCAGTGAATAGTGCTCTAAAAATAGTTCTTCGATGATTTATTACCCACCTAGCAAATGCTAATCTAGGCAAGTAGTCGCCTTCTTCTAATCTTTGTAACTCTTGTACATGGAAAGGGTATAAGTTTTCATTTTTTATGGTTCTCCATACTCTTGTCTGCGGTATCGCTAATTGGGCGGAAATTCGCCTAGTGCTTGTGGTTGGATCTTCCCTCACAAGCTCGAGAATATTCTCTTCTTGGACCACGTTATTAGCACCCACCCTTTCAACATGAAGATCGGTTGAGGAAAACTTACCCTTTTCACGCAATGTATTAAAAGTTGCGGCAAACGTTTGGTGATTTGGAATTCTCCGATCCGGAAATCGTTTTCTGTATTCTTCTGTAGCAGCCCTTCCGTTACCATTACAAAATCCGTACACAAATACGATGTCTGCGTACTCAGCATTCGTAAATAACAGCATTTTTACAATTATTGAAACGTACAAACTTTTTGCAAAGAGAAAATTCAAATAAAAAATCTTTAATTAACAATGTCAAACACAAATGATTGAATTGTATGTACGTAATGTCATTTTTAAAATATCTGTCTAAATTCCAAGGCTTACTTTATTATTTTTAGGTATTAAAATTTATTGAATTTGCATTTTTTTGTAGGTTTTAAGGTTACGAAAAAAATAAAGGTAAATAAAAAAATTAAAAAAAAACAAGCCCTTACACGTAATTTTTATACAATAACAAAAATAAAAAAAGATAAATTTTTACGGTAGCCGATAAATGATCACGATCTCGAGCATTAGATAAGAGATGAGGCGAAAAAGACTCAAACAGAAATTAACTGGTTTATTAGTAGAGATAGTTTAATTTTTTTAAAAGTCAAGCATTTAGACAAAAACCTCAAATGTAAATGATTCAACGCTCAGTTGCAATTCACAAAAGCGTGCACAAAAATGTAGAGATACCGTTAGACAGGCGTTATTGTGTTAGGGTAGATTTTGGTATTTTTGGGCCACTAAAAATAAAAAATAATTCGACAAGGCTGTGTTTTATTAGTAGAGATAGTTTAATTTTATTTTAAAGTCAATCATTAAAATAATTTTATACTTAGTTAAAAGCTTTAATACAGATACCGCTAAAAAAAGTAGTACATACCGTACTATCTAAAGATTTAAATTTCGTACATAACCTTTAGTGTGGTGCCACTCAAGATGGTGGCATATTATTGTTCACAAATGAATGTAGCTTAAGAAAAAAATTCAAAAATACCGAATTCCGATGTACAGGGTGTCTCAAAACTAGCCCCCCTCCCCTGTGTGAATTGGCTGGATACGGCCCTGGAACTTTGATACTTTTCAAACGTTAAAAAGTTATGATATACCAAGAGTGTTTGTGCACAAAATTTAAAAAAAAATGGATTAAGCCGTTTAGGAGATACAGGGTGAACAAATTTTTACCAAAATATAAAAATCACCCTGTATCTTAGTAATAAAGCCGAATTAATCAATTTAAATATCCATTTCGATATACCCTAGGGATACCCTATACACCACATAAGTATGTACAGTGGGTCGTGAATCACCCAGTATATATATATATATATATATATATATATATATATATATATATATATATATATATATATATATATATATAAAAGTTCTTGCCACCTCTTGTCGAATCTCCTCTGCTTTTGTTTCTTCAGAGGAGTCAAGGACAGCTTCCACTCCAGCTATTATTTCTTCTTTAAGGATTTCCTTAGGAGATATCGCAAAATTAAAACCCTTACTCAGTACGGATTTTTCACTTTCTGAGAGACTGTAGGATGATATATTATGTACTAATTTATCGACGTCTACTGACGATCTTTGTGGCTGACTCGACTTTCTTAGAAGATTGTCATACTTTTTCGAAAGTTTATCTCTCTTAATATTCTTATTTGTTTCTGTTCGCAGCTCAAGCAAAACACCAAAACAAAACCTAAGTGCCACTGAACAAAGGATCCTAATAAACCTTCGCAAAAATAAAAACATCACAATCCTTCCAGCAGATAAAGGAAACACAACTGTGGATATGAATACTCAAGATTACGTACAAAAAATGCAGGATATCCTACAAAACTAAAAATAAAATAAAAAGTTCACCAATAAACCCCGAAATTCAACAAAAAATCATACCACGGGAAAAGTCGAGCAGATGTCCTAAACTCTATGATTTACCAAAAATACACAAACCAGGGACGCCTATCAGACTTATTGTTAGTGCTGTTAATTCGCCGCTACAAAAACTGGAGAAATACCTTTCTGAAATTATGCAACCAACTGTAGAAAAAGCTGATTCATTTGTAAAAAACTCGGAGCATTTCACTCCAATTATACGAGATATCGTCCTTGAAAAAAACGATATCATAGCAAGCCTAGATGTCAAATCGTTATATCCCAGTATTCCCATCGACGAAGCATTGGACAAGATTGCTATGAACGAGGATTTCCAGGCACATATAATAGAACTCTCGGAACATTGCCTCAAAAATACTTATTTTTCTTTCAACGGGCAAATGTATAAACAAATGGATGGTGCTCCAATGGGGTCCTCGCTATCAACAGTAGTCGCGAATTTATTTATGATATACTTCGAGAAAGAAGCTCTTGAGAAAGCAAGTTTAAAACCCAAATTATGGATTCGTTATGTGGATGACATATTTATTATATGGCAACATGGTCATGCAGAGCTCGAAAAATTTCTGACTCATGTAAATTCAATCCACCCCAGAATACAATTTACTCTAGAGTTAGAGGAAAACAACAAACTACCATTTTTAGATGTTTTGGTCACAAAACTACATAACGGACATTTCGAATACACCGTGTATAGAAAACCAACACATACAGACAGATATTTAAATGCAAAATCACATCATCACCCAGCACAAATTCAAGCTGTGGCAAATACTCTAATATCTAGATCCGTGCGACTAACTGAAACACAGACGAGACAAAACGAACTTAAGGTAATATCTAGTGCTTTAAAGAAAAATGGCTACACAAATCGCACCGTAGAGAAAGCTATTAATGCACAAGTTTCCCGAACAACGAACAACAAAAAATATGAACCGGGAAAGCAATAAGTAGTCTTACCATATGTAAAAGGCATAACAGACAGAATCGGAAGAATTCTGAGGAAACACAACATACAAACAATACACAAGCCACAAATAACTATAGGTAAACTACTCGGAAACTCAAAAGATAAAATCAAACTGGAAAATCACGGAGTGTACAGTATTCCGTGCCAGGACTGTGAAAAGTTGTACGTAGAGCAAACTAACAGGCGAATATCAGCAAGAGTGGAAGAGCATAAACTCAGCATCAGAAATAAACAAACAACCTCAGCTTTATTCCTACATCATCAGGAAACCGGCCATAAAATAAATTTCGATGGGTGTAGGGAGATTGCCAATTTAAAACATTATAAGACCAGAATAATCCGAGAAGCCATAGAAATTGAAAAGCAAGGTGATTTAAATAAAAGGGACGAATCATTAAAACTACCAACAGTATGGAAGACAATAATCGACAAATCTAAAATCGCAAAAACTCAAGCGCAATTAGCGCTACAACAGCAGCACCATCCGGAAAACATAAATAACGATCAACGCCTGCGCAGATATAACCTTCGGCCCCGAGCGGGGTATAAAAGGAAGCGTCACAGTCACCAACACTTCAGTCTCTATTCGGACGCGAGAAAGAAAGCTTCGAAAATGCCAAATGTGATTTTGGCGAAACGTCAGCAAAACTGTTCTTTTCAGAATGACAGTAGTGAACGGATGTACACCCTGAATGAAAAACTCATTATATATATATATATATATATATATATATATATATACATTTTTTTCGCAAGGTCGCCATCTTGTTCCAATATATTGGATTTTTACAAAAATATTATCGGATCATCCCAATATGACCCTTATTTTTTAACTAAAAAAAAGTCAATATGGCAAGTAGTTTTTAAGCCACGAACCTGACACACAGATAGACAGACCGACGAAATTAATAAAACATATTGTTTGGCATCTGGGGACCCTAAAACGTAAGGGTATATAAAACCTAAGAAAGCAATTTTTTTACGATTACAAACATTTTATTCGGCCGCCATCTTGAATTAACACTGCAATTTTACTAGTTCATTTCTGTACAACAATTAATAATAACACACAGTTTGAAATTAGTAAGTAGTTTTTCGGACTGAATTTGTTAAGCCGCCATTTTTATAACTTTGTTAACCTGCCATCTTTGATTCGTACCAAAATTTTACCAGTTGTTTCCTGCATTGCTTGATTTTCGTGCAAAAATTTTAGACAAATTCGTTAAGTAGTTTTTTAGTAATATTTTTTTGACATTTCACAAGGCCACCATTTTGTTTCGCCATATTGAATTTTTACCGAAATGTTACAGGGTCACTCCAATATGATCCTGAATTTTTGACCAAAATTTGAAGCCAATCGGGTAATTAGTTCCTTGGCTATGACGCGAACAGACAGATCGACGGATTTGAGAAAACTTAATTATAACAAACAGCAAAAGTTATGGTGCAAGTGGGGATCGAACCCGCACCTCTGGATCACTAGTCTATTGCTTTCACCAATTGCGCTACCGTACCACTGATAAGCAATTCGTTAGAACTTGTACAGATTCAAACCCACCAGTATCATAACCATTATTGATCCTGCCAACTATTCTAACCTTATGGCGCAGCGCGGCATTCGTGACTGGACGCCCATATTAGTAAATTTATAATTTTACATTATGGGTTTGAATATGTTCAAGTTCTAACGAATTGCTTATCAGTGGTACGATAGCGCAATTGGTTAAAGCAATGGACTAGTGATCTAGAGGTACAGGTTCGATCCCCGCTCGTACCATAATTTTTGCTGCTTGTTATAAATATTTCTACATATACACATTGTAAAATATTTCATTCCCTTATTATGTGAAGGGATTCATTAAGAGAGAAGATCCGGATAACTGGCCTAACCCAGTCTGTAAAGTAGGCACCCCTTTCATAAAAGGAGGGATTTATTACGAGGGAAGTTCTGGGCAAAGAAAATTTACTTAATTTTTCATATGTTTTATTAGAACGGAGACGCAAAGCATTATTCCTTTCCTTTGGATCATCCTGCAAAGTTATAAGAAGTTTCATGGCTTCTTCGCTGCATAACATTCTATCAGATTTTAAAATAAATTAGTGTTACATTAAAATAGAAAATTTACCAAGTGTTAGAGAAAAACATGTGCAAACATATTCATCAAAGAAAATAAAGAAAACTCCATACCATCCGTACAACACCAACAGGTGTTGTCGGCTCGGGCATATCATAATAAAAAAATGACGAGCTGGTGGTGTTATAAAGCTCGCAGAGCGTAAAATAAATGTAAACGGAGATCATATTTGTTATTATTGATGATGGGATTCGAGAAACATGTACTGTGTAATCCCACTCTGCTGCCCGAGTGTCGTATACAGAGTGTATTTGCGTAAAGCATAATGAGCAGTTGCTGACCGGTCTGTTATTTTCTTGATGGTGCAGTGGCGTACCCTGTGGGTACTAATTCATCATTTTTAAATGATTTTAAAAAAGGAGGTTCTGTTTTCGACTTATATGTTTGTACTGTGTACTGTAACTACTGAACAGGTTTAAATGGGGTTTTCACCATTATATAAATGTGGTTCCAGGATAGTTTCAGTACAGACAATAGCTTACTAAGATATATATAGGTTGTACAGTAACGAAAAATATGCAGAAAAACATCAAGATCTGACAAATTGCTTTTATTACAAGCAAGGAGAAATGTGCTAATAGACATAATAAAATAAAATCAATGTATGGTATGGTAGAAGAGAGTTTTGCCACCCCCCTATGATCGTATATAACCATATAGATATTTTTTGAAAAAATGCCGAACATATACAGGATGATCCAAATAAGTTTTAAATGGAAATAAAATCAACAAAAGTTGTTTGATTCGATCTGTCTTGTGAAATGCTTGTATTTTAATGTATACAGGGTATCCCAAAAAAGCAAGGCAAGTACCAACTTTGTGTTTTTTTAATAAAATATATCACATTTTTTAATTTTTTTGAGTTTTATACTGCATATTTTTTATATAGTATACCCTGTAGCAAAAATCATCTGTTTCCGAAGTATGGGAGGTTTTAGGATCACGAAATATTACGATTTTTCGGATAGAATTGCTTACCTATTTAGATACCTGCTGTTATCTCTAGTTAAAGGTGTATTTTTCGAATGTCATGACACTGATCTTTGAAGTCTAATCTACTGTCTGACTCATTTTTATTTTGTGCTAATGTTCTATAAAATATATACGAAATGAGATAATACATTTTACATAGTTTTTAAATTCTGTTCACTAAATTTGGAAATGACATGATACTAATTCAGACTTATAATTAACTATTAACCCTTTCGGTACGGCACGTTCCTGCACATTTATACCGATACGGCCGGGAGGTTTTTACATTGCCCTCCGGCCTGACGTCGGACATATCCGTCACATGAAAACATACTTAATTTTATGAAAAAAAAAATGTAAAAATAAAGTATTTGAGAACATATTTTTATTTTATGAAACGTCGTAGGATACCTTATAGATTAATTGTAGAATATTGAACAACATTAAAATTTAGATGCATAAATAAAAATATTTTATAACTAGTGATTAACATTATTTTATTATACGCATTGTCGTAGGAAACATAGGTTATAGAATATTAAACTACATTAAAAAGAAGCCTTTTCATGGTATATTTGGAAGCAAGTGACCACACATAATCTAACATCGCATGTTTGGCACATACAGCTGGATTCTTTTCTTCTTGGTTGCCTCTTCTTTGTATGAAAACAAACCCAACATCTTCTGGACCCACTCTTGGAACTTCCTGGTTTTCGTGGAACTAACACTGGAAAATGTCTTTGCTGAAGCCTGGCGTTGCCCAAATCGGGATGTGTAGGTTTTATTGTTTCTGAATAATATCTGCAAGGAAAAAATGAATTTAAATAAAGACAATTGATAACCACTAAGAAATAAATAAACGTTACCTTTGTAGGAGTTGATCAATAACCGTTAGATGAAACTTGGCAAATGGAATCTTCTTAGTTTGTCTAGTGGAAAACATTGCGTGTGCGTTTAGAAGTGTTGCGTCAATCAAATGGAAAAATAACTTTTTATACCACTTCAGGCATTTTCGTGTGCAGTATATGCTACTCAACATCATATCTGATCTGTCGACAGCCCCCATTTGACTGTTGTACTCCAGAATACATAACGGTTTTATAACATTCTCGTTAGTAGACCTATTGATTTCGGTAAAGCTATCAATTTATTTTCATGAATACTGGTCAGCATCACAACTTCACGCCGATCTTTCCATTTCCAGTTTCACCTTGTTTTAATTTTTTGTCAAAGATTGGCATATGTTTCCTATTTTGCCTAACAGTACCACACGAGTTAGTTTTATGTCGAAATAAAAAAGTTGACAGGGTAGGACTGGTATAAAAGTTATCCGTATAAATAGAATGCCCCTTGTTGAGGTATGGCTCCAGAAGTTTCGCAACAACAGCCCCTGAAGCACCAAGATTATCCTTGTCTTCGGTTTTTACATTAGTGTCTTTGCCCGAGTATACTGAAAAGTCTAACACAATGCCTGTTTCGCAATCACACAATACGTACAGTTGAATTCCAAAACGGTGTTTTTTGGACTTGATATACTGTTTGAAGCTAAGCCGTCCTTTGAAAAGAATCATGCTTTAATCTATAACTAGATTTTGAAACAGGCAGAATTGAGTCTGATAATTTTCTTTCAAGATATTTAGTACGTTCACAACTTTGAACAGCCTATTACCAGCTGGAGCAAATTCATTGTTGGAGAAATGTATAATATCTTTGTATTTCAAAATTTCTGTCTCTTAGCATGTGTTGTTTGAATGCTGGAGAGAAAAGTAAGTAGTTTTGGGACCAATATTCTTTCACGCTCAGTTTTTTATTGCGAGGCATAAGCAAAGTTAGAGCCAAAAAAAAGGAAAAATTTTGAGCGTTCAATAGGCTTCCAGTTTTTTGCATTTTCCTGACGTGCATACCTATTTGTTTCTTCTAAAATAGTATCTACTATGTTTTCTGTAAACAAATAAGAAAATAGTCAACTTCCTTTCAGTTTTCATCGAGGGTATCCTTTTTTACACCACTATTGGTTACGTCAAATTCGTGTATTTTAGGCGAGGATTCATTATTGGACCAAATTATTTCCAGATCGTTTTGGTGAGTAATATCAAGATCTACAATTCCTACCTCATACTGCTGATTTTGTTGTTCGTTTTCCGGTTCGAATTCCTCCACACTGTCGCTTTCGTCACTTTCAGATTCCCCTGAACTTGGATTATACTCGCTTCCGCTATCGAGAAAAGGATCTTCTTCACTATCGTCGGACAAGTAAATATTTTCATCACCCACAGTGTTCAAAATAGAATTTAAGTCCTTTTCACTCAACCCACATTGTCCACCACTATCAACTTTTAGCCGTTTCGGCCTGCTACGGCCTTAAGACGAACTGGCCTGCCCCTCTGACATGATCCGAACGTACTGACGCTGGATTCAAATACCAATGTGAGAACGTCGGGTATTTCCGACACTGACGGTTTACTTCGACACCCGGCCATACAGCAAAAGTTGTCGGTCGGAAATGGACGGAAATGGACGGGGGTGACATTAGAAGAAAAAACCTTGAACGGATATATCCGTCACCCGGCCGCAACGGCATATTGCTTTCTGCCGGTTATATCCGGTACCCGTACTGAAAGGGTTAACAAGAGAATAAATGAGATATTTTGCATGTCCCCAAACAAAGAAACAAACAAAGGTATGCTTTATTGACACAGGAAAATTGTTACAATTTTATGGACAAAGCGAAATTTGCCTTAAAACAAAAAAAAACCAAACAATGAGAAAACGAAATATTAATCGAAAAAAATTATATTTTTCGATAGTTCAATGAAAATACATAAATTGTAAATATAACATTCATTATTAATATTGCCGCAAATAAATAGTTGACCCTAAAAAATAATTGACATTGAAATTAAAAACGGACTTATCTATTTTGTTATCGTTATAAAAGCAAAATATGTTAAACGAAGAGTTTCTGAACTAATATAGTAATTTAAGTTAAAGAAAAAAAAAATATTAATAAATAACAAAAATAAAAAGCTATCAGACGGTTCATTCCTTTTAAAATATTTTCAAAAGCCATGCAGCAACATGATACCCAAAAACATTTATGTAATCAAGCAAATAAAAAACATTTTAATGAGACTTATTCATTATAAAAATCATTAACGCAGGAAAAAGATCTTTCAATGAGGTACCCTTTGGTTTTTTTTTTCGAAAGAGGGCAAACATAGGGATTCTCCCTAAGTGTTCTGGACGATGATTGTAAAATTTTATGGCGTTGTAAATAATTGATTTTTCTATTTATTCTGTAGAAGAAATGGGAAGGTGTATGTCATATCTAGAGTTTCTGGTAGGATATACGTATTGTGCCCTTTCCAGTAATGTGTTTTCTCATCAAAAGAGACGGTTTCTAAAATAAATAATGCAGGAAGTGTTAATATTTCATGTTTTTTGAAATAGTATTGGCAGTGCGCTGTGTTATTTAGACCAAACAAACAGCGAATTGCTCTCTTTTAGAGTATAAAAATACTAACAAATTGTTCGGTGGTACAGTAGCCCCAAAAGGAAAGGCCATAGCAGAGATGGAATTCGAATAGAGAAATAAGTAAGTCTCGCAGAAGACACGTCCATCTTTTGAAACTGATCGAATTGCAAAGCAGGCCGTAGAAAGTTTTTTAATTAAGGTATAAATATGCTTAGACCATTTTAGGTTGCTACTTATTTTCAAGTTAAGTAGCAGAAGTGGTTGTTAAGTCCCCTTATAAGATAAGGCCACCGTTTTATCCACATTGAAGCAAAGAGATTGGAATCGGACTAAGCCTTAATCATAAAAAGGTCGTTGAAAATATTAAAATGTAAAGACGTTGAATCAAAATCACTCCATGAGAGAGATTTTTCTATTAATTTTTGGGTTGGTAATATCATTAATGGATAACAAAAAAAGAATAAGTCCCAAGACCGAACCTTGGGGGACTCCACTTGTAATCAATTTACAATCAAAATCAGAACCATTTGCCCTTACAAATTGTTGTTTATTCCCGAGATAAGATTTAAACCAATTTGAAGAACTTTTATTTGGAACATTTCAAAAAGTTACCTGGATCATCGATTTAGAGCGCGTGCGTAATATGTTCCTACGCATTCAATAATTCAGAATGGGATTTCCTGTACAATATACACGAAATTACTTTCAGGATTGTAATGATTCGGCATTCTTATAACACTTAGCACCAAGTCTTCTAGTCTTGATGGTATTTTAGTCATAGCCCTAAAAATTATTCCCCTATATGTACTCCGCTATTTCAAATTTCCTATGGAAAAAGTACTTTCCAACAACTAGAAAACGTATGAGTAACCTGTTCCTAAAGAACCTTCCTGTTCAACTACAGACCCAAATCAATACTTTCCATTCTGAGTTAAGCAATGCAGAAGTTTGTTAGTACTGATCCTAGTCTTGAATAGAAGAAGCAAACCAAAACTGGCAATCCACCACCATAGATTTACAGTACATAATCTTACCTCAGTAACTTTAGGCAATGACAAATTCTCGAATTTTATAGAAAAATACAGACTATTGTCCTAGAAATATTCAAAATATCTGACCAAATTTAGCATGACGAGCTTCTTAAGTCTGTTATGTTCCAACGTTGTACTTGATTTGTTAATTTTCTTTCGCACAGAAGGCTTTCCGTACAAGTTTATGATCATTTGATTAGCTTTTATAAAATCAACGCAGGCGTTAAATCTATAAATCGTAAGACCTTAAGACCTTAGAATACGTTTGCATTTTCTAGCTTATTCGAAGCAGCCCAAACTACGCTATGAAGCTGGGATTGCATATATGATTGTAATATCGATACAATTGAGATGATGACGACGTTACTTCCCTCTTTGTTCAACTATTGTGAACGCTGCAATTTGACGGGTAAGTTAGACAGTAATGCAATTCGTTTTTATTTTGTAAATTTGAATTATTTCTTTTATTTTTCTTTTTTTCCACTCTTCAATTACGTTTCTGTTTTTTTATCTATGATCAGACTATGAAGGCCTAAGTATCATGGTTGCTCAAAGGAAGCAGAAAGGGAAAGTTTTTTAATGCGAAATTAAAAGACTTGCAAATTAGGGAAAAGGGTACCTTGTTGGTAATACATTCCGTAATCAGGACACTCTGCGAATAAAGAAGCGAAAATGTGGGTGGTCCTGGGTCTTTGCATTTGGACAATGAAGGGCTACATATGTGTTGATGCCCGTGTCTCCCTGGCATGAATAACTAAGAAAGGCATTACGGATGATATTTCCTCAGGACATAATCCGTGGTGGCATATCTAGACCAGACACAGGTCGCCCACAATTCAAACGTTCCTCTTAAGTTTCCTTGTGACGTTTAGATCATTAATAAGATGAATAGATCTTCTTTTGATAGAATCAAGGATGTTAAGGATTAAAGAAGAGACTGCTTCCCATATATGCGAGAGACACTCAAGGCTGGCTCTGAATTCCGAAGTGTAAAGGGTATACAAGTTGGCAGAAGAAGAGTATTTTCGTGTTCCGAAAAGAAAACCCAATTTCTACATGGTTGCCGTGTCAGTTGAGGTGATGTAATCATACCAGCAAAGGTCTTGCTGAAAAGTGATACCAATTAGACTAAAGGAATCTTTAGCTTCAAACATTTGATTATTCATTTGAATGGTGTGTGTATCGGAGGATAATTTCTGACAGTAAGCATGATTGTCTTAGTGGCGTCAAACTTGACAACATTATTTGTTCTTCATTCTATAATCCTATGGAGGTTCGAGTATCTTATCGTTGGCATAGCTATGAACAAGATTGCTGGTAGAACTACTACAGAATACTTCTAAGGGAAGAAAACTGGTAGTCCAATTTCAGAGTTTTAGGGGAATATAGATATGTAGAGGCTAATGATTTCGATTCCATGGACTGGATTGATGGATCTACTTTAGACTTTTAATGGCAGAAGCCGTATTACCTGCTTTGGATAAGCATATGCATTTCAAGATAATTTAAAACAATAATATTTTTATACTTCTCCATTGCCTTACTCATAACTGGAATATGGGTCTGCAGTTAGAATTGTGTAGCCATTTTTGGCAACAGGCCAATTTCATGGGGGACTTGGAATAGCCTAGGCCAGTTTAGATGCGCTCTTTTTTAGGACTAGGGCCGGAACAGGGGAGGGATTAAAGTAGAATTTGCAGCGAAAAGCTCCGTTTTTACTTGAGACGTTTAGACGAAGCCAGTACCAGAATATAATGGTGGAAAAGAGCTTTTGCAGTTGTGTTGTTTAATGTTTTCCCTAGCGATCATAATAATTGACTACTAAGTTGGCAATATAGAACTTTGCTTCTTATATTTTGGCGTAAATCGTAATGATTTCGCTCCTAGCTTTTAGCCCGTCGATATTATTTATTTTAGGGAGGAGGTTTATTGTTGGGAGGTTTTGAAGTCCTAATAGAATGTGGTATAAAGGATTTTATAACTAATTGATTTACACCAGAGATTCGTATACACACTTCGGGAGAATCGCTGAAAAAAAAACAAATGTTTTTAAGCGAGTATGGCAGAGTAGAAAGCCCGCAATTTATTAGCAGAATTATGGTGTCATACAGTACGAGGAAGCATGGACTCTACAACTTCCTATTGTATAGGACAAGAAACAGTATTTAGACCGTGGTTAGAGGAATCTAGAAGAACGGAAAATACTGATAAGACTATGTGTGAGTGGTGAGAAAGAGGTCCAAAGTGTTTGGCTATGTATGAGGATGCCTGGGAAGTAAGTAGGTAGGTTCCTTGATGAAGTTGGTAAGAATGTAGGTTCTGCTCTACCTTCGAGATTGGTTTTATATAAACCCTAACCATTCTTCATTATGAACGTTAAAGTCTCCTAGGATAAGAAGTTCAAAGATTAGGAAATCCACTTTACCAGAAAGAAAGTCAAAGAGCTTGTTGATGGAACTGTCTGTAGGAGAGCGGTAGACAGAACAAATACATTTAGTGGAAATTCTAAGGACTATTTGAGTCACAGGATATAGAAACTGTTTAATTCAAAGTTGGGAAGCCTTGTACAGGATTCCATTCTCATACTTATTGCAGTTAGCAGAATTATAGTGTCATATGGTACGAGGTGACATGGTTTCTACAACTTCATGTTGTATGGGATAAGAAACAATAATTAAACCGTAGTCAGAGGAATCCAGAGAAGCGGAAACGAAATACTGAAAATACTCTGGGTGACCGGTCTATTATCCACATTGAGTTTACAGCCTGATCACTGTAACCATTTTGCCTAATATTTCTATCATAATTTCACGAATATCCAAAATCATGCTTAGAGGAATGAATTGCCACTAACCATAACACCTGATGTTCAGCCCTGTATATGTTCGATATTGTGCTCCTTACACTTGGCATGTCGACATCTTTAGCAAATAAGCAGCAGTTTAAATTTAAATGAGTTTTTTGTAAAATAAATATTGCCTTTTCTTAGCCAACTAAGCCTCCTTTTTCCATACTGTGGTGAATGCTTTGTTAACACCTTCCGAATCATAGAAGATTTTCAAGTACTATTATGGTATTTTCTAAAAAGTTTATTCTTTTCTCAACAACAGCAGTTTTTTACACGACAAGACTTTTTTGTGATTCTCTTTCCTATATTTGAATTTTTTTTTACTGCATAGTTTTGTAAAGATTTAACGTTTTTGATCTTTTATTTCTTTTCGTTCCACTTCGAACAACATAATATCGAATGACACCTGTTTTTTTTCCTGAAGGCGACTGGCAATCACCTATTGATAAAAATCTGACGTAAACTCGACGAATATAATTTGGTGATATTTACCCCAATTAAATGATTTTTGTTCCTGTACTATCCACAGTTATGTCGACGATACTGCTTTAGCACACGATTTCCCAAATTTAATTCCAAGAATTAAAGTGCTGGTATCTCAAAAATTGTCACACAATACTTACACTATTCAAATAAATAATCAAATTCTTGAAAAAAAAGTTTTTTTAAACTTAATTAAATCTCAATTTTTGCTAGCATGATCACAGCACCCTTTATAAAACTCATTTTTTTTTTAGATAGGAAATAGAATCTATTTCAGTTACTAACATGTTTGAATTTGCCCAAAAAGAACTATTAATTTGATTTTGTTCATACATTTATCTCCAACCATTTTGCGTTCACTGGGCACTGCTAGATCTTTACGTCTCTACACTTATTTAGAGGGTGACCTTTACAGGGGTAGATCCTGCCTACACTTTAACGCCAGTATCCTTTTTACCAACCTCTTATTGCTCGTTGCTACATGCCCAATCCAATTGCATTTTCGTTATTCTTGATACCTCATCTGTTAGACCTCTTATTTTTCAAATTGTTTCATTAAGGAATTTATCTCACAGAGATTTGCCGAATATTGACCATTCCATAGACCCTTTGACAGTATGGTTTTCATTTGTTAGAGTGTCTCTGGTCCTTACGTCTAAAAATAGTCTTTTTAGGCATGATATGGCTGATGATTGAAAACGTATCTAGCCTTCTAAAAGCTGCCCGTGGTAGTTCTATTCCCCTATTTAACTCTCTTTGGCTGTTCCTTCTTAACTTGATCTCGTAACTCACACATTTATAGAAGTAATTAAGTATGTTTTTGACAGAAAAATTATTACTGAGAACAAAATAGATTATATACCTTCCCGAAGTTAATTTCAAGCCCACTTCTCTATATAAAAACACCGTGGAGTTTATTTAGCAATAGGCATGCTTCATTCACTGTCTGTTATGACAACTATGTCATCGGCAAATCTTAAATTACTAAGGCATTATTCATTTATATTCATTCCTGTTTCTTTTTAGTCATTTCTTTTGATAGCACTTTTAAGCAAAGTTGATAAGTATCTCCCTTTTCCAATGAAACTTTATTAATATTTTTCTGATTGACACTAATTGCTACTGCCATTCCTGTAGATGTTTACTAGAGACTAATATTATTATATTGATGATCAGCATAGAATTCTGGTATTCTGAATCGAAAGCCTTTTAAAAGTTAACAAATATGAGAATTAATGGTTTATTTTATTTCAAGGATTTTTCGATAAAGGCTTTAACTGTTTATAGATAGTCATTCTTCCCGTAGCCCTTATTTCATGTCAAAAAAATTTAAAATCTTCACAAAATTAATTTTTTTAGGAGTTTATTAAAATATAATAATGTGAATATTTCTTTTAAAATTTATTATTTAACAAAATTTAAATTTAATTTAAAGAATGAAATATTTATCAAAAATGTATTATATAGCATACTTTTAAATATCTTATACAGGGTTATTCACGCAATCCGTTCATTAAAAGTTTTTGATGATTCCATTTAGATAAAAATTTCAAATTTTGGGATTAAGATAAGGTCAAGGGGTACTTCTTTTTTGAAATATTTTCAACTTCCTGTCACTTCCGGTTTAACCGGAAGTTGGTATCAACTTGCTTATTTTAAATAGAACACCCTGTATTTTATGATATTTTTGGATTCTACGGAGAATTTTAATGCTATTTTATGTAGCATGTCCTATACCTAGGTTCAAGCGTTCTTGAGATATTTGACCTTGAACCGAAAATGAGCCTTCCGAGTACCAAATTTTAAAATCTCATATTTTTTGTAAGTTTTGAAGATATAATTTTCATATTTTGCAGACGATCGGTAAATAATCTTTGGTTTCTATTTTTTTTATTGAATTTGTCTGTTTTTATACAGGGTGTCCTAAATTCAGCGGCAAACATTCATATTTTCAAAGTTCATTTTTATCGAACTGTATTAAGGTTTCCTATACCTATTCGTAACCATTTTCGAAATAATCAGGTTTTTATTAAACTATCATATGTATTTGCTAAATGCTTACACATTCCCGTAGTTAGCCACGGAAAAACAATTATTGTGCTTTTCTATTCAACATGACAGCTGATTTGAAACTTTTAAATTAAAATAAAATAACACTCAAAAGCTGATATTCTCAATTTATTTTATATTCGCGGAGAATGTTACAAAATATTGGAGAGAACGTGTCATGTTTTTAATTTTTAAGTTCACTAAAACAAGTTTGGAACAGTCTCGAACTTAGTAGATATGGTTAAAAATAATGTAAACAATTTATTACATTTTTTATAACTTTAACTTTTCCGAAACGAAAAAATTTCGTTTCAATCCTCTTCAATTTTCTCTTGTTCATTGGCGATAAATGAGGATGTTTTTCATTAAAAACATGACACGTTCTCTCCAATATTTTGTAACATTCTCCGCGAATATAAAATAAATTGAGAATATCAGCTTTTGAGTGTTATTTTATTTTAATTTAAAAGTTTCAAATCAGCTGTCATGTTGAATAGAAAAGCACAATAATTGTTTTTCCGTGGCTAACTACGGGAATGTGTAAGCATTTAGCAAATACATATGATAGTTTAATAAAAACCTGATTATTTCGAAAATGGTTACGAATAGGTATAGGAAACCTTAATACAGTTCGATAAAAATGAACTTTGAAAATATGAATGTTTGCCGCTGAGTTTAGGACACCCTGTATAAAAACAGACAAATTCAATAAAAAAAATAGAAACCAAAGATTATTTACCGATCGTCTGCAAAATATGAAAAGTATATCTTCAAAACTTACAAAAAATATGAGATTTTAAAATTTGGTACTAGGAAGGCTCATTTTCGGTTCAAGGTCAAATATCTCAAGAACGCTTGAACCTAGGTGTAGGACATGCTACATAAAATAGCATTAGAATTCTTCGTAGAATCCAAAAATATCATACAATACAGGATATTCCATTTAAAATAAGCAAGTTGATACCAACTTCCGGTTAAACCGGAAGTGACAGGAAGTTGAAAATATTTCAGAAAAGGAGTACCCCTTGACCTTACTCTAAACCCAAAATTTGAAATTTTTATCTAAATGGCATCATCAAAAACTTTTAATGAACGGGTTGCGTGAATAACCCTGTATACAAACAAATTATTTTGATATTGAATAATATTTACAAATAGCTACTAGGTTAAATGGTTAAATAAATTTTGAAATTAATAAATCATATTTTGTATGCAGTCAAGCAGGCATTAAAAAGTTTTTTTTAGAGCCTCCAGCAGATTTTATCAACTAATTTGATAGGTTTTAACACTTCTTAACCATCTTCATCTGATGTTCTAGTATTTTTCATCTCCATGATGGCTTTTACTATTTCACTTAGGTGATATCTGGAATTTCTTGGGAATTAAGAATATTATCCTGGTTTGTTGTAGTGGTTCCATGTTCACAGAGCTATAGGAACAAAAATATAATTAACAGAACCAAACCAGTAAATGGGCTAGTTTAATAAGTTAGCTTGTAGTTACTATACCTTTTTAATAACGAAAACAGCCATAGGGTAAACCATTAAACAGCCACAGGTCATAAATAACAATTATCTACGAAAATCCTCCGCCTCTGGTCGAGTGGTACGAGAAATTTACACCTGACAATGGTCCGAGTCGTCCGTCGCCCACCTAAGAGCTCCGATGAAATAATCCGGAGCCACTCCCTACCAACTCGCCACAGATAAAGATGTAATGGTCTCAAATACCTACTAGTACTTTACAGCCGTATGTGGTACTTAATTAATAGCCCAGACCTGGTGAATCTTTTTTTCTCTTGCGTTGAACAAAATTGTTTGAAAACATCTCAAGTTATTTTTAGATTTCCTATGACATTTTGATTTGCGGAAAAAACTTCTTTTACTATTTTTTTGTTGTGCCTTAATATCTCTGTACTCAGGGCCCTTTTTACTTCCCCGTATAAAAGCCCAAATACACTGTGGTCCAAATTAAAATGAAACCTTTTTAGATCTTAAAAATGTTCTTATTTTTTAGCAGATTTTTGGATATGTTGCAGCTGCATCGTTTCTGAGTTCAAGAAAATTTCCTGAGATCTGATTTTTAAAAGGTGCGCAAAAGCTCGAATTTTTCTAAAACGTTTATTTTAAAGTCGTTTTAAACATCAGGTGAATGGAATATTTTTAGAATTTGCTGTTGAAATGGTTCATTGGTTTCTGAAAATCACCGGCAACTTGAAAATTTTGTTTATTTTTAAATTTCATTTTTACTTAACGTCACAAGCAAGATGTATACCATCAAACGGGGCTAGTTTGACACGTTTTTAGGACATTTTTCAATATCACGTTGTTATTTATCAACTTAGCTTTGTGAAATAAGTTGGATTATAACAAATCTAGCCTGCTGAATCGATTGATGCACTCCAAATTGCTCTAAACACAATAGAAACCTAAATAAAAAATGAAAAAGGGTATGTCAATATTACCTTGAGTGCGGGGCTACTTTGACACACATTTTAATTTCAGTATAAAATGTATTTTAAAGCACCACAGTGTCATAGAAGCCCCGGTAATGGATGTAGAATTAAAAACCACTCCTAATTTTTTGTTTGTTTTTTTTTGTTAAGAAAAACAGTTTTTTTTTTTAAAAAACGATTATTTAAGGTACTTTATTAAAATAAAACCTTTTAATTATAATATTTTATTATTAGTTTCAAACTTGAACTTTAGGATAATCTACGGTTTACAACCTATAAAAATAAAATAAAAAACATTTCAGTCTAAAACAGCAAGAAAAAAATTCTTTGGCGTGTAGGAACGAAAGATTAAACATAAAAAACTAAGAAATCATGTCTTAACCTAAAATCTTTTGGCATAAGCATAAAAAATTAAAACTTAAATCTAAGCTTTTTTAATTTTCGATCCTTTTCGGTCTCAGTTTCAGGGTTAAAGGTTCTATCCTCATCGCTGTCATCGTCAAATGGTTCCTCCGGTTCGTCATCTGAGTCTTCGCAAACTGGGCACACATAAAATGAATCAGTGCTTTCTGAATTACAAAGTCCGCAAATCCACTTCTTGCATTGAACACATTCAATCCATTCGGCACTTCCTCTGTAGTTTTTAAAAAGCATGCGGCATAAGGCACATTTTGAATTTGAATCGTTCTCACCCCTTAAACTTGCTTTTGTTATATCAATAGGAGGACGCACTTTAGGTTTATTCTCGGATTTCTTGGCTTTGACTTTGACCTTTTTCGTTCGTATTCCTGATGGCCCTGGAAGGGTGTCGGAGAAACAAGGCAACTCTTGGTCGCTGTTGCATGGAATTATCTGGGGTGGAGATCTTACTTCATTTTCGATTTGCTCACTGGGAATTTCTTGGTCTTTGATAGTCATCTGTTTTTCAGCTTCAAACTTCTTTCCCCTTTTTCTTTTTTTTTTGGTCTTCGCTTGTTCCCCTCATTTCTTTGAAAAACTCTACCAATGATGAATCAAGAACTCGCTCAGTTTCTTCCAAGTTTTCAAGCAATCCTCCAGGAATCTTCCTTAATACTTGATCAACATTCATTGGGTACAGTCCGGTGGTTCTAAATCCTAATTTTAAATTTGTCTCTACAGTATCTGAAACTTTGTTCCACAGAAGTAAAAGTAAGGACGGGAAGTATTCTTTGGGTAAGGTCCCAGAATATCTGCTCTCTTTTCGCCATTTTTCTAATATTTCGCTCCATTTCCTCTTGAAGGGTGCAAATACAGACACATCTAGTGGCTGCATCAAATGTGTGGCGTTGGCTGGAAAAGGGCACATGTATATATTATTTTCTAGGCTTGCTTTTATAACCTGTGGTGAAAAATGGCTAGCCAGATTATCGCCAACTAGAACTGCTCGTGTTTCTGGTTCCTTGGTTGCTATTATGTGGGGTAAAAGAACTTTAAAAAACCATTGCTCAAAAAGGTTCATGTCCAACCATCCGGAAGGACTGTTCCCATAAACAGTGTCGGGGGATCCTCCAGTACACCAGTTTTCATATAAATTGGAGTTCTTGTACACTACCATAGGGGACAGGAGTTCTCCAGCTGCATTACCACAGGCCATTATGCTCACACAGGACCGCGAATAGTTTTGTACTCGTTCTACTCTGCGGAAGTTTCTGGGAACAATAACTTTCTTCGCCCCAGGATCATCAGCGATGTTAGTTTCGTCGTAATTGTATAAGTGTTTATTATCAACATCACCTAATGCTTCTTTTATGTTGTCAAAAAACTGAATAGTGTCGTTTCTATCTATGGACGATCGCGATTTTTTTATATTTGTTGCGATTCGTGTGGAGAGGTTGTGTTTTCGACAAAATCGGGTCCGGGATAATTGTCTTTGAATTCACGCACTGTTTTTCCCTGTTTATCCAAGAATTTCTTCACCACGGCACAAATATCACACTTCGTTAATGGAAAACCCCACTTTGCCACTTGTAGTAAAGTGTTACGAATCACTTCCTGTTCACCGCTACTAAGGACACTTGGATGACCTACCGACTGGTTGTGTATACCAAGGGGCTTATTACCAAGTGTTATACGAGGAATTTTATAAACTATTGCCGCCCTTTGGACAGGCATGCCTCTTTCAATAGCTTCAAGTGCATTTCTTAAGTCTTCGTTCGAATAATTGCGGAAACTCCGCGTTCCCGGAACTTTTTCGTAATGTCTCACCATTTCTAATTAGTTAGTACCTGTAACAAATGAATCTAATATTAGAATAAAATTTATAAAGAAGCAAAATCAAAAAAATAAAAATTGAAAAAAAAAAATGTTCGCAGGGTCAAAGTTACCCCGTGGTGTCAAAGTAGCCCCGTTTGACAGTATTTAATCGGCGCAAAGACTTATAATTTTGTGTTTTGTCATAATAAATAACATTGGTTAAAACTAAGAGTGGCATGTTCTAAAATTTCAAAAATCTGCAAAAAAAATCGAGCCAAAAATTAAAATTAAAAAATTAATACATTTATTCTTAGAAAACGGAATATTAATTTATTTTTAGGCCTAACCTTTCATTTTTTTTAATTGGTGGCACATTTGCTCTATGGGATTAAAAATACAAAAGTAAGGTGGGAAAAGTAGCAGTATGGCTCATTTCCTTATTGGCGTATATAAGGATTCATAAATAAACTGAGGAAATTTTTTTTTGGTTGTTGAAAATTTCCATCGTCTCAAACAAACCCCCCCACCCCCCAGAAGCAATGTCAATATACTCCACTGATTTCCTCTGCTAATGCATCACAAACATATATAATTTTTATACAGAATGCCTTAAAAACTTCTAAAAGATCAATTTTTACTTTCCTTCTAAAAGGCTAGTGAAAAAAATCACTCTCCGAAATTTTTTTCAGATCTTTACATTTCAGAGTCTCTAAGGACCTTTTTTCTGGAAAATTAACCCCCCCCCCCCCCCGAGACTGTTTTATCTACAGTTAACAAAGTATTTTTTGTTGTTTATAAATAAACTGAAGATCTTTTTTTGGCTCTTGAAAATGTTCATCGTCTTAACCTTCGCGCTCCAGAAGCAAGCAATCTCTATATACGACATTGATTTCTTCTGCTCATGCGTCATAAACATGTATTTTTTTTGTTCAGAATGCCTTAAAAACGTTTAATCAATTTTTAATTCCCTTCTAAAAGGCAAGCGTGTTTTCTCAATTCCGTCGGTCTGTCTGTTCACGCCATAGCTAAGGAACTACTTATCCGATTGACTTCAAATTATCGCCAAAAATTAAAGATGGTATGGGGATGACCTGGTAATATTTTGGTAAAAATCCAATATGGCGAAACAAAATGGCGGCCTAGGGAAGTGTTAAAAAAATTATTATTAAAAGACTAGTTATCCAATTTTTTTCTAATTATGCACAAAGGTCAAGTATTATGTAGGAATGAACTGAGAAAATGTTGGTAATAAGCCAAGATGGGAAACAAAATGGCGGCTTGATCAAATATAAAAAAAATCAGCCTGAAAAAAGTACCTAATGGGTTGATTTCAAATTTTGTGCTCTAACTAATTGTGGTATAGAAAATTGTGGTACTAAGTCAAGATGGCGGAACAAAATGGCGACTAAGTAAATTGCTTGTAACTGTGAAAAAAAAACTCTTTCTCAGGATTGACATATCTTCACGTTTTAGCGTCACTAGACGCCAAAAATAAGATGGCGACGTAGTGAAACGTTAAAAAAATGATTACTAAAACAAATAATTTTCAAACATTTTGGTATGAATCCAGTACAGTAAAACAAAATGGCGGCCTAATAAAATATTTAATAAATTAACTTGAAAAAACAACATATCAGATTAACTTCAAATTTTGTGCAACTAATAAGTGTGACATAAAGATAAACGGGTAAAGTTGTAGTACGAATTCAAGATGACGAAACCAAATGGCGTCCAAATAAATTTTTTAAAAAATCAATGTAGACAAAAGTTATTCAAATGACTTTAAATTTTGCAGGACAATTTAATGTAATATAATGATAAACTGATACGAGTTGAACATGACAAAATTGCGGTGTGTGTCAATGAAAAAACTACTTATTCAATTTATTTTAAATTATTCCCAAAAATTAAGTTTAGCATATATAAGGTAAAATATTAGTAGGATGATACATACAATATGATGGAACAGAACTCGAATAAAAGTATTTAAAAATACTCTTTATATGAATGAACTAAAAGGGCTACTATTCCTAATAAAAGGAAATATTCTTAACCCGGAGATCCGGGTAAAAAAAAATTTACTGGTTTTTTTATATCATTATTAGTGCCAAAACTCTATAATAACATGTGCTAATTGGAATTGCTTGTCAACGTTTTATTTTCGAATATACGAGGTATTTTCACTTATACTTCATTAAAAAAACAAACAATTTAAAGGCTACTGTACGCCTAGCGCTCTTATAAAGGACGTTAAAAACAACTAAATATAACTGGTTACCTGGATTTTCGCTTATAACCATACTCAAATTTAAATCTACGTTAACGAATGTCCCATAATCGGTCAAGCATAAGTGTCAATTGTCAAAAGGCCTGCAATAATTAATTATATTTAATGAAATTTCATCAACGCCCTGAGCATTTGTATTTATATTGTTTAAAATATCACTAACCTCCTGAACTGTTGTAAGTGAAAACGAAAAAATGTTATTTTGAGAGTAATTATTTTCATTATAATACTTTATTGCATTATCACAGTTTTTATTTAGATTTCGAAAGAAAACTGAAAAATAATTATTTAAATCTTCAGCATTCGAAAGCGGTGGAGGTAGACTAGTTTCTTTGGATTTACAAATATTTAGACTACTTAAGGCATTCCAAGATTTTTTAAAATTATTTTGTAAATTAACTGAATGCAAATTAAAAAAGATTTAATCCAAAAATTTCACAAATACGAATGGTAGTATTACAATGATCTAGTAATAAAAACTGGTGGTTATTACGAAATAATCGATATGATTTATGTGTTAGGAGCAAGTGAAAGAAATTGTTTGTTAGCGATAAGAAGAATAGAAGACAAACACGAGAAGTTAAGGATTTTGCAACGGTTTAATGAGACGGGATATATAGAATACACGAAAACTGATCGAGCCGAACCTGTTTCTAACTAGTTAGGACAGCTAGGACTTAGCTAGGACAACTTAACAACTAGCTTAAACTGGTTATTAAGTTTTCCACCCCAGAGTAATTAGAATGTAAAAATAAAAAAAATAATGACAATCAAAAAACAATACTAAGTAACAAATTCTATAAAATAGCAAAACTAATTAAGTAGATGTTAGAAATGACCTCCGTTTTGTTCGCCACAAATATTCAAACGATTTTCAGAAGATACGTTAACAAATCTTAATGTATTAAAATTAATATTATTAAATACAGTTCGAATTCTTTCCTTCATATTATCTTTTGTAGTAGGAAATGTTTAATAGACTAAATTTTTAACAAAGCTCCAAAGAAAAAAATCCATCGTTGTAAAGTCAGGGGATCTAGCCGGCCCGCAATGCATAAACCATATTTGATCACGGACGTTAATAGGGATTTGGTATAAAAGTGTTCTAAAATCTTCCCTCAGAAACTGGAAATATTGGTGTGTATAAGCTGTGTAAGCTTCTCTTCAAGCAAAAAAAAATTCGGACCGACGACAAAATTTCCAAGAATTCCACCATAGACGTTAAGAGACCGCCTATTTTGACTAGTTGTGCGAGTATGGTAAGGATTTTCTGTAGCGTAGTAATAAAAACATTTTCGGTTTTTGTTGAATGTTGCTTCGTCAGTAATTAACACAAAGTAAATCTTGGCTCTCTCTCAATTCGTTATGCCTAGTGACAAGAATATAATCTCCTGTGATAATCATCTCATAAAATTCTTGAAGGAGTTAAATGTGGTATGGGTGAAACTTGTTTTTTTTTTAGAATTCGTAGAACAGTGGTTTTACTTACATCTGTTTCCCTTACAATTCTTCTTGAGCCAATATGTGGGTCTTCTATAACTTAAATTAACTGCTAATTCGTTCTCCTCATTTGCCGTCTTAGAAAACTGTTGCATAGGCCTTTCAAAGTTGCTTCTGTGTGGTCGTCTTCTACCAGGATTCTTCTTGCTAACAAACAATTCTTTTCACTTGCTCCTAGCACATAGATCATATCGAGCATTTCTTGTCTATTAAAATGTATCTTTAAGTCTTATAATAGAAACTGTGCTTAGTGTTTAAATCAAAATACAAGAGTTCTAATCACACTACACCACAACTTGTCACGTTCTGGACGCGCGTTTTGCTAACCAAGTTAGCATCATCAGCAGATGATATAAACTGTATTGAATGGAACATTCGATATTCACTATAATAGTTGGTAAACTATTTTTTACTGGAGGCTCTGCAAAATTCAAACCTTTATTCAAAAGAGCGATTTCTCTATTATCAAAGGACTGAGAAGAAAGGTTTTCTACAATGTTCTCGATTTCCGAAGAAATTTGTTTTTGTGGTTTCAACTTTCTCAGTTTGTTTTTAAGTAAACACATTTTCTTGAAAAATTTGGCATCGATAACTACGAATATTTTTCTTTGGAAATCTAACCATTGTTCAAATTCTAAATTACTAACCATAAAAGTGAATTTTTTAAATAATCCGTATGCTTCAATTTCAAGCATACTTCGTTTGCTATACAGATTTGTAATTTCTAAATCTAGCCACTTTTGTTTGGCAAAAGATTCAACCTTCCCAGTAACTGGTGATTGTTTAGGGATCTTGACTGAAAGAAATAAATTTAGGGAAAACTGAAAAAGACTTGCATGATTTTAGAAACCAAATATCTGTTGCTATTAACCTAATCTTAGTACAGTACTTACAATAAACGTTCCAGTTTTAGGACTTAGTTTTTAATACAAAATTCAAGCACTAGAATTTCTTGACAATTCAAATTTGTATTTTTCACTGTTTAATTTCATTTGTAAAAATAAGGCCCACTAGATTTTCAAATTCGAAGAAAACCAAGATTTGCTCACTTTTTTGTGTTATTTACTAACGAAGCAACATTCTACAAAAATAGAAATGTCAATAGATATAATTTTCATTCATTCACGCTACTAAAAAAACTCCTTTTACTCGCACGACTAGTCAAAATAGGTGGTCTCAACGTCAAATGTACCTCGAATCTTTTCGAAAAGTGGCCATAAAACTTGAATAACTTTGTACAGACCTCAGAAACCCTAGATTGGGTGAATGGCTAAAAAGGGAGGAATCTGAAAATAAAATAATATAAAGGGCGTTTCATTTAAATTAATCGAGAAAATTTGCATCCAGGATTTTTATTTACCCCGTATACCGGTATTAAAGAAACGGTAAAAAGCCACATTTGGAAGTGTTTGTTATGTTAAAATGATTTATACTAACGCATTAAAAAAACCTCTGATGTTTTCGAGAAGTGGCCATACATTTTGAATGACTCTGTATAGACCCCACAAATCCTATATTGAGCGAATGACCAAAAAGGGAGGGATTTGAAAATAAAACAATATATAAGGTGTTCCTTTTAAAAAAATGTAAGTTTGGTTTGTGGCAAACTTTTCCTCAATCCTGTATAATGGAAAAGAGTTTTAGGTTGCAGCTCTTAGCAATCCCTTCAACTTTTGTGTGAATTTATTTTTTCTAATTTCCATAATAACCGAGCTATTGGACTTGAACGAACTGATGAGCCACCCTGTATTTGTGGAACAAAACAATACAAATACAATGTGCTTTTCAAAGTTTATTTTTAAATTCAATTTATTTCAGTAAATGGTAAAAATACTATACGTATCAATAAACTGATGTTTTCTATTACAACATCCTTATATTAGTCATTAATTTCTACCCATGGAAATACTCCCCAGTTAGAAACCGGCCATCTGGATAGACGAAGTAATTCAGTCACTAGCCTAGTATTAATAATATTAATTAATCCTCGTACAGTCTTTATATCGGAAACATCCCCCTAAAATCCGCGAACTACTGAAAGGGTTACGCAAAATTAGGGCTGAAACAAGACTGCACAAGCTTTAATTGTACATTGATATGTAAATGGGCTCATCCAGTCGGTAAAGTAGTAATCTGCTCTCATTATTTCACAGCTTTTAAGCTTGCCGGTGTGGCGCAGGGTTCACATCTGCCTTAAAAACAATGTAACGGATTAGCCATCAGGGAATGAATACGAGGGGCAGGGTGCGCTTACATTTTATTGTCTGTATTAGTGATCCAACAGAGTTATTATAAGAGTTATCAATATTTGAAACGGTTCATTTATTTATTTGTGAGCATTAGGGATACAAACAAATAGGAACCAAAGCGTTATCACACATAAAGTATTATACAAACAAATATATATATATATATATATATATATATATATATATATATCTATATACATATATATATATATATATATATATATATATATATATATATATATATATATATATATATAACGTGCGGGACACGAAAGAAAACCGGGCGGTCTTTAAAATAAAGGTTCATAGTCTTAAGCAAGCGGAAAAGTAAAATTTGTCTACGCAAATAAATTTTATGTTATTTTATTTGTTGTAATAGTTTGCAGCTTCACCTATAAAGTGCGTCAGCTAAGCGGTATGGAAAATTAATCGAGGATTTAGTAAATTTCGCACTCTTCCGCATGTAATTGGGATGTGCCTAGAGTCTCCATGCACTTGCCGCTAGGAGGTTCTAGCTATTTCCAATGGCGAGCATTTGTTTTCATTTCTATATAAATGCGTTGCGTTGAATTTGAATTATTATTTTGAAGTAACCATGGCGAGCAAAAGAGGAAAAACAATTCGAAGCGGTGCACGTGAAGTTTTTGCGAGCGTTATAGAGGCCTGTACTAGAGAAGCTGAAAATAATTAATAGTTTGACTATTCCATTTCAAAATCGAACAGAACGCTCTGCATTTTACACTGGTGTTTCGGAAAGTAGTGTAAGAAAAATTCAAAGAGAACATAATGATCGGTCATGTTCTACTTCACCTTTAAAAACTCCTGGTAAAAAAGACCCCGATTATCATACAAAGATAAATTTGACGATGGTGATCCTCAACCTCAAAAATGATTGGTATATTTTGTAAAATTGTTCATAAAGTAGCTGTCAATAAACTGCTTCAAAATAATTAAGTTTCAGTTCAATACCGGGTGTCAAAAAATATTTAATATTGCAATTAATATTTGAAAAACTACAGAACTCATATTTTTTCAAAATTAACACATCAATGTAGTTATAGTAGGGGATCCAACACTGATTCCTGTGAACAAGGTTTATCAAAATTTTAACTTCTGTCTCATATTACTTTGTACAGGGAGCGTCATTGTGGAGTACTATACAGGGCGTTTCCTAATTGCGTGCTAATGTTAAAGGGGAATGGTTATTGGACCTTTTTAAGAAAAAAAGTTTAATATGAACCTAAAAGTCTTAACTTTGGTGATACAGGGTTTTAAAAAAAAACATTTGTTTAAAATCCTAATTTTGATGCTATTATAGATAAATACACGTCTTTTATGCATAAAAGGGCATTTTTTATTAACAATCAATTTTTGAAATTTCTATATGTGGCGTGCATATGTAATTAACCTGGGTAAATCCGTATGCTGCTTAATGCATAGAAGACGTGTATCAAATTTCATGCAGTTATCTACAATAGCATCAGAATTGGGATGAAAAAAAAATGTTTTCTTTTTAAACTTTACCATTCTGTGTCTCAAAAATTAAGACTTTTAGGGCATAAGAACACCCCCTTTAACATCAGCACGCAATTAGGAAATGCCCTGTATAGTACTTCACAATGACGGCCCCTGAATAAAGTAATATGACAGACGGCCACTTTTGGCATACCCGAGTAGCCCAAAGTCGAACTGCATAAATTATGCCCTTATAAAATCTGGACTTGTAAATCGTGTATCACTATACTGGGTGGTCCAATAATAGTGGACGTAGGCAGTAGCCCGGGAACCGTTAATGAGAGAACTCAAGAAAAAATATATTTATAGGTAAATCAATCAAGAAAAATCAAAATTAAATCATTTTAAAATTCGAAAGTTCGCCGTTTTTGCAACACAAAAGAGATATAGAAGTGCGGTACACGAAAGAAAACAGACAAATATAGATAAAGGTTCATAAAATATAGTTATTTTCAAAATATTTTTGATAATGCAGGGTTGTCAGATTACCTAGAACGAAATATGAACTTTGGTTTTTTAAAAGGTATACCCTGTATATTATTTCGTTTTTGGTTTCTTCATATCAGTTTAAAAGTTTTTTTGTGTAACAAATTCTAAACCTATCTTGTGCCGTTTTGATAATAAAAAATATTTTTTTATAAATTTGGCAATAAACAGGTCTGAACAAAAAAGTTTTTTTTTTTTCGTTACCAATCTAAATAGAAACAAGTTCGTTTACAATTCCTTATTAGGCTGTTGTGTCATAATATGATACGAGACTTAAGATATCGCATAAAGGGTGTTTACAAAAGAATGAGTTTTTAATAGAACATAAAACAAAAGATTATACAAAAATTTTAAATGAAACATTAAAAGTTTATTATTTTTTTGAATTGGGGACTCAATTTACTAAGTAATAATATTAGGTGTTCCTATATCTATATCTTCGATAGTTCGGACCTATAACGAAATATAATATTTTTTTAAAATTTGTATTTAATTATGAATATCAGTACAGGTACTTAAAATCTTTTTCAGTTTTAGAATAGGTATAAAGTAATCATTTTCTTGTTTAACTAGGATTAATACATTTAATTTTGGTAATTTATTTATATGGATATCAGGGTTGTAATGTGTTAGACATATTGATTAAAAACCAGCGATTTAAACGTGTTTAACTTTTTTGTTTTTAATATTTGTTATTTAAAATGGAACTTTTAAACGAAATTATTTGTTTACTTAAATTGTCAAAAATAGTGTTATTCTTAACAAGTATAATGAATAGATTTTTCCGTAAGCATTATGTACCAATTATTTTTCTACAAGGGTGCCGAAAATTTAATTTTTCTACGAGCGTGGTGCAAATTTGAACTTTTCGCATCCATTTGTACTCTCAAAGTATGGCGTGCGGAGAAGTTACACTCCCACAGGCACGTGCGAGTGTTACATATTTGAAGTTTCATTAAATATTCGTCAAAAAATAATTTGTGTAATAATTGCTTTTATTTTTTTGGTCATCTCGACACTCATCAAAAAGATTGCTCAATCTTATTAAAACTCCGCGAACAGTTCGCGTGAGGGAAAGTATCTCTTTGTGCACTTGCAGTTTCATGTAAAAATAAACAAAAACTTGTCTTTTTTAACCTTGAAAGCAACTGAGATATAGAGTCAACTAATTCGTTATTTCTTTTTTGATGCTGGTTTGTGGGATCTTGTTTAATTTTTTTATATGTTTTAGTGTCATTTAATATTTCATTCATTTTTATGTTGTAGTTAGCAGAACTCATTAACACTGTTTTGTCTGTTTTATCGGCTTTTAGAACCTTTATAGAAGGGTTATTTAAAAAAAAAAAGAAGGGTTATTTAAAAAAAAAAACAATCCGCAATAGTGTACCACCCAAAATTTACGGATTGCCTAAAGTACATAAAAAAAATATCCCATTACGGCCAGTTGTCTCATGCATTCAATCCCCATTTACACCACTATCAAATTTTCTAAAAAAAATATTAAAAAATGTTGTACATAAAAATAATTACTATATCAAGGACTCCTATCAATTTAAAGAAAAATTAAAACATTTAGAAATTCCGGAAAATTACCAACTGATATCACTTGATGTTGTTTTCCTGTATACCAGCGTTCCAATCTCATTGGCTACCAGAATAATTAAAAAGAAATGGTCTGAAATAAAAAAATACACAGATATTCCTCAAAATGAATTTCTTAAAGCAGTAGAATTAACACTAAATTCTACATATTTTATATACGACGATCAGTTATATAAACAAATAGAAGGTTGTGCTATGGGAGCATCTATATCAAGCGTCGTTGCCCAAATAGTTATAGAAGATTTAGAGGAGACTGTTCTAAGTAATGTGGAATATAATATACCATTTTTTTATCGTTATGTCGTTGATTGTATTACTGCAATCCCATCTGATCAAACAGAAATCATTTTAAAGCAATTTAATCAATACCATAAAAGACTAGAATTTACAATTGAAAGTGAAGAGAACAACAAAATCAATTTTTTAGACCTAACATTACATCATATAGGAAATTAAATTAAAACGGAATGGTACACAAAACAAACTTGGTCCTCTCGATACCTAAATTTCAGCTATTGCCACCCAATGTCCCAAAAAAAATCTGTAATTATTGGTCTGGCAGATCGGGCAATTAAGCTGTCCGAGTCTGAATTCAGAGAACGAGTAATTAAAAAGGCTAAAGCAGCATTAAATCTAAATCAGTACCCTAAAAAATTAGTAAATATATTATTCAAAAGCAGAATACATAAATATTACAATTCTGAAAATGCCCTTATTACATCAAAGTTGCCTAAAACAAAATACATTTCTCTGCCTTTCATAAATGGTTTATCCCAGCAATTTCAAAACCTTTTTTATAAAAATATAACATCGAACCTCAGTTGAAAAAAAGAGAATTTTTTGAGACAAGTCAGAAAAACAAAAAGCCATAAATGACAAAAAAGACATAAACAACCTAAATAAATTGTATATATCTTTACTGTAACAGTGTTAAGGCTTGTAATTTGTCTGTAAAAAGCACAATAGTTTTAAAATGTAAATTAAAAAGTAAGCAAATGTGGATTAGTAATTTTTAATTCAAATTTTACGTTCTATTGCTAAATTTTTAATATTTTATAAATTGATAAAAAAATAGTGCTAAACAAATTTTTAGATTGAAAAAGACCAAAACTACAACGTCACCTTAGAAATACAAAATATATGTATATATATATATATAGAATGAAAAGTCACTAAATTGGAATTAGAGAAACCATATATAAAGAACAGCTGATCAAACCTTCATCACGATATACACACGAGGCCCTTAAATACGACGAAAATTTAATAATGATGGTGATTAACCCACTTGAAAAGCAGTTTAACAGGCACTTATTAACAGTCAACAAGTGCCAAAAGGGTTAAAAGTATTAAAATCCAAAACAATGAAACAAGTTGTTTTTAAAAAAAGAGAATTTTTTGAGATGGCTGAAATTGGGATATTTTTTAAAAACAAAAACGCCATAAATGCTACAAAGTATTTTTATTATTTTTATCAGTATTTAAAATCTATATATAGGCTATGTGGATGATAACATTAATATATGATTTAAGGTTTTGCAATAAAAAAAATTCATTTACCTAGAACCTTTTTTGTTAACATTACAAAAAAAACCATTCTTATAGTTTTAAAATGTAAATTAATATAGTGTGTATCAGCCAAATATAAATTCGATAATAAATAAATATGTGGATTATTTTTTTGTAATTTTTAATAAAAACTTTTTACAGGGTGTGTCTAACAGTGGTCAATGCCAACTTTCTTATTTCAAATGCAACACCCCGGATATTTTTAAATATTTAAACATATTTTAAACTGATAAAAAATATAGTGTTTTCAAATTTATTTTTATTTTATTTATTTCGAATTTATTTTTTAGATTTGAAAAATTTGATTACAAAAACTACAACACATCAATACTTATTTACCATTTAGGTCTTCATATTAAGAATGTACAAAAACCAATATATGTATTTTTATATATATATATATATATATATATATATATATATATATATATATAACAGAAATGCATAAAATAACAATTCTACAAATGATTGGTTATGGAGATAACACACGAACACAAGTGGAAGTTGTTCGCTTATTTTGAAAAATTTCCAAATTTGCCGCATATATCCCAAGGGATATATAAAATAGAAAAGCAGAGCTTGGACATGTGAGGCAGATAAAAAAAGCAGCTGCCAATTCAATAAATGATGATACTAAATTGGATATTATGCTTGAGTTTTAGGAAAACCCACATATTTCTAGTGTTCAAGACGCCGCAATGTTCGATATTAGCCATTCGTCGATTATTCGAACATTAAAAGAAAATAAAATGCATCCCTATAAAGTGATACTCAGGAGCTCATGGAAGACGATTATGATAGGAGAACTTATTTTTGTGAACAAATGATGGCTATGTTAGATAACAATGTTATTCAATTAGAACATGTTTTGTTTTCGGATGAGTGTACCTTTACACTTCACGGTCATGTAAATCGTCAAAATTGCCGTTATTGGTCTAGGGAAAATCCTCACTGGATCAGCGAAGAACATACTCAACATCCTGAAAAGGTTAATGTTTGGGCAGGAATTGTTAGGGGGCCCCTTTTTCATTGACGGCAATTTGAATGGCGATAATTATTTAGCATTTCCAAAATAATGTCGTGCCAACTTTGACAAAACAATCCAGCAAACCCACAAGTTCCAGCGAATATATATGGTTTTCAGCAAGATGAAGCACCGCCCCATTACCAAATTAATATCCGGCAGTACCTCAACGGAATATTTCCATCGGTGGATGATGAGGATCGATAGAATGGCCAGCGCGATTGATCTGACGCCATTAGACTTTTTCTTATGGGACATATTAAAAATGTTTATTATTTTGTTACGAATAACGCTTGCGATTATTGAGATGCTAAATAACGTTAGAAGAAATTTTATTTAAGATTAGGAATTTGCCAAGACGTTCGGCGAGCATATTCAACAGTTCCTAAATTAACTTTTTACTTTTGTTTATATATAAGAAATAAATAATTTAATTTTTTTAATCTTAATTTTTGCAATAAATTTGAAAACATATATGAAATAGTTGAAGAAGATTTTGAACATAAAATAAAATCTTAAAGAATCCAAAAATTAAATAATATCCGGGGTGTTTTTGAAATAAGAAAGTTGGCATTGACCACTGTTACAGGACACACCCTGTAAAAAAGTTTTTATTGGAGAAAATGAGAACTGAAAATGATTGAAGATGCGCGAACACGCCCCCATTTATTTACTATCGAATTTATTCCATTTGGCTGATACACACTGTATATACTCGTAATATTGACAAGACTTTTGTTTCTAACTGTTCGCCACATTGTATAAATAGATAGACCCATATGTAAACAAGATGTTTTAGCATTTTATTAGAAACCTAAAGAACTCACATGGCACGGGACATGATGGCATATCAAATAATTTGTTGAAAAGGTGTGAATTTGCTTTGGCTGAAGTTTTAACATATTTAATGGACAACTGTGACGCCACTAAATAAAGAGGGAGATTCAATTCAAAGAGGCGATAAATTTGATAACAAGTATTTAAAAAGTCTTTTAATTGAACTTGAAACATCAGTTACTACAGATTTTTATAAAAATAATATTATTCATGTTTCTCAAAATGTGTTTACAGAATCCTGCAGGACGGAAAGTGCCCTTTGTGAATTCCAGACTAAAGTTGTCGATGCAATTGATAAACAACTTCATGTATTGGGTTTATTTGTGGATTTCTCCCGAGCATTCGATATGATCAACCATGAGCTACTGTTAATAATGCTGCATCGTTGTGATATTAAGAGACAGGTATGGAAACTCTTGTAGTCTTACTTGAGTGGACGATAATAGTGTGTTTTGATAAATGGGATGAGGAGCGGCTCATTGACGGTATATCGAAGTGTTTCGCAGGGTTCAGTTCTTGAATATCTTGTTTATTCTAAAGACTTCATTTTCTACTCTTACAAAATATCTCGACCGGTGCAAAATTTTGTTGTATTTTCAAATAAAAAACAAAATAATGAAAGCTTTTTACTTCACGAAATTGAAAGTGGTCCTATTACACCTTCCGTTTCCTCAGTAATGTTAGGTTTAGAAATTGATAAGAACTTACGAAGGGGAAACCATATAAAAAATCTATGCAAAAATTTAAGAAAAAATTGTTATGGTTTAAAGTCATAATCAAATTATTGTAGTCAAAATGCTGTTGTGAGTATATTTTGTAATATACACTCTCATTTATCGTACGGTATTATAAATTGGGGTTTAAGCTCGGATGTGATGAGAGTGTCTTTTGCATTAAAAGTGTTCAATCCTCATTTGACGTGGCCTTTCCTGTACAGAGTCGTGTAGAAACTATTTCAGACAATTCAAAATATTGACAGGAAATTACATATTTCAAGTTTTCGTTTTCGCTTATCAAAACAATAAAAAACTTCAAGAAAATCGTACTATATAGCTACGATACTAGAAACAAAACATTACACACAAAAATGTGGATTTATATGCATTAGATAAATGCATATAAATCCACATTTTTTCAAAAAAAACATGATCTATAATGCACGTAGATTTTTTAATAAATTGGGCAATGCCATTAAAAATGCTGGTAGCCTCAGATCTTTTAGAGGCAAACTAAAAAAATATCTTGCAGAGGGTAACTTTTATTCTGTTCAAGAGTTCTTAAGTTAGTTTTTTCTTCTTTTTGAAACTACCTAGTATAGTTCGTATTTTTTCTTTTCTAGTCAAATATCAAATACCTATAACTTTTTTGACAATGTGATTTTGTATGTTGAATGTTTGTCGAACATTAGTACTTGATTTTTAATTTCGCCGTTATCGATTTTTTTCTTATAAGTCAACATTTATCTTAACATTATCAATGGATTCAGAGAAGAAAACGAAAAAATATACTAAATTAAATGATTCATTTAACCTTTCTTATTGTTTACTGCTTCCTGAAGTCTCATTCGGTAAGCTCATCAACTGTGGTGTTTAAATGAATCATATTTACTGATAAACCTAAATAATATAGTCAACTGGGATTAGATCCGAGTTGTTAGGTGGTCAGTTATGGAGTTCAGTGAAATCAGCATACTTTTCTATAATTTAATTGTGCTGTTGAAACGAATATTTTTGAGCAATTTGTTTAATTTCGGGTAACATATATGACAAAATATCTTGCTGGTAAACCTCAGGGTAAGTTTAATCTCCTACAGGAAAAATATGTTTTTCACGAACGGACAGAAATAAAAAAATGTTATAGACAGAGATGGCTCCTTCAAATCATGACTGGCCATGGAAGAAAAAATAACATCGATAACTGTGAATAAATAACATACGGCGCGTGAATAGAGGGAAATGATAATTTGTAGAGATTAAGAGTAAGGTGTTCATGATAAACCTAAAAATTACTTACCCTATTGACTTCAAATTTTGATAAAAAATTAAGGGTCATTTAGGGATGACCTGATAATATTTTGGTAGAAATCCAATATGGCGAAACAAAATGGCAACCTAATGAAATGTTAAAAAATTTATTATTAAGAAACTACTTACCCAACCGAAATTTTGCACAAAAATCAAAGTATTATGTTGTAAACAACTCGTAAAATATTGGTACGAATCCAAGACGACGGAACAAAATGGCGGCTTCATAAAATTTTTAAAAATGCAGCCTGAAAAAACTACCTAATGGATTAATTTTAAATTGTGTGCCATAGCAAATTATGGCATATGGATCAACTAATAAAACTACTAATTCAAGATGGCGGAACAAAATGGCGGCAAAATAAAATATTTATAATCGTGAACAATAAACTGGTAACATTTTGATACGAATTCTACATATCAAAATAAAATAGCGGACAAAAAAAATATTTAATAAGTCAGCCTAAAAACACTCATTATTAAATTAGTTTCAGTTTTTGTGCAAGAATTAAGTGTGATATAGACATAAACTGGTAAAGATCTGGTACAAATTTAAAGTGGCGAAACAAAATGGCGGTCAAATAATATTTTTAAAAATCAACATAAGAAAACTTTGTTAATGTTGATTTTGTTAAAATTGACTTTAGATTTTGCAGAAAAATTAAATGTGAAAATGGGATAAACTGGTACGAATATCAAATGTCGTATAGGTAGAAAGAAAGTGGTAAAATATTGGTAGATATCCAATATAATGGAACAAAATGGCGCCCAATAAAAATGATAAGACAGTATATGTAACACATACACACTTCCTTATTCGTAATAAAAGGAATGATTTATAACTAGGGAAGTTCGGGTAAAGGAAATTTACCGATTTTTTTAAAAACAATCTCAGTTCAAAGTACACCTGTTAACCTTAACCTGATAGTGATCAAAAAGGTTCACTGTCATGAATTTACCCCGTTTGCAAACGATAAGAGACTACAAAGATAAGAGCATTTGCAGAGATTTTTATTTATGGATTTACCAATGAGAAAATATTTACTTTTCGGCAACTTAAAAAACCCTGAGAATAAGAAAGTTTATACACCTAATGAAAAAAACCATGCCGCTAGACAACTTTTGAATTCTAAGGAATTTTTCCTTATCTGTACCAATATCATTTGACGGTTCAGTTCGAGTAAAAACACATATTTTCTGTTTCAAAAGAAAAAGAAAAATAACTGTGATATGTTACTAAAAAAGTTTTGTTTTTATGTGAAAATATCTATTACTTCTTATTTAATTTAAAATATATTAAAATACTTCTCTTAAATTTATTATTTTAAAAATGCGGTATTATTTTAGAATTGGATCAAAATGTAGTATTTACAGATATCCAATTCAAAACGCAGTTTTTTGATATTTGTTATTACATTTTTATGGCAAAAAATACTCAATATTTACACATATGCCCAGAATTAAAAAATATTGTATCTTCTCCATTTTCTCCGCCATCTTGAATTACCATAATTTTACTAGTTTATCTCTATACCACAATTAGCTATGGCACACAATTTAAAATCAGCCCATTAAGTAGTTTTTTCAAGCTGAATTTTAAAATATTTTATTATGCCGACATTTTGTTTCGCCATCTTGGATTCGTACCAAATTTTACTAGTAGATTTCTACATAATTTTTGATGTAAAATTTGATACACTGGATAAGTAGTTTTTCGGTAATAATTATTTTAACATTTCACCAGGCCGCCATTTTGGTTTGCCACATTGGATTTTTACCATGTTGTTACCAGATCATCCCTATCTAACCCTTAATTTTTGACCAAAATTTGAAGTCAATCAAGCAAGTAGTTTGTTAACTATGGCGGGGGACAGATAGACCGACACACAGACAGACAGACAGACCGACGGAATTGTAAAGGAAGTAAAAAAGTTATTCAAATAGAGCTGATGATACACCTCAGTAGAAAATGTTAATTTGATTTGGAGTTACTCAGTAATAATCAGAGCAGATAACAATAATTCGAAAAACGGCAGGCACGATTCAGCAGGTCGACTGCACCGGCAAATTTATTTTATTCGAATGCAGCGATCTGATAAAGAAACACACACCATTGATCCGAAAATGTGTGTATCGATGTTTTAAAATGCCGTACCAAAGGCACTCTCTCCGTCCACTTATTCGCGGAATATACGTACGATGATATGCCGATTTACATTATTTATTTTATCGTTCTCTATGACATAACAAGGCTCTATGCCATAGAGTATGGTACCCGGATGGGAACCTTTCGATTTTTTTTCTAATCGGTATAGAGATATTAGTTTTACGTATCATTAACCACGTTCTAATGGTATTCGAAGTCTTGGCGAAATTATTTGTTGACACGTATAGAAATGCAAAATGTTCCTTATATTTTAGATTTTATGTAAAGCACTTAATTTTACATCCCGAAGGGTCATGATAAAAAAACAGCAAGAGTTTTTTAATGGCTTACATGTCAAGAAGATGTTGTATTAAGGGTGTGCATGAGTCAGCACGTACTCGCAAGGTCAAGGAGTGGGAGATTTGGCGGCGGCGCGCTTGGAAGTATGTCCTAATGTCTAAAAGTTATTAGGTTTGTTTCCTAATTGAGCGTTGATGTCTCCCAATTTTCTTTTTTCTAAACTTACAACAGCATAATAAATTTTTTCACAAATCAATACAGGGGGTTAAGGCCCTAATGGCAAAGTCAATATCTCGATCGACAGATGATGATTTTTGACATTGACAGGTGACGTTATGGCGTAACGTCCCTGTGAACTTACTGACTACTATACCTTTAGAAATTAAAAGGGGCTCCAAATAATTGACTGTGACTCAATTAGGAAGAAATCTATATTGATATTTAAATGCTGATAAAATAAAGGGCTGTCAAATTTTAATGATTTCCTTATTTGTTTTTTTTAAGAATTGTTTTATAAAATAATTTTAAAATGTGAGATTTAATTTACATTTTACAATTTCATGAATTTTTTCTTTACCACACTGCCGCAAGAAAAATGTTAGAAAAATATAAAAGCTTTCGCAAAGGCTCCTTTCTGCTACCTTATGACAGTGGCGACTATTCGGAGAAAGTAGGGGAAGTGCCTCTTCCCCAATAAAAACCTGGAAAATATTTTTTAACAGTGCTTCCCTAAAAAAAGTTACAAAACAACTTCTAAAATGTAATTTTTGAAATAGGAAACCATTAATTTAGTTTAAATTAAAAATGCTAAAATATTATCTTAATTAACAAGCCCATAATAAATGCGGCCTTGACTCTGACCGAGCCACAATAGAAATTGAATAGAACCTATGCGGGCCGCTAGCTTCTCTGCAGCCAACTCCTGTATGCTTGATTTCCTGTGAATCGAGCCAGAAGTTATTGAACTTTCCACCGGCTGTTTGCAATTTTTGCATTTCAGTGGCGTGCTTTAGGTGGGGGCGGAAGCTATCGTTGGAGTAGGTCCTTTGTTTCTTTGTAATATCGTTGAAAATGTTGGAGAATTTGGTAAGAAAAGTGTGTGAGAATGTGTGGTGTGTGTCTTAATAATAAAAGGATTTTCAACATTAAACTTCAACTTCAAATAATTTCCAAAGGAAGGGCAAAACCGCCTATGAAAAATTTAACAACAAAAATGAAAAACTGTATTAGACATTTTTATCTGGAAAACCAATACAAACAATTTAAATGTCTAACAGAGTGTGAAAATATAAGTAAATTATTTTGTTGGCCATCTTTACTTTTTGAAAATGAAAAAGGTCTCTGGAATAAAATTGGTTTTTCCGATTTAAACAATTTCTATAAAAAGACACATTATGTCCAAAGCGCATTTCCAGGCCGTCATAAAAGAAAAAGTCTTCGGCAAAACCAGAATTGAACACACCCTTAATAAAGAGTTGGAAATTAGTCATCGCCAACACAATGAACTAGTCAATAAAAATAGGCAAATATTAAGAAGACGTATCGATGTTGTTTGTTTTCTCGGACAGCACTAATTGGGATTTAGAGGTCATGTCGAAACAACGGTTTTTTCAAATAAAGGAAATTTTCAAGATTTACTTAGTTTAATTGCTAAATATGATGATTGCTCAAAAAATCATTTAGAGCAGTCTAGCCTTTTCCCGGAACGTCAAATCGAATCCAGAATGATTTAATTTCCGCTGTTGCAGTAATTTTAGCCAATTATCTATAGTAATACGTTACGTTAAAACAGACGGAAGTATTCAAGAGCGATTTTTAGGTTTTAAGAATGTTTCCGAAAATCGTACAGATTAGTTGCTCAAAGCTATGATGGAGCTGCAGTGATGGCAGGACAATTAGCGGGTCTGCAAGCTAAAGTTCAGGAAACTTTCCCCCAAGTGCTGTGTTTGTTCATTGTTTTGCTCATAAATTAAATTTAGTTTTATCCCAGTTTACCAATCACATTAAAAAGTGTAAAGTATTTTTCGTTACTTTAAGTTGCATGGCTGGTTACACGTACGTACACAAGCTTTGGACTCCATTGTCCACAAACGATTGCCCAAAGTAGCTCCTACTAGGTGGAACTATAATGGAAGACTTGTGTTAACAGTATCTGAAAATCGTGAATCACTGATTGAACTATTTGAGAATATAATAGAAAATAATGAAACGTGGAAGTCAGAAGAATAAATAGTTCGAGGGGTTTTTGAACTGTTTGAAACGAGATTTTAATTTTAATTATTTGTTGAACATATTTTCAGAAATATTTCGATTCTCCGACAATGTTTTTAATATATTACAAACTAAAACAAATGATATTGCTTTTTGCCTAAAAAAATGGATGGTTTTAAGTCCATGTTAAGCCAAAAGAAAGATGACTTTGACCTATTTTGGGAGAAAACGATGACGTTAAATGTAGAGCCACAAGCCAAGCGTCTTCGAACAGACAAGGTCGGAGATGTTCAAACACCATACAGACGCCTCTTTTATGAGATAATGGATCAAATTCAGCAACAAATAAACTATAGATCTAACGGTTTAAATGATTTTAAATTCCTCGAGCTCTGCAATTTTGATGCATTTAAAGGAAAAACTTTTCCAGAAGATGCGTTTAAATCTCTTCTTCTTCATTATGGCCAGTTCTTGTGTGAATTAGTATTGACAATACCATGAACTTAAAGTCATCCACTTTTTTTAGGCAAAAAAGCAGTATCATTTGTTTTAGTTTGTAATATATTAAAAACATTGTCCGAGAATGGAAATATTTCTGAAAATATGTTCAACAAATAATTAAAATTAAAATCTCGTTTCAAACAGTAGAAAAACCACTTCGAACTATTTATTGCTTCTGAGTCCCACGTTTCATTATTTTCTATTATATTCTCAAATAGTTCAATCAGTGATTTACGATTTTCAGATACTGTTAACACAAGTCTTCCATTATAGTTCCACCTGGTAGGAGCTACTTTCGGCCATCGTTTGTGGACAATGGAGTCCAAAGCTTCTGTACATTTTGTTGACTTGGAAAAAGAAAACAGTTATGTCACGTAAAGTAACGAAAAATACCTTACACTCTTTAATGTAATTGATGGACTGGGATAAAACTAAATTTAATTTATGAGCAAAACAATGGACAAACACAGCTCTTAGGAAATTTTCTCGAACTTTAGCTTGCAGACCCCCTAATTGTCCTGCCAACACTGGAGCTCCATCACAGCTTTGAGCAGCTAATTTTTTCTCTCCATTAATTTCTTTAGTAACGTTATAAACTACGGTATATAATGCATCTGCTGTACAATTTTCGGACACATTCTTAAAACCTAAAAATCGCTCTTGAATACTTCTGTCTGTTTTAACGTAGCGTATTGCTATAGATAATTGGCTAAAATTAGTGATATCAGTTGTTTCGTCCAGAACAATAGCAATGAACCGCACCTCGCCAATCTCCTGCTTAATTCTTTTTAGAATAATGGTTGCAACAGCGGAAATGAAATCATTCTGGATTCGATTCGACGTTCCGCGAAAAACGCTAGACTGTTCTAAATGATTTTTTAAGCAATCATTATATTTAGCCATTAAACTAAGTAAATATTGAAAATTTCCTCTATTTGAAGAAACCCTTGTTCCGTCATAATCTCTAAATCCCAATTCGTGCTGTCCGAGAAAACAAACAACATCGATAAGTCTTCTTAATATTTGCCTATTTATATCGACTAGTTCATTGTGTTGGCGGTGACTAATTTCCAACTGTTTATTAAGTGCGTGTTCAATTCTGGTTTTGCCGAAGACTTTTTCTTTTATGACGGCCTGCAAATGCGCTTTGGACATAATGTGTCTTTTAAGAGCTTTATATAAATTGTTTAAATCGGAAAAACCAGTTTTATTCCAGAGACCCTTTTCATTTTCAAAAAGTAAACATGGCCAACAAAATAATTTACTTATATTTTCCGGATAAAAATGTCTAATACAATTTTTCATTTTTGTGGTTAAATATTTCATAGGCGGTTTTGCACTTTCTTTGAAAATTATTTGAAGCTTATCGGCGAAGTTTAATGTTGAAAATCCCTTTATTATTAAGACACACCACACATTCACACACACTCTTCTTACTAAATTCTCCAACATTTTCAACGTTATTATCGACAGCCGAAGTTTTGCATATCCACGTCCGTATTATTGTCTTCCATATCGCACCATGCAAGATGCGACATACATATCACACAACACACGGATAGCCGTTCAAACAAAGAACCTACTCCAACGATAGCTTCCGCCCCCACTTAAAGCACGCGACTGAAATGCAAAAATTGCAAGCAGCCGGTTTGAAGTTCAATAACCTCTGGCTCGATTCACAGGAAACCAAGCATACAGGACTTGGCTGCAGAGAAGCTAGCGGCCCGCATAGGTTCTATTCGATATCTATTGTGGCTCGGTCGGAGTTAAGGCTTTAATTATGGGCTTGATAATTAAGATAATATTTTAGCATTTTTAATATAAACTAAATTAATGATTTCCTATTTCAAAAATTAGATTTTAGAAGATGTTTTGTATTTTTTTTGGGGAAGCACTGCTTCCCTTGCTTCCATGGACTGCACTCCCCTGGAACCAGGCTTAAACACATTTCTCCATATGGCTAATGGCTTACATCATATTGTTAGAATCAATATTCATTTTAATAATCACAAAAACTAATAAAATAATACACTGAAACAACAAACCTCATAAGAAACCCGCGTAGGCAAAAAGTAAATAAAACTATTTTAGCAGCAATATGGCCGAACCAATCAAAAATTGGTTACCCTATTGCCGCCACTGTCCTACAGCCATTAAACTACATTATATTCGGTCCGAATTTGTCAATCTCAATTACTTGTCTATGTGTTGTGTTATCGTGTACGTAACAAGTTATAGTGGTAATTAAATCACGTCCCATAACAAAAAAAAAGTAGCTTTCATCATTTATCCACATTTTATAGAAAATAAAAAATATAAACAAAACAACATAAAGCGGTATTTTAAGGAAACAAAAAATAAAAATGAAAGAAAGGGTTATGGTCATGATGGACGGCAGAATTGTGGTAGTGACACAAGCATATACGTAAAAATAACAATACTCCCGGTCACCCATTTACACAATGAGTTCAACTGGAGGCAAAGAAAGCGAAACAGGGATATCCTAACCGCATAAGTCTATCCTCAGGTGGACCATTGTCCAACTGCGCGTGCGCTAAATGCCGTGTCAATCAATGGCCATATTGCCATTACAAAGTGTACGTAATAAGACTGCCTTATTTTGTTTTGGATTTTTAGAGTGTTTTCGATTTTTGTGTGTGTTTGTTTTAAAAAATATTATGTACCCATTTTAAATGTCATGGGTTATCTATACTCTAAAACAATCAAACATATGGATAAAGTCAAAGCAATTGTTAGTAGCAGTATTATTCGTCGTTATTACTTTAGGAATATGTAGTTTCTAAACTATCAATGAATAAAAGCCCTTCTTATTTATTTGTTCATCTTTCTATGTAAACTTTACATTTTAAATTAAGTAAGCAAACAATCATAAATAACTGGTAAAAATAATAATAATAGTACCTATCTGACAACATCTAATATGCAACAAATTCGCAGATACATAAAAAAAAACAAGCATTTAGAGTACTAAGATTTTTTAAAGAACTACTTAGGGCATCTTTAAATCACCCGCAAATGTCAGTGGACTTGGAAATAGGCCAGTATTCGAGTTTTATCAGCCCCCCCTCCCTATTCCATATATTTTATCGGTTTTCTGCTTGAATGTAAATTAAAAAGTTAACGTTCTCGATGAAATTTTTTAGCACACATCAATATCAAAAACATCTCATGCAGTAGAGCTATGTAAAAGTTGTTTAAATAATAGGTATTAGTTAAGACAAAATTGCTTGATCAAGTACTTGGTTATCAATTATCACAAACAGTTACTTACAACTGTATTAACCGTGGTATTAACATAATGTGTGTTTATTTCTATTTTCTCTACAGAAACAACTACTTTGAGGGCTAATGCTCCTACCGGTATTAAATCACACTGTTCAAAAGTCATTTAGTTTTAAATTTGATATTATTTTATCAATATTAAAAACAACTGTTCTTGTTTTTCAGCAAAACAACTAAAGCCGTTTCATATAAAAACCGTTGCTGCTTTTTAGCATATTATTTTTGAACTATGCGAGGACCCTAAAGTTGCCTAAAGCCCGTGTTCATTGAACACCCTCTAGTTACGCCACTGCCAAATGCCAAGAATCTGATGTTTTTAATAGATCGGAGCAAATCGCTTGTAAATAAAGTAAATAATATAGGGCCATGCTCACATGATTATTGCTAAATGCATTATAAATTCATCCTCGCATTCAAATTTTACCCATGTGGCGCGCAAACTTATGTCGAACCATCTCTAAAAATCAACCAATCAGAAATGTTTCTGTTAAAGCATGCGCGGAAACTGTATTGTCAGCTTCGAAACAAACTTACTGCACTTTGATATTCCTATATCTCTTATCTTTGCTTCACGAATTCAAAGTTACCTTCAGTATTGTTATTTTTACGTATATGGACACAAGTACCGCAACTCTCCGCATGCTATGACGCTACGCGCACAACGCATTAATTTTTAAAGAACCGGCGGAATGTGACATGTGAATGAACACACATTTTGGTGCCTGCGATTTTTTAACTGTTCCTGGGTAATTTTTGGATGCAGAATGTAAAAAAGTTTTGTTTATCAGATCTAGTTAAAAAAAGAAATTGTGTATATATTTTACGTTATAACTGTTATAATATATAATATTACTATTGCCAGTTAAAGAAACAAAGACAAATGGATTTAGGTATTTATTGCAAAAACTTAATTTACATAATTACATTAGTCACTAATCACATAAAAATTTTCTTTTATACAACTTTTTAGAATGGAGTTTACTAGGGCAGTCTCGCTGAAGGCTCCAGCAGTAGTCCGCCATCATGTGGTTGATAACACCGTCCTTGATAACGATCTTCCATAATTTTAATATCCTGATGGAATATTTCTCCCTGTTCTTCACTACAATCACCTAAGTTTACTGGAAAACGATCTAGGTGGCTGTGGAGGTAGTTAACTTTTATACTCAAGTTACAGCCGAGAATATTAAAGTTTGAAAGCATAGTTTCCACTAATTCTACGTAATTCTCTGCTTTATGATTACCAAGATAATTTTGTACCACTTGAACAAATGAACATCCAGCGTTAGATTCAGTCTCGTTCATTGATGTGGTGAATTGTGGATTTTTAAAAAGTTGCCTTATTTTTGAGGACCATCAAATATACCAAATAAACCAATATACCAGCTTTTAGTTTTTCCGTGCTAATGCCAGGAAATTTACGTGACAAATACCCAAAACAATTTCCATCTCGATTTAAAGCCTTCACAAATTGCTTCATTAGGCCTAGCTTGATATGCAAGGGCGGAAGTAAGATTTTTTCTCTTGAAACCAAAGGTTCGTTGATCACGTTTTGTTTTCCTTGAATCATGACATCTCTTGTTAACCCAGTGCTCATTTTTAGCTCTGCTGTCCCAAAGGCACAAAAAACAAGGATATTTTGTATAACCACTCTGCTGTTCAAGGAGGAAGTTAACCATTTTTAAATCAACACAAATTGTCCACTGATGTTCTTCGTATTTAATTTTTCTCAAAACTAATGCAATTGTTTCATATTCTTCTTCATGGTAGTAGAACGGCCAATAGGAATTGAGCCATATTTGTAACCGTTATGTAAAAGAACACATTTTAAACTACGTTTTGAACTGTCAATAAAAAGGCGCCAATCATCTGGAGTGTATTCAGGCAAACGCATTTTTTCTAAGAGCCCTTTTATATTGTTACAGAATACCAAGTCATTTTCCTGAGCGAAAAAAGGCAGCAGATCCTTATCTCTTTTACGATAAAATGTAATATTAGTACCTGGATAAAGTAGGTTTTTTTTTTCTTTTAATCTGGATGCAAGTAATTCAGCGGATTCCTTTGAGAGATTGAGGTGATTGAAACACTGCGGAGTTGCTAAATCTGCTTCAAATTCGCTGTCGTTTTCTGATTGAATTCTTTGAACTTCGTCAGACGTTGATGTTTCTGTATCATCTTCTATCAGTTCGGGTAGATTACTGAATGATGGGACGCCTGTAGCGCATTCTTCCGAATGCGCTACAGGCCTTCTTGCAGAATCTAGATCAGGATATGTCCATTTGTGTCTATTGTTTTTATTTATGCCTTTAATATTAACGAGACAAAAATAGCAGTCGTCATGATGGTTTCGCGATTCTCTCCAAACCATTGGTACACCAAACTTTAGGCACTTCCTCTTTCTAGTTGTCCACTGTCGCAAATGTTCAAGACATGTTTTACATATGAAATGTGGGGCTCAAGATTTATCTTGATCTCCTAAATAAACGCCAAAATAGGCAAGATAAGCTCTTTTCACAAAGTCAGAAATCGGTTTTCTGCTCTCTTTCAAAGTGTATTCACCACAAACATAACAAAAAACATCGGGATGATTTACACAGGTACGTCTGCTTGTGGATGCCATTGTTTCAGTTTAGTGTCTTGATACTACTAAACGACCAAAATTTACACAAAATGATAGCACAACTTTACTTGGGAAAACTCAGTAATATACTAAATCGAGTACAGCCTTGCAGGTATAGAAGTTATAGTATAGAATTTTTTTTTGTTGTTACACAAATCAGAATAGCATAATCTAATAGAATGGACCTATCCAAATACGAAAATGACAAATAAAAACGATACTTAATATTTATAGAAAAAATGATTTCAGAAAATTCTTAACCCTGTTTATTGACTATGTTTACAGTTTTCGCCTATTAAACATACCTTACATTTAAGAGAAAAGCAAACGAGAAAAATATTAACTTAAAACACTAATTAAACTTCATTTTTTCCGTTTATGCGGTGTCCTATCTTCTCTCTTCAAAAACCAACAGCTGTCACCCGTCATGGCTGGATCCCATCGTCCTTGGTACCGAATTTCCATTGTTCTGATATCTTGGTGAAACCTTTCACCCTGCTTCTCACTAACAGCTCCTAAATTTTTAGGAAAAAATGACAGCTGGGAATGGAGGAAGTGAATTTTTAATGACATTCTGACACCAAGCCCTTTATAGGCATCTAAGAGTTCATTAACTAATTTTTCATAATTTTCATCCATATTGTTGCCTAAAAATCCTGTTACTACATTAACAAATGAATTCCATACTCTGAGTTCCTGCCTGGTAAGCTTTTCCGTAAAATTGACATCGTACAACAATTTTCTGATTTGTAGCCCAATAAAAATGCCTTCTTTTAATTTGGCATCACTTAACTGTGGAAAGACTTGTCTTAGGTATTTAAATCCATCACCATCTTTATTCAAAGCCTTCACAAAGTTTTTCATCAGCCCAAGTTTAATGTGAAGAGGAGGCAAAAGGACATTTTTGGGATCAAAAAGAGGTATAAATTTAACATTTTGAGATCCCGGTTGAAATTCGCTTCTTTCTGGTCAAATTTTTGTTACATAATGTTGATTTATTGCACGACTGTCCTATAAACAACGAAAACAGTAATTTTTTTGTAAATCCCCCCTGAAGTCGCACTAAACAGCAGCTATATTTAGATGAGTCTATGAATAAGCGGCACTCACGGGGAGAATGTTCAATATCAAGTTCCTGCATTAAACTGTCTATATCAGTACACGCACACAACGAATTTTCCATACTGTAGAATTCAGAAAACATAGCATTTCTTTTTCTGAAATTCGTAATTTTTGTTTCTTTGGCCAATAGGTTCCAATCCTTAAGACGGGAACCCAGAAGTTCTGACTGTTGCTTGGATAACCCCAAATCACGTACTAAATCATTTAATTCACTTTGAACAATCAAATGTGGCTCGCCAGAACTGAGACCTGTGGTAAAAGTGGGATCGGTGCACTGTTCTGCTGAGCTGCCTGATGATGCTTTATCTCCATTATCTCCCAAATCATTAGCTTGCCATTTTAAAGGCGCAATCGGCACTGTCAAATGGAACAGGTCGTATGGCAGATTGCATTGCTTTTCCTTTTTGGAATAACCTTCAGTCTTTATCAGGCAAAAATAACAATCGTCAGAATGATTGGTGGGTTCTTGCCATACCATTGGAACTGCAAAAGACATACTTTTTCTCTTTCCCTTCATCCATTGCACCAATGATACACTACAACTGACATAGCACAAATGGGGAGCCCACCGCTTATCTTCACACCCAATTAGCACACCAAAATACTGAAAGTAAGCTTTTTTACATTTTCGGAAAATGGCCTGGCTTGTGATTTCACCAGAAATTTCCCACAAACATAACAAAATTTGTCAGGAGAAATTTTGCAACTTCGGCGCGTTTGAGTCGACATTCTCGTCTTCACATACACTTGCTTATCGATACACAGAGAACCACGCAATTCGAAACTCAACAGAAGAGTGATGTTTAACGTTTATTTTATGTCTAATGTAGTAAACAACCCAGTCTAGGTAATTTTTCCGTTGTGAAATGGACCCATTTTAGCCGCCCCACAATAAAATTGTTTACCTGCCAATATAAAAGGTTCTAATTAGGCTATTAAAAAATGGTACGTATTAGGACTTTTCGAATATTTTTTTTATTATTGGGAGGGTATTTTCATTGAGAAAATAATGAACTGGCTTGTATTAGAAAAATCTTGTCGGCCAGTGTAACTAGTATTTACACCAAAGTCCAAAATTAAATTTTTGAGGTTTATATTGGCCGATATATTTGACCAAAATGTATTGGAAATTAACGAATTTTAATAGAGCCTCATTTTTACGTCTATCATCAGCATATTCACCAGAAAAATTTAATTTTAGGTCTTTAGCATAGCTAGAAAACCAAGTGAAACGCATGTATCCTACCTCAACACTACCACTATCTACGGAATAGTCAAAGTCACAGTTATATGTTATTCACGAAATAGTTACCCTAAAATTGTTCCCCATTTTGGTAAAGACTACGTGGTCTCAGCTTAAACAGAACGTGGCGACACCAAGTTGCGGTTACTTCATCCCAAATACTTGTGGTAACAATGAGTGCTAATTGGGCTTGTTTTCTTTAGAACATCAAATCTGCATTTAATAAATAAATATCAATCTCTTACTATATTCCTTACACAACGAGATGGATCCAGGTAGCTTTGTTGCACTCATTCAGTCAAAACCATTTTCATATAAAATTTACTATACCTGCTTGCTGGTTTCTAAATAGCTCTATTAAATGAAGGTATTTCTCTAATGTATATTATTCATTCCATATTTGTTGTATCAAAACCAACAAACTATGACTGTGAACTTACAAATGTCTAAAATTCTACGAACGTTACAGCGACTTGATTTTAATAGCCGTTCTACACCAGAAAATATCAAAATGACACTCGAAATAAATACTAACTTTATCGCTCGGCAGGGTACCAATTTAGGTACAAATTTCCACCCCTGTTTCCTTTCGAAGTTCACCTTTAAGCGTTCTAAAATCGCATACGGGGGCAATCGCAATCTTTAATTTATATAGTAATTAGTACGGAATATCGCTACGGGCGATCTTCAATTATTACTTTTAACAGTCGAAGGCGCATTGTCGAGTGAGCAATTGTCCTCCGGCGTTCTTTTGTTTCGCGACAGAGGGGCGACGCGTGTGACAGATGTGACGGACGCGACGCGCATTCAACTGTTTTTGTGTAGTTTTTTGTTTCAATTAATCCTCGGCATTGTAGTTGGCGTGGTAAAAAACTCTTGTTTTGGGTACGGGGCTTTTTGTTTCCCTGTTTTTTTTTCGTATCATTTGCCGTGCGCGGCGAAAAGAAACAATTATCGGGGAGTAATCGTTCCTGGATATTTTTTGTTGGTTAAGCGGTTTCTAAATTTAAGAAGATTAATGTTTTTACAGGAGCAAGTTATTGTTGCACCTGGATAAAAAGGGATGACGAAATAATGAAACCGTTGCGAATTCAGAACACCGTCGCGGAAAAAGTAACAGATTTATGTTAGTGCACCTTAATGCATCGTTTTAAAAGGTTAATATTACATTTCTGTAAACAAGTTGACACCGTTTATTATTTAGGCGGTAATTAAGTAGTTATTTACCTGCCCTTTTGTCTACTATTTCGAAAAAAATCCGTACACTTCCTTTACCCGGAACTTCCTTCCTTGCGAACATTACCTTTTATTATGAATAATAAAGTGCGGCCCAACATATAAACATTTAGTAACACACACCGAGGGGTAAGTCGCTCAAAAATTTTGTACACTAAAATTCTCCTTTTACAAAAAATTGCCCGCAATTCCCCACAATTCCTAAATAATCCCCGAAATACCCCGAAATACCCCGAAGAACTTCGAAATACCCTAGAAATTTCCTGCAATGCCCCGTAATTCCCCGCAATTCCCTTGAAATTCCTCTAGTTTCGTGACGTCATAAATGTAATTGTTGTAAAATCCTCGATAAAAAAGCCACTTTTTCTGTAACTATTTATTCCTAATAACTAATGATGAATGCAATCAATGAATAATTAAGGGCTAGTGCTTTCGTAGCTGATTAACGAGTTTTAGAATTATTAAATTTGATCATTTTTTTGACAATGTGATAGTTAAAGCATTTTAAATATTCGTTGACACAGTCTGTGCAACTGCTCAAACTAATCGTGACTAAACTTGCTAATCAACACTGAAACTACTAGCCTTTAATGTTTCTGCTACTTGCTTTCTTCCTTTTTTTATTTTATTATTTAATTATTCAACAGTGACTTGATCCAGGTGAGAAGTTGCCGTTACCACAAAACAACTTTAACAAACTAAGAGGTTCCTCAAATTGCTTTTATTCTTTCACCGAGTTTTCGACTGAGTATTTCAATGTTTCTAGATCTGAAAAAGTTTCTGGGTCCGTTGAGTCATCGTCTCGGTCTTCTTCATGTTTCGAAATTTCAGAGTCTAATTCGAAGTCTGTTCGATAGTCTAAATCGAGGTCAAGTTCCGAGTCGAGGTCTAAGTTATTATAATTACTTTTATTTAATGGTTTACTTGGTTTAATGTCTAATATATAACAGTCACTTTTGTTAGCTCCATTTCCAAATTTCTTGCATCTTTTAGTGCATCTTCTAATGCAGTTGTTACTATTTTCTCTATGTCCACGTTTTTTAGGATTTCTTCATTAACCGTATATTCGTCCTGCTTTTTTTGCCTTTTTTGTTTCTCTGGGTAATATTATATATACGCTTTTTAAATCATTTATTACATAGCTTATAAAAGATATTCTGTCAATTCTTGCTAAAATATCCTTTATAATGAAATTGATCACAGTTGAAAAAGTTGTCGTTATTGATCTTGCTGATCTAAACATGGCCTCGCAAGGTTGAGTGCTAAGAAGCCAAGGATAGAGCATCTTTGCATCAAGGTGATTGCTTTCTTTAAAAATATTAATAAGCTTGATTAACATGTGTGCGTTTAATTCAACGCAAGTATAACAATTTAACATTATGTTAAAATTATCTTGCAAACTGTATTGGGGCTGCTGAATAATCCTTTTGCGCCAAAGTCTCAGGAAAAATACGGAATACATTTGGTATACTTTATTATTTTAAGTTTTGTCTTTATTAATCAGTGCCGCTATTAAATAGTCCATAACTTTTAAATACAGTTTTGTGGCATTACTATTTTCAATTTCACTGAGTAGCTCTTGCACAACGTTGGTACTTATTTTCCTTCCAGAATTAAAATTAATTTTGTCTTCTAAAGGAATATCGCAACTTGTGAGTTGATGTTTATCTTTAGATTTATTTTTAATAAGAGTATCTAGATGTTCCACTGTCGCGACAAATTTTACTATTGGAAGCTTGACTCCTGGTTTTAAAAACCTTGTTCTTAGTTTAGTTAAAACATGGGTTTGATCTTGGAAACACAAAAAAATTATTATTGTTATTCATGTAGAACCATCACTGACTCTTCGTCATGATAAAAGGGAAATTTGCTCGTATTTTCATTGCCTTTAGCCAATATTTGTATTCCATACATGGAAGCTTCGGCAATAATTTTAGTCCATCTCATAGATACATCAGTACTATTGAACATATTATTCGTTCCAAATACCGCCAAACTGTAAGCAGGAGCATGTTTATCCAAAGGCTGTGCCATAATGAAGCAAGGATAATCAGCTTTTTCATTAATGCGAGCAATTTTAGTTAGTTTCCAAAAGTTTATTCCATGTTACCGACGAACTATCATCATTTAGCTGCGTGTTGTTTACAGTAGCATTTAACATGTCAATAATACTAGGAATACTATTTATATTAGCCTCAATAACAGAACGAATTCCTTGCAAGACTGGAAAAAAATCTGTTAATAATGTCTGATTGTCGTGAAGTTTTTCCCGTTTTCTTCTACTTCGTTCTTCACGACTGGACTTATGAGTGGCCCATTTTGAATTAGTCAATTTTTCAAGAAAACGGTTTTCTTCATTTTTGGATATTTTTTCTTTGACTTTTACATCAACACTAATAAGTGTGTATCGTTTTAAAACTTTGCTCTCATTTGTATTTTTATCATCAATACGCTCTGTGCCAAAATCTATGCCAGATAATAGTTCTTCCTTTGCATCTAATTTCGGTAATTTCACGAAAGAGGAGCTGAAGTGATGTGCAATTCCTACATTTATGCTCTCAATCTGAAACCAAACGAACAGCTACTTTTAGAAACGATTGCACCACCAGGTTTTGTGGGGTGTATATTACATATACTATTTACGATGTACATAAATACTTACCTTCGATTAGCCCACCTTGTTTGTATAACTAGGTACTAATTCGATAGTTTTGGTTCATAAAGATATCTAAAGAATAAGTATAAACAACGTAGTATAAATATGTCTGCAGATATCTAATTGCGAGTAGCTTTCTAATGGAAATACAAACTTACCAGTTTTACAGGAATTATACAAAGGTACTTTTAAAAAGTTGGCTTGAATATAGAGCCTCGGCGTCCTGCTGTAGCAAGTATACGTTCTGCTCGGTTCGGCTGCACGTAGCGTACGAAAACTAAAACGTGGCTTCCCGGGGACATCCCACTACAAATACGCGGTTGCCAGATCGTGAAAAATTCAAGAAATTCCCATGAACTACACTACAATTCCCCCGAAATACCCCGGAATACCTCGAAATTCCCCGAAATACCCCGCAATTCCCCGAGATACCCCGCAATTCCCCAAAATACCCCAATTTTTTTTAATACTTTGAAATAGCCCAAAATACCTCTGGACTTCCTTGTCTGTGTACACTAAAATGCCCCAGTGACTTCCCCCTCGACACACACCATATATTGTTATTTTAAACATTTTTATTGACGCCATTTTGTTCCACCATATTGAATTAATATATTTGACCAGTTTCTACCTATGCCACATTTGAATAAATTGGATAAGTGGATTTTACAATGACTATTTTAAGACTGCCATTCAGTACCTCATTTACAACTTTTGAGGCTCTAGGCCCATTTGAGAATACGATCTTCTATCGGCCCAATCCCCTAAAAGCATTGCATCCAGGGCCGGATTAATTATTTTTGACCAAATGTATTTACGGGCCCCAAGCTTGTGGGAAAAAGTGATGACCAACAAAAAAAGTCCTCTCTTCCATATAGCAGATAATTTTACCTACTTTTTTGATAAATTAGAACAAGGAAAATCGTATAAACGATTTTTTGTTGCAGCGAGGCAGTGGGCCTCACGGATCTATCGGATAATGCGGCCCTGCCGCCATTATGTTCAGTTATGTTGGTGAATTTGTGCCAGTTTATCGCTGTATCACATAAAAATTTGAGGTCAATGGAATAAGATTTTCTTAGGTTGATTCTGTAAATATTTTATTTGGTCGCCATTTTGTTCTATCATTTTGAATACGTATCAAAATTTTACCAGTTCATTTCTATATTACACTTAATTCTTGCAGACATTTTGATATCAATCTTATAAGCAGTTTTTTTCAGCCTGATTTTTTAAATAATTTATTATACCGCCATTTTGTTTCGCCATCTTGGATTCATAGGAAAATTTTACCAGTGGATTCCTATGTAACACTTAATTTTTGTGCAACATTTGAGGTAAATTAGATAAGTAGTTATTTAGTAATAATTTCTTTAACATTTCACTAGGCCGCCATTTTGTTTTCCCAGATTGTATTTTGACCAAAATGTTACCAGATCATCCCCATAATTAACCCTATAATTTTTAACCAAAATTTAAAGTCAATCGGGTAAGTAGTTTTTTTTAGCTATGCCGCAAACAGACAGACAGACTAAATGAGTTGAGATAACGTATTTTTTGGCATCTAGGGACCCTAAAACGTGAAGATCTGCAAAAGCCTGAGGGGGTCATTTTTGACGTTTACAATATTTACCTTTTACGAGGAAAGAAATAGTAATTTTTTACCTAATTTATTATTTTTTGTTGTCGAGGTTTGATAAAACATTTGTTGATATTTCGCCTTATTTTCGAGAAAAAAAATCTTTTTGGACATTAAAAACCTAGGCAGATAGAAGGAATCGAGAAAAGAGGAAAGAGCGGTAGAGTTACAGTGAACAAAGAGAGAGAGAGGGGGGGTAGCAAGTCTACTTCGATACAAAGTAAACCGTAGGTATTCGTCCATAACAACTGTCGAAAAAATTTCCTAAGCCTAAAGCTAAACGTTACACTGTTTCTTAAATCCCTTGATTAAACATATCTTTCTAAAATTTAAAATTACAAAGTTAAGAAGATAATAAATAATAGATATATTGTACTTGACATTAAATTATAATAAATATTGTATATTTTTTGGTTTTGTTTTAATTATTTCCCTATGTATATTTCTTTAAACCTATTCTTCTTAACCTAAGCATAATTTGCGGAAAATTATGCATACTTATTTCCAAATTGATTACACTAAGTTAAAAATGGCTATTTTGGGTATTGATGTAATAGTAAGTTTAGTTAAAAAAATCTACAATCCGTATAAAAAGTATACCTATAAAAAAAAGATAATACAGTGTACTATGAAAATTTACACTGTTTTTACAAAAATGCATTAGATTATAAATAAAATCATAGAAAAACTTATCCTTTAAACATCAAGTCATCAATCGGTAAAGTGGCATAGCTTAAAATATACTTACCACACTGACTTCAAGTTTCAGTCATAAATTAAAGGTCATATGGGGATGACCTGGTAATATATATATATATATATATATATATATATATATATATATATATATATATATATATATATATATATATATATATATATATATATAACATCCCAACATTTCGGAACAATGGTAAAAAAATTATTACTAAAAAACTAATTATCCAATTTACCTCAAATACTGCACAAAAGTCAAGTGTTACATAATAATGAACTGGTATTATATTGATATGAGTCCAAGATGCCAAAAAAAAATAACGGCTAATAAAATATTTAAACAATTAGCCTAAAAATACTAATTTTTAAATGAATTTCAATGTTTGTGCAAGAATTAAGGGTTATAGAGATAAACTGGTAAAGTTGTGGTACGAATTTAAGATAGCAAAACAAAATAGCAGCACAAATAAATTTTTTAAATTCACTTGGCTCTCTGGCTTCAAATTTTGCAGAAAAATTAAATGTGTAAATGGGATAAACTGGTACGAATTCAACATAAAAATCAAATGCGGCATAAGTAGAACAAAACTGGTAAAATATTGGTAGGAATCAAATATGATGGAACAAAATGGCGCCCAATAAAAATGTTTGATATATACAGGGTGTCCCGAATTGCATTGTCCAAACTTTAACAGCGCATTCTGCATTCAAAATAAGCCCTAATTTTTTATATAAACATATTGGCAAATGCTTCGTTTTCGAAATACAGGGTGTAAAGTTTCAAGAAAAAAATTGTTATTTATTCATAACTTTTTTAGTACTTGAGATATTGTTATTAAATTTGGTAAACAGCATTTGAGTAACAAAACACTTTTTGATTTGAAATATTTTTTAATTCTTTATCAGTGGCGTCCGTACAGGATTTTTTATTGAATATTCTTGAAGAAAAAATGGTACGCTACTGCTTTTTCTGAAAACAAAAATCGTTCCTAAAATCCCCACTCAGTTTGGAGCAAATTTGATCCCTTGCCTTTTTTTCGTGCGATGCAAGGATTTCGAGTTAAAAACTAAAAACTATTTTTAGGTATGGCGTAGTTAAAATTTCCATTATTGTTAATTATTTCAGTGGCAAAACCTTTAACATCTTAGTATGCCATGATTGCATTTTTGTGACAATTGAACAATTGCTAGTTTCGTCTTTAAAGTGTGACATTTGAGTTTTTAGAGTAAATAAATATCAGGTACATTACAGTTTATACAAAAAGGCAATTATCAGTCTAACTAGTGATTTCAAAATGGTGTTATGCAGCAACTTTGAGTAAGCTGATATTCATTTCGTTTATGGTTTCTGTAATGGAAATGCAAATGCAGCAGTACGGGAATACCAAGGAAGATTTCCAAAGAGAAGATTACCTTGCACACAAGTTTTCATTAAAACGCATTTAATGTTTAGGAATTTTGGACTCAAAAAGAATCCGAGAAACGAAGGTAGGAGAAATGAACAATATCGAAACGTAATTTTAAATAAGTTTGACAACGATAGGACATTAAGCCTACGAAGAGCAGCTTATAATTTACAACGCAACGCAGTTTTTGTTTCTAAAAATAAGGTTCATCGCGTTTTGAGGAAAGATCACAGGAAGCCATTTCAGATGCAGCCAGTTCAAAACTTACAACCTGGTGATGCCGAAAAACGTGTCAGTTTTTGCAATTGGTTTTTGCGCCAAATAGAGGAAGACGAGAACTTCTCAAAAAAAATTTTATGGACTGATGAAGCCACATTTACCCGAAGCGGCTCAGTAAATTTCCATAATTTATGAATCTGGAGTCATGACAATCCACGTGTTGTACGAACTAGAGCATTTCAGCAAGAATTTTCTGTTAATGTTTGGTGTGGTGTAATAAATGAATTTTTTTGCGGGCCCTATATTCTACCACCACGCCTAGATGGACAGTTATTTAATGATTTTCTGCAAAATGAGTTATTTCAATATCTAGAAAATATTCCTCTAAATCTTAGAAACGAATTCTGGATTCAAATTGACGGGGCTCCCGCGCATTTTGCACTTGTAAATCGCGAGTGGTTAAATAATAATTATCCAGAACGGTGGATTGGACGATTAAGAGCTATAGCCTGGCCACCACGTGTTCGTTCCCCTGACCTCACACCTGTCGACTTGTTTGTGTGGGGTTATTTGAAAAATTTAGTTTATTCCAGACCAGTTCATACAAGAGAAGAACTGATTCTAAGGATAGAGCAAGCCTGTGAAACTTTGCGAGCCAATACGAATTTTATACGCCATGCCACTGACACAGTTAAGAGCAGATGCCGAAAATGTGTCGAAGTTAGAGGAGCTCATTTTGAGCAATTATTGTGAATTTTAAGGCCCACATTAATCCTTAATGATATTTAAAGTGCTGTATAAATTTTTTTCACGATCTAAGTTAATAAAAGTTATGAATTCTAGTTTTTGTAAAATTAATTACGAACTTAGTTAATAAAGAGTTTAGAGAGTTAGAGAGTTAGTTTCTGTAAAATGAAGTATCATCTTCAAAATTGAATTAATTCTAATTACCGTTTTACAAAATGAATCGACGATTTTAGAGTTATAAACTCATCTGCCATACTTTAAAGACGAACCTAGCAATTGTTCAATTATCACAAAAATGCAATCATGGTATACCAAGAGTCGACAATGAAGGAATGATGGTAAGTACCAAGGACATTAGATTTTAATAGGTTGCCTGCTAACTTCTGCAATGTCACCTTGATAACCCAAACATAATGCAAATCTCCATTACAACAGGTCGATGACGTCATCTCTCCTTAGTTGTCAGACAAGCTTTTATTTTAGAAACCCTACATAGGTTGTTCAGAAATTATGAACTAATTTTAAAAACTTGCTATTACAATCCCACCTTAAAGGTTTTGCTACTGAAATTAACAATAATGGAAATTTTAACTATGCCATACATAAAAATGATTTTTAGTTTTTTACTCGAAATCCTTACACCGCACAAAAAAAAGACAAGGGATCAAATTTGCTCCAAACTGAGTGGGGATTTTAGGAATGATTTTTGTTTTCAGAAAAAGCAGTAGAGTACCATTTTTTCTTCAAGAATATTCAATAAAAAATCCCGTACGGACGCCACTGATGAAAAATTAAAAAATATTTCAAATCAAAAATTGCCTTTTGTTACTTCAAGGCTGTTTACCAAATTTAATAACAATATCTCAAGTAATAAAAAAGTTATGACTAAAAACAATTTTTTTCTTAAAACTTTAACACACTGTATTTCGAAAAAGAAGCATTTGCCGATATATGTTTATATAGAAAATAAGGGCTTATTTTGAATGCAGAATGCGCTGTTTGGATAGTGCAATTCGGGACACCCTGTATACTTCACTATTCCTAACAAGTGGCAAAAGATCATAACGAAGGTAGAAATTTTTTCAGACTAATTTTATATACATTTAATGAGACCCCCATTTTGTTACTCCATCTTGGATTATTGTTAGAACTTTTACCAGTTTATATTTATTTAACACTTGATTGTTGTGCAAAATTTGAAAATAATCGATGGATTAGTTTAATTACATTAATTTTTTTTACATTCGGCCGCCATTTTGTTCAACCTCCATCAATTTGTACAAACATTTTATCAGTTCATTCCCATATCACAACAAATATTTCTGCAGATTCTTGGGTAGGGTAATTCCGGGAGAGATGGCCCATCGGGTTAGATGGCCCGTTTTAATATATCCGATAATTTTAAACCCACGGTACCGTTACTTTAACCACCTGTTTTATACATTTCGTGTATATCGTGCCTCATTTTTTGTTGATTTTTGTGCAATTTTGGGTAAGTTATGTTAAAAACATTATTCTACGGACATGAAAAATATTTAAGACCTATAATAAAATTACTTTTTTGACTCCCCATTGCATTTTTTGTTCGTAATTGTTGCTAATCTTTACTTTAGGGTTCTTTGAGGTTATGTTAACGTACCGAACATTCCATAATTGCATTGGGTTTTTGCGATATCGACTGGGCCATCTCTCCCAGACTTTTGGGATAGATGGCCCAACGGGTATCCGGGTTAGTTGGCTCACGAGCTATCTATCCCGGACTGTATAATAGTGTATAATTTGTATTGTATATTTTTATTCTAGTCATGCCAACAAAATATAATAGAAAAGGGACGGTGCAAAGAGGAAACTGGACTGAAGAAGATCTGGTTAAGGCTGCAGAAGCGGTCAGAAACGGTGTAATGGGAGTAAGGGAAGCGTGTCGTACTTTTAATGATATTCCTCCTCCAACATTTCGGAGACGATTTAAAAAGTCCGATTTTACTAAAAGAACTCTCGGGCCACCCTCTGTTCTTGGCAGCCAGAATGAATTGAAAATTAAGTTTCATATACAAAAACTACAAAAACATGGGTTTGCACCGACGCGTGAATGTGTCAGAGCAATGGCGTTTTACTTAGCAGAACAGCTTAAGATTAAACACAGGTTTAATAAAGACAAGAAGCTTGCCGGCTATGACTGGTTAAATATGTTTTTACTGCGGAACCCTGATCTAAGTGTTAGAAAGGCTGAGGGTGTTTCACTAGCTCGCTGCAAAGGAATGAATAAAACAGAAATCTCGACGTACTTTAATCTATTGGAAACAACATTAATGGAAGCTGGTTTAATAAACAAGCCTGGTCACTTATTTAATATGGATGAAACTGGGCTTCAATTAAACAATAAGCCGGGTTACGTTATTGCACAGAGAGGCTCAAAAAATGTTGCGGCAATTACTTCATCTGAAAAGGGAGAAACCATAACAGTGATTTCGTGCTGTAACGCAGAAGGATTTTATATACCACCTGCCTGTATATTCAAAGGAAAAAACAAAAAAGCCGAATTCGAAGATGGTATGCCACCGGGCTCAGTTGTATATATGAATGAAAAATCAGCTTACATTAACACAGATTTGATGTTTACCTGGTTAAAAGATCAGTTTATTCCACGAAAACCAGAAGGAAAGGTTTTACTTCTACTAGATGGCCATGCGAGTCATTGCAATTCTCCAGAAATGCTTGAATATGCCGATGATCATGGTGTTATTCTCTTTTGCTTACCTGGTCATACAACTCAGTTTCTCCAACCGTTAGACAGGTGTTTCTTTAAGAGCCTTAAAGCATATTTTAATAAAGCTTGTAATACATTTGTAAAAGCAAACCCTACCAGAAAAATTTCTCGGTTACAATTTGGACAACTGTTGTCGGAGGCATGGTCGAAATCAGCGACGGTTGATAATGCTGTGTCGGCTTTTAAATCAACTGGAATTTGTCCTTTTAATCCAGGAGCTATCCCGGAATATGCATACTTGGGGTCCGAAGAGGAGGAATTTAATAATACAGGTTAGTGCAAATTTCACGAATTTATTGTAAACCTAGGTCTAATCTTGATTTTTTTAATTTCAGTTAACGCGATGGAACCTAATAAAACTACTGAAACATCAGATCAAGAAATTCCATCTACCTCAGCCTCAGAACCAGAACCTCAACCAGAGATGCCAAATACTGATCAAGACAATCCCGATAACGCCAATCTCGATGAAGACACTCCCGGAACACTCCTTAATAAATTCTCTCCTGTACCCAGCACCCCTTCAGCTGCCATACAAAAAGTTCGAGGAAGGGCAAAGCAAGTAGCAGCTGTATTAACGTGCCAAGGTCACATCGAAAAAAGAAAATGCGCTGTTGAACGCAAGAAAGAAGAAGAACAGAAAAAAGAATTGAAGAGAAAGACCTTAACGATGAAAAAGAATAAAGGAAAAAAACAAAGAATGAAAATGGAAGAGTCCTCCACAGACGATGATATGTCAGATGAGTTGGTGACTCAGTCTGATGACAGTCCAGAAGAAGAAGACGAGACAGAGTGCCTTGGTTGTGGTGAACACTATAACGTTACCACAAAAAACGATGATTGGATCAAATGCTTACACTGCCAAAGGTGGTTCCACGAAAGTTGTTCGAAGTTTATAAACCTCTGTGACCTGTGTGGTAAAATATTGTCCAAAAAAAGGGGTTAGATCATAAAAGTTTCTTCGGGCCATCTCACCCTACATGCTTGGGCCAACTAACCCATAGTATGCGGGAGAGTTGGCCCAGGTGGCTATTTTTTTTCTTAATATTTTTTAAGCTAGTTGTTTGACTTAATTGTTAAATAATATTTATAACCTAATATTATATGTGTTTTAAAGTTAAATAAATATTTTGTGTTTGATTATCCCTTTGGAATTTAATTTTACGCCATTTAAAAAAAAGGGGAGCCAACTCTCCCGGACTTACCCTATATTGGATAGTTTTTTATTAAAAATGCTTTTAACATTTTGTTATGTCGGCATTTTGTTCCGCCATACTGGATTTTCACCAAAATGTCACCATCTTATACGCTTATGACTCTTAATTTTTGATCAAAATTTGAAGTCAATCGGGTTAGTAGTTTTTAAGCTATGCCGCGAATAAACATGTTTTCTGACATCTAGGGACGCTGAAACGTGAAGATCTAGAAAAATCTCGTAGGGTGATTTTATCACGATTACAGTATTTTCCTGTACGAGGAATGTAAAAATATAATTTCTGAGAGGAAACAAAGGCAGCAATTTGTAAAAAACGTATTCACGAGATAATAATGAAACTATTGCAATTTAGTAGAATTCTTTAAAATAATTTGTCTCTATATAAGTGGCAATTTGTTGTTAAAATAATTACAATTACGGTGGAAAATTTTACAACCACAACAGACCTTTTCCTCCGTGCAGTACTTTTCTGGTCCGCTGCTGGCCGGACTACCACCAGCCGGTAAGGCACTTAATAAAATTTATAGGTTAGATTTCTCGCGGGCCATGAGAAATGCAGATTAATTTATTTATCACCTCGGCAGAACAATGCCTTTATAATATCCGCTGACAATGGCTCATGTCGTTTTTTGTATTATTGTTTCAGATATTGAAACTCGTTTCGAACATATTATATCCTGCGTGGTTCTCGGTTTGTTTTTATTTTGCTGATGATGTTCGTAGTTCATGTGCGAAAGCAGGATCGTATAAGACATAATATTAAATGTCAGTTTTCGGTTATAATATCATAAGGGGGGTGTGTCTAATTTGCTGATCTAGAATGGATAATTGCCAGGTACTAGGCGGACAGCTATAGGTGAGGCAAAATTGGTACAGGTACTATCCATCGATAGTACTTTCTGCCAGGAATACCACCGATCCTCTGTCGATGTTAAAAAGGGTAAATTTTTACAAAAATGTTGCCAGGTACTAGAAAAATAGCTCCAGGTAAGATAAAATTTGCACAGGTACTATACATCGATAGTACTTTCTGCCAGGAGGACCACCGATCTTCTGTCAAAGTTCAAAAATGTACTTTACTCTTTAACATTTTTACAAAAAAAGTTGTCAGGTACTAGACAAATAGCTCCAATGAGTTAAAATTTGCACAGGTAATATAAATCGATAGTACTTTCTGCCAGAATTACCGCCGATCCTCTGTAGATGTTAAAAACGGTACTTTACTCTTTAAAATTTTTAAACATACGTACGTATGTTTTGTATATTATATACATAATAACAAACTTATAGCTGAAACCAAAATTGTCAGGTAGAAGGACCAATGGCAGTTCGTTAAGAAACATTAAAAATAAAGGTAACATCTAAAACTGTGATACAGCAAACTTTACATTTATTTATTTCGAAAAAAATGATTTACCCATACTAGATAACTTAACGCACTTAGTTTTTTTTGCAAGGTCAGTTTCAACCCAATTTTTTGCATACAAATTTATTATGGTCAATAGCATCTAAGGCCTTCGTAAAGTCATGAATAGGCTTAAGATAATTATGCATTTAAAAATTAAAAAATATGCATGCAAATATGCTCCGAAACAAGGAAAATATGCACTTAAAAACGCATTTATTATCGGATCAAAAAACAGAAATAAAGCAAAAGTATAGCAATTAAAATAATATATTATTACACTTCAAGTTTCTGTTACATTTTATAACTATATGATGTAACAAATTATCAAATTCAAATTTTCTTCTATTATATCTGTCAATAGTATTTTATACTCAGAAAATAATCGTTAACATCACAAGATACATTTGGAACATGTTCAAACAAATTCAAATCACTGTTTATTAAAAATAGCTCATTATCTGGATTTAATGTCTCTTTATTGTCCAAAACTGCACTAATATTTTTCAAATTTTTGTAATCAATACTTTTTTGTAAAACCGTAGCTAGTTTTTGAGAAATTACTTTATTTTTAGTGTTAGTTTTTACCCGAGTCGGAGCTTTTAGGAATACTTTCTTCACCGAGGAAATCAGATCGTTCACTCGTGGATAAAAAGCACGAACTTGTTCTGCAACTCGACGAAGTCCATGGGCAAGACATGTGGCATGTATCATTTTAAGGTACTATATTTGTAGACCATTCAATGCTTTACACATGTATGGAGCAGCATCTGTAATTTTCACTAACACTCTATCATATTTAATACCACCAGGCCATAAAAGAGTGAGAGAGTCGTTGAAAAATCCCGCAACAGTTGAAAGATTTACTTTATCTAAGGTCTTCATTGTAAGTAAATATGATTTATCCCTTTCTGCTTCTACATCCAACACACCAAAAACAAAATTAGCAACACATTTCTGTTCCACATCAGTTGTGTTTAGTGTTTAGTAACACCCATATACTTTTTCATGCAATTCGGTAACTGTCTTACTGTACAAATCTGAAACATAGTTTTTCCTTAACGTGGATTCATGTGGAATTGATGTCTTTGGTACTGCTCTAAAAATTACTTCAGGGCAGGATTACTTAGTGGAATATCCGCACTTATAAACGGCTTGTACAAATCCTCATTGAACTTTGATCGTTTGGGTCCCGGTCCTGGTGAAAATGTTGTGGTGATTAAAACTTGTTTCTGAGCACACTTTTTACATTTTTGGATCTGATGCTTTGTAGTTCACATGTGTTGTGTCACTTGGAATTTCTTGTTCGCAATAACAGGAACATCACAATATTTACAAACCAGCACAAAACCGTCAGTCGGTAATGAACGCTTTTCTTTCGGCATATTGGACAATGTTCAAGCTACAATGTGTAAACTTAACTGAATTGAAAAATTATTTCAAACATTCTTAAAACGTGCGTATTTATGATTGTAAATCCGTGGTAAATCCATAGTTTTTAAAACACAGATGTTTTATTGGGTACTTATAACAATTTTAAAAAAGGATGGGTAAAACCCTTAACCTGCCAGCAACTAGACATTTTTTATTATTTTATTATTATGGATTATATTTGAAATACATCAAATTTGTCTTGGGAAATAAAAATATATTCAAAAAAATGCAAAATATGCATTTAAGTACAAAAATGACCAAAATATGTATTTGCATATGCTTTCACGCAAATACATATATATCCTAAGCCTAGTCATGAATGTCCAAGCAACTCGGTAAAGTCGTAATGACAAGCAAATTGTTAAAGTTATTCAAGATCTTCAGGTAGATGCAGTAAGTGGTTGAAGTGGTGAAAAATTAGATTGGTTTATTTCGGAGGACACATTTTGATTTTTACATATTTTCCAACAAATTTCTAGAAAGTCACGTAGTTTAAAATAAAGTTTATTTAGGCCAGGCTGTAAATATTAACAAAATTAAATGCGATTGCGTATCTCGCATACGAGAAATAATATATTTTCTGCCCGGCCCAGGTACGTACCTCATCAAAAGTTATTCGCAAATAACATCCGGTGCCGGAGTACATTGAAAATTATCCCATTTCGCCTATCCCATTAATTATCCCCCAAAACAACGGCGAAGCGCCGCAACCGTAAATCAACGATGATTAGCGAACCAACAATTTAATTTCCGAAGTGACGCCGCGTCCCGTAATTAACGAATATATCACAGTTTGAATTAACGTTGCAAAACAGCTGCTGCTGTTATACGAAGCTGTGCATATACAGTGTTGCCAACCTTAATTACACTGACTACCTTTTGGTCAGTTATGTCTTTTACTTAGGGGTTTTAACAAACTTGCTTAAGGACTCCTATGTCGATTTGAAAATAACGATAAAGAAACTTTTAAAAAATCTTCATAAATATTTTTATTAAGAAGCTAAAAATAGAAAAATGGTTCTGACTGAATGACAGTTAAATGAAAACAATTAAGTAATGCAAATTTAAAAAGTTTTGCCGCTGTATCTTTATATTGGGACAAGAAGGAGTTTTTTATTGCAAAATTTGCAAAAAGCCACAAGGCATCTCGGAAGAAGCAGTTTTTGATCCAGCGTGTCAAATGTTTATCCTTTCCCTTTTACTTTTGTTTTACACGTATCGGAAAAATCGGACCATTGTTTGGATGGTGTTTTATGCCTGTCTTTTTTATCGACATTGTATTTAAGACGCCATTTTTGTAATTGTTAAGATTCCATAAGTACTTGCTTTTTTTCAATTGTGAGATATTTTGAAGCCCATTTCAGATTAAACTCCCCACAAGTTAGTAACGATAAAGCATAATTGGGTTCCATCATTAGTGACTCGTTGGTTTAGAGTTTTTAATATAGGTACACTTTGCCTTTTGCAGATGTTGTAGACTTTTCGCCTTATCAAGACCTTGTCATCTCCGTCGAAACATTTGGTAGATTCAGCATCTTTAAGATTCTGTTTTGATGTGGTGCGATTTGATACGGTTCTCTTCACTGTAGTTGGAGGTATCTTAGTCAAATGACGTGTTTCACTCGCAGCAGCACTAGGCTTAAGGGCCCTATTAGGTTAAATTTTTAAATTTTGGGTCACTTTTCCACATTTTTTCTCTACAGTTGTTAGCTTAGGTTTCATCCGCGATATTTTCCTATAAATTCATTGTAATGAATAAAAAAGTGCGAGAAATTAATAGAGGTAAATCAATGCAAAAATTCTCAAATGACTTAGTTATTGGAAAATCAATAGTCGGGGATATTATTGAAAAATATGGAGAGACAGCTAGTGTTAATGTTCGTAGTAAAAGTCCAACCGACCTCAAAGAACCACTGATAGAGAACGTCGTATTCTGGTCAAAAAACCTGTTAACATACCTAACCTAGCGCGTTTTTTGTTCCGCACTTTTTTTAATATGCCTGTTACTCAACGTGTTCCGTGGTCCTCTAGGACAACTAAGATGGTAAAAAACTATATAGAAAAGAGCCAAAATGTTCAAACTGTTCCAAATATTCAAATCGCAGAAAGTTATAGGTTACTTAATTTTCAACTGCAATATCAAACAAGTCCGTACTAGTTAGTAAAGTAAAAAATTAGTTTTTTTATCGTTGTATTGGACTTAACACAGTTTAGCGCTAGCATTATATAATAATAATAGTGACTTAATATATGTTTTAACAAATATTAAGAAGAGAAACTAGATTAAGTGTGCGGAAAAAGTAATTTTACTGCACTAGTTTGTTAAAGTTGTTTTTCAATACTCCAATAAAACTGTGTTTTTCTACATTTTTGTTGGTTAATCACGTATCGTATAAAAACCAACGTAACACATGCGGAAGAAGTACAATATAACCACAAAAAGTGATATAAGTTTTAAGCAAGTGTCACTTGTGATGACTCACAGGGGAAAAATCACAAAGATGAAAAATTTGCTTTCTAAGAATAATATATATTATTTTTGCTTGATTATTTACCTCAGATGTGAAGAAAGTTATATTTTCCTCACATGTGTAAAGTTACACTTTCGCACATATATTGAAAGATTTGATATTATTATTCGTGTGATTTTCGAGGTTTTCTTAAGTAGCAATGTTTGTAGATTTTAGTATATTTGAGGATAGTAGAAGTCTTCTACTGATTATATTCATTGAACTCTCATGCCAATAAAGTACTACTCTCCGCCCCTGTTAGGATAAGTATTTCACATGATAAATGATTGCTTATATTTCAGATACTACCAAGATCAAAAATGGTGATTCTAATGAATTTGATTCATCTATCAGCAATATTGAGTCGCCAGGTAAATTTATGGAACTGAAGAAAGTTACTTTAATTAGATTTTATTTCAATTAACAGTGTTGAGCTATTGAGCAAAAACTATTTATTTTTTTTGTTTCAGAAATTATTAGAGGTAAGAGTAAAACCACTATAAGATGTGCTATTCCGTCATTAAGTTTTTTATGTAATCAAATGCTTCAACAGTCACATCTTGTGCCCCAAACAGTCATTATGCAAAATTTAATAGAATATACTCCCGAGGAATCAGTAAAAAATATCCAAGAAAAAATAGAACAAAATGCTTGTAAAGAAGGATTACATAATATTGTCACAGATAAAGGCGAAAAACTCTCAGTGAGAACGTACAGAATATTTCCCAAGACGCTTTGCACGTCAATGCTAAATATGGGGAACAGCTACATAAAACTGCTGAATATGACGAACAGCTACATAAAACTCCGGAGAGAGAACTTGTAGATTTTGACAGCGATGATGATGTGGCGGACCTCGACTATTCCGATGAAAACGAATCTGACGAGGATCAAAGCGAAGAAGCAGAGAAGAACTTAACTCGCAAAAGAAAAGCAAACCCAATGAATTGGAAGAAGAATGTCACTAAAAAGAAACGGTACTCTGGATTGGAATACAAAACTGATAGTGGAAGTCGTATAATGAATTCAAAATTTCTGAAAGAACCTTGCGGTGATAATTGCAAACTCTCACGTAAAAATAGAATTCCTGAAGAACGTCGGCAGAATATACATTCTAATTTTTGGAGTCCATCAAAAACAGTAGATATCAGAAGACAATACATAGCATCCATAGTTACACAAGTACCAATAAAAAGGCACAGAGAAAAGACTGGTGAAAGAAGTAGACACTGCAGCTAAAAAGAAAAAGGAAGGAGGTATTGTAACACTTGATAAAAGAGGAAGGCATCAACCTATAAACAAGATCTCAGAAGAAGTTCGACAAAATGTTCGAAACCACATTTCTAAATTTCCAACGTACGAATCTCATTACTCGCGAGAAAGGACAAAAAAGAAATACCTGGGAAATCATTTAAATATAAGTAGGATGTACAGACTATACTTAGAAGAATGTACAGAAAGTGGTTTTAGATCTGAAAGTATTGCAAAGGAGTGGCTATACTCGGAGATTTTCAACTATGAGTATAACTATTCATTTAAGAGCCCAGACAACGAAACCTGTGACATTTGTGATCAACTTCAGCTTCAAATTCGTGAAGCGGAATTGCTTGACTCACGGAAGAAGCTACAAATTGAATATGATCAACATCTTGAAGATTCGACTAACAGATACAAAATGAAGTCGGAGGATAAAAAAAAGTCTAGAGAGAACTTACTAGAAGAAAAAGTTATAATGATTGACCTCCAAAAATGTCTACCGACACCAGATTTACGTAATTCACAGAGCTTTTACTCTCTAAAATTATAATTTAACTATCGAAGATGCAGCTTGGGAAAAAAGTTTCTGCATGATGTGGGATGAAAGCGAAGCCGGACGGGGAGGAAATGAAGTCGCATCATGTCTAATAAAATGGGTTGAACAAAACGTTTTAGACGAGGTCAAGGAAATAACTATTTGGTCGGACAACTGTCCGAGTCAAAATCGAGACATCCTAATGATCATGTGTTATTTTTCAATCCTGCGTATTAAGCCAAACATTACTGCTGTTAATCACAAATTTTTGTGCTAGTTCACTTCATGATAGAGCGTGAACGAAAGAAAGTTCCACAATTTGAGATTATAACCCCTTGGTATTGGCAGCAGTTGGTCCAATTGCGTGGAACAAAAAGAAAATTGAATGTAGTCAACATGGAATTCTCTGATTTTAAAGAATTTAAACATCTGCTCGAGGGAATAACTGCACCATATAGTAACAAGAAAAAACAAATAGCAGGCAACGATTTTCTGATATAATAATAATAATAATAATAATAATAATAAGACGTTTATTAATCTCAAAATACAAAGTAGATAATTTTTACATTTTTACATTTTGTGTTTCTCAATTCATATTATTTTGGGATTAAAGGCCTTTATGTCAGCTTTCTAAACCTAAGTTCAGAAGCTGTTGAGGCCATGTACCTACTTAAAATTACCCTAAGAATACAGAATAACAAAATTCGTTTTTTAAAAAAAGTATCCATTACATGGAACAACACTGTAAAAATGCGTGAAGACAAATACAACAAAAAGGAAAAGGAAGGGGAATGGCACAAGAAAAGCAAGATCAATAAAAAAGATTAAGTTAAAAAAAAAAATGGTAAAAAGCTTAGATTTTTATAGTAGTAAAATTTTTTAAAGTTTGCTTTTGAAAGTAACAAGGCTTTCACAGAAATCGCTAATTTTGTATTTATTAATAAGTGAAGAGGAACAATAAGAAAATGATCCTTTAAAAATTTGTTTTTTATGCCTAGGAATTGTGAGAATAACCTTGCGTCGGATATTTAACCTATGAATGTCGGTCCTAAATGTAAGTCTTCGAAATAGATACGGTGGAGATTTGTACTTGATAATCTTGTAAAAGAAACTTAACGAATGGAATATTCGGCGATTTTGCATATTGAGCCACCCAATCTCTCTCAACTTGTGGGTAACATGACGTCGACGGATACCAAAGATAAATCGCAGACACGAATTTTGCAACTTTTGAACCCTCCTTATGTCAATATTGTCCAAACATGGACCGTAGATATTATCACAAAAATTAAACAACGAGAGGATTAAAGAATCACAAAGCATTTTTTTGGTATCTTGATTCAAAAAATGTCTATGAGAATAAAGCAACTTAAGAGTACCATACGCATTTTTTAATTTTGACGAAATGTGATCCTTAAATCTAAGTCTGGTATCCATCACCAGACCCAAATTTCTAGCGGATTCGCGAGACCCAACTCTTGTACCGTTTATCGAGATGTTCAGTTGATTAAAAGTAGTTAACCTGGATGCATCATTACCGAAGAAGAGAGCAACTGATTTTTTGGCATTTAACTTTAAGGTGTGTCTTTTTGAAGTCTCATAAATCGCCTGTAAGTCACGATTTATGCAGTTGTTGGCAAACTGATGGGCCGTAGGGCTAAATGAAAAATAAAGCTGGGTATCATCGGCATAAAGATGGTATTTGCAATGTTGAAGTTCTTTAAAGAAATTGGAAGTATAAATGGAATACAGCAATGGTCCCAGAATACTACCCTGAGGAACACCCGAAGTAACTTTTAAAAAATCAGAGGTTTGCCCGTTATGTTGAACTACCTGAAATCGGTCTGTCAAAAAAGAAGCCACAAGCCTCACAGCGCTCTGCGTAAAACCACAATAATGCAATAGCGCAACAAGTGTGCTATGGTTTAGCATATCAAATGCTCTACTGTAGTCCAAAAGGACCAGAACAGTAACCTTACCGTCATCCAACTTTCCCAGTATATCATCTGTTACTTCACTAAGGGCTGTGGAGCAACTATATCCTTTGCGAAAGCCAGATTGCTTTTCAGGAAGTATATTGTTATTATTTAAAAAATATTGAATTTGGCTTTCCATGCATTTTTCTAAAATTTTGGAGAGAATCGGCAAAACTGATATTGAACGTAAGTGCTCAAATTCAGTCGGATTGTTTTTTTTAGGGAGTGGCATTACCTTAGCCTTTTTCCATTCGAGAGGAAAATATGATTTTTTAATACATACATTTATAATATGTCTAATAAATGGAACCAAAAAGGGACAACATCTAATTATTAAAGTTATATTGATTGCGTCCAAACCAAAAGCCTTTGATTTAATGAATTTTAGAATTTCCATAATTTCTGCATCGGTAACAGGACAAAATTAAAATGTATTACAATCGTTAAATGTTGGAGGCAAATCAAGATGTTTCGATTTCGCAATAAGTTCCTTCCATTTATCACGGTTGCTGATGTTTCGAAACTTAAAATTCATATACGCTTTTTTTTTTCTGCTCTTATTGCATTGGTTGTTAAGTTCCGCAATTGTTTGTAATAATTTCTATGTTCAGGAAGCTTAGTGCTTCGAAAGCGAAAAGCAGAGTTTCTAAGTTTTTGCATAAGGCGAATGTTTTCCGTGATCCAAGTATAGTCTTTTTTTGCCATTTACGGTTTTTATTGGAGCATGTTTGTCAAACAATTGCAGAATGTTAGTGGTTAGGAATGAAACTTTTTGATCGATGTCATTAAGATAGTATATACGCTGCCAATGAATCATTTCAAGGTCATGCTGAAAAGACTGTAAATTTATATTATGCAGGGCACGATATGAAAAAGAATACGAACATATATTTACAGATTTAAAATTAAGTTTACATGAAACAAGCATATGATCTGAGACATGAACGTCATCTCTTGCAGTTCACATGCAAGTTAAAAGAAGTAACCCAGGAATCCTCTACTACAAAACAGATTTTAGTAAAGATTTTTCAGAAGTCGACTTTCACAGAAGAAATAAACCAAATGACTATACTGCTTTAGAGATTCCACCGATTAGGGAGGACCCTAAACCCATTTCAGCTAAAAAATATACCCATTTATAAAAACTTCTAAAATGGGTACCAAAAAGATTCCATGACTATTACAAGAATTTGGAATATGGAAAAAACGAAGATGACGAATGAAAAAAACTGTATTTATTTAAGATAACTGTTTTATATGTTTCGCAAACATTTAAGCAATAAATTATATTATGAATAAGTAGGTAGTATTTTTGCCCTCCGGATTTCTCTAAATGTTATGTCCACTGTAAATATGTTAAGTCCATACCATAAATTTCATTTTTTGTATGTACAAAACTATGTTAAGTCACTTAAATCAAAAACAAAATACAAAACAAAAATTTATTATTATGCCACTTATTCTTATGCCTATAATTAATTTAATTTTGAAATAGTTACAACATTTAATAAAAACAATGTTTCATAATTTGAAAAAAATCTAATATGAAATTAATTAAATTGCTCTACTGAAAAACAAAGATTTTGGACTTAACATACTCTGGCTCTGGGGTACAGATATATACTATCTTTTCAAACATTTTTATTGGATGCCATTTTCTTCCAATGCCATATTTGATTTTGGGTACAATTTAAAATGCAGCAATTTTGTTACGTCATGTTGAATTCGCACCAGTTTATTAATATATCATATTTAATTTTTTTCCAAAATTTACAGTTAATTGAATAAGAAGATTTTTTTACGTTCATTTTTTTAACATGTTATTTGGCCGTCAACTTGTTCCGCTATCTTGAATTCGTCACACAACTTTACGAGCTTATCTCTATGTCACACTTAATGCTTGCACAAAATTTCGAATTAATCTAATAAGTGGTGTTTTCAGGCTGATTTTTTTAACTATTTTATTAGGCCACCATTTTGTTTTGCTATCTTATATTCATACCAAAATGTTATTATTTCATTATTATGTAACACTTGATTTTTTTGCAAAATTTGAGGTAAATTGGATAATTAGTATTTTTTAGTAATAATTTTTTAACGTTTTAGTAGGCCGCCATCTTATTCCGGCATATTTGATGTTTACCAAAATATTAACAGATCAAGTTGAGCCTTAATTTGTTTCCAAAGTTAGTTTGAAGTCAATCGGATGAGTAGTTTTTAAGCTATGCCCCGAACTGACAGACAGACAGTCAAACCGATAGGTAGACCGACGGAATTGATAAAATATATATGTTTTGGGATCTAGGGATGCTAAAACGCGAAGATATGTAAAACCTGCTAGGGTGATTGTTTGGGATTACAACACATTTATTTGGCCGCTATTTTGTTCCGCCATCTTGAATTAGTACCACACTTTTACTAGGTCATCTCTATACTACAATTAGTTATGGCACACAATTTGAAATCAAACCATTAAGTAGTGTTTTCAGGCTGAATTTTTGAATATTTTATTAAGCTGCCATGTTGGATTCTTACCAAAATTTTACCTTGGATAAATAGTTTTTAAAGTAATAAATTTTTTAACGTTTCATTAGACCGCCATCTTGTTCCGGATAACTGGATTTTAACCAAAATATTACCAGTTAATCCCTATATGAGCCTTAATTTTTGACTAAAATTTGAAATCGACCTCATGAGAAATTTTTAAGCTATGCCGCTATAACTGATAGACATATTTTTGGCATCTAGGGACGCCAAAACGCGAATATGTGTAAAACCTGAGAGAGTGATTTTTTCAGATTACAAAAATTTTATTTGGCCGCCATTTTGTTTCTCCATCTTGAATTAGTACCACACTTTTACTAGGTCATCTCTATACTACAATTAGTTATGGCACACAATTTGAAATCAGTTCATTAAGTAGTGTTTTCAAGCTGAATTTTTAAATATTTTATTAAGCTGCCATTTTGTTCCGCCATGTTGGATTCGTACCGAAATTTTACCAGTTGATTCTTATACAATACTTGACTTTTGTGCAAAATTTGAGATAAATTGGATAAGCACTTTCTTAGTATAAATTTTTTTAACATTTCAGTAGGCCACCATTTTGTTTTGCCATATTGAATTTTTACTAAAATGTTACCCCCGTCTCCATATGGCCCTTAATTTTTGACCAAAATTTGAAGTAAATCGATTAAGTAGTTTTAGCTATGCCGACAGACCCACAGACAGACAGACAGACAGACCAACAGAATCGAGACAACATGTTTTTCGTCATCTAGGGACCTTGAAGTAAAAATTAATAATGTAATTTTATCCAATTTCTTTAGAGCTCAAGGAAAAGCCGTTATTATCAGCTATTAAGAAGAAAAAACGTTTACATTGGGAAAAATCGAAATTTTCCTGGACAACAGAAATGTGGAGTAATATTATCTTTAGGGACCTATCGAATTTGATGTCGGTGCGCCCTGTCATACTGTGGTTTGTGGACCATGACATAAAAGTTTTATCGAGCAGCTTAGACTTGAATGTCATTGAAACTTTATGTCATCAGATGAAGAAGACTTTACGTAACGGTCTTAAACGTGCAGTTGTGGCATTAAAGGCAAAAATCGCGCAAATCTGGGACTCTTTCACTCCAGAATATTGCAAGACTTTAGTAGATTCCATGCCAAAATGCATACAAGCCGTTATTGCCGCAAAAAATTAATGTTTGATTTAAATTATAAGATTTAACTGTGTCCGAATATTTATTTGTCACCAGATTTTGTTATGTTGTTATCTAGTTTATGCAAAATAAAATAATTATTATTTACGATCGGACTTTAAGGTTAGGTAATATGTCATTGGTTTTCGCAGTCAGGAAGACAAAAAAACAGTTTAAATCATACATAAATATGTTTTTTTTTTACATTTCGCACATCGTCCGAACATTTAATTGTTAAAACTCGTATAAATTTCCATCAGGTAGTCTTAAAACGATAATTCTACGTGTTTATGCAAATTTTGGACGTGTCAGACATCGTTCAAGTCACCATGATAAATTTACCTGATCAGTATTTAAGCCTCTAGAGGTTATTAAAACCTACAAGTATATATATGCCTTGAAATTAGTTTTTGAAAGACTTACTAAGTGTTTTACGCTGAAGTATGTTAATCTTCCAACAGTCAGCCACTTGCTTTGCACCAGATAAATGGGTGATTTGAGACGTGATTGTATTTGAATTCCTGTTGAAACTGTAGCATATTTAAAATTTGCCTTAAATTTATGCTACTATTTTTGTTTTTTATATTAGGTGAAACCAGCATTTTTTTAAATCAATAAATGTGTTTCTCATGTTTTTAGGCAACCACCCGTATTGCTCGGGCATCTGACGTCACTAGGTGACTTTAATTTTTAAATTATGCATGCTTAAAATATCTGACACACAGTCTTCCGGTTCGTCTCCTCGAGGGCAGACCTTTGTATTATTAACATAAGTGGTTCCACGTGTTCGGTTCTGCTGCTTTATTCCGGGGGGAAACAGGAGACTCAACCGCTTAGTGTCGAAACTAACGACCGCGCTATAAAGGGAGCAAACGCTGTAAACATGTGAGGCCTAGTTGTTCCTGCATTCTATCCCCTTCGTCTGCCGCAGTTCTACAAAGAATATTAGCGTAATGGCCTCTATGTGGCGGGAGTGGGAGGGGTAAGGTGATAGCTTGAAAGAAAAGGTTATCTGGTGAGACCAGTAGTACTCTCAAGGGGCATCAAGTGGTCATCAAGGAGCATTCAGTGGACAGAACCACGTGTTCGACCAGTTCCCAGGATGCACCCCAGAATGAGCTGACAAATTGTTCCAGCAGGAACAGAAGTCAATAATCCAATTACCATACCAAAAGATCTGACAGAATTGACATCTAGTTCAATGTTTTTATTTAACTCGTTTAGGTTGTTTTCTTTTTGCCCAGTTTTCTTATGCAAATCTTGGTTGGAAGTCACCTTCCTGTGGCTGACTAGATCGGATGGCCCGTTAGTGAAGTTGGGGTTTCCTAAATCTACATTTTGGGGATTTCAGCAGTTTGAGCATTTTAGACTCAATTTTGTGAATATAACCTGTTGAGTTATAAAAAAACGTGACCACATCTTGAGGTTGTAGAAGACTTATTTCTGTGTTAGGCATGTAGTTTTTCCTGATGCAATTCAAGTGTATTTAACAAGATGCACACGATTACCTAATAGAGAGGCCATAGTTTCTAGCTATATGGTTCTCCTGGCATGTCTGGTTAATATATAACTGCATTAATATAGATGTATATACTTCTAAGTATTAAACTGAGATCTCGGAGGGTTTAAACTGAAGAATTTATTTATTTTTCAAATTTACTGTAGAATGTAATCAAAACTGACACTAAATTAGTAGGCTCTAATAAACAAGCTCATTAACCTGTTGTCAAAGGTAGACAAAACTGTGGTAGTGTAAAGTTACCAAATATTTTTAAAATAAAAACTAATTTTTAGTGTCTCTATGTTAACTTGACTGATCTCCATAACCTATATATTAATATATTGACAAGTATCTTGGTTTTTAATAACAATAAATCAAGTGGTGCCCCAAATTCTGAAATGGTAAGTACAGCCTAACTCACCACCAAACGCTCTCCGATGAACAGCTTCCGTTCGCAGTGGTATTATTTCAAAAATACTGAGTCTACCGTAGGCACTCTCACTTAGTGAACTAGCCATCTTATCTAAATATAGACCAAAAAATTTAAAAGGAACACCCCGCAAAACCTTTGAAAGTATCATCATACAGAAAATACTGGTGCATAAAAAGCTACTTTTGAAGCAGGAATAAAATTTTCTGGCTAGTCGACAATAAAAACCTTATTTGACATTTTGTATATTTTTTTCTCCCCAAGTGACTTGAAAAAATGCTCTCACCAAAGACACATGCTCAATAAATATTTACATTTTTGCATGCCAAACTGACGGCATAGGCGAGAATATCTGCATTTTGTTTATACCAATGCTGGGTTAATTAAGAATCAGTTTTGATAATTTTTTTGGTCTAAAAGTTGATGTTATCAATCATAAGGCCTAAGTGAAATGCAAACACTTTTACAGCTTTTCTTACATGTAAATAATAAAAAAGTAAAAATAAAATAATGCCAATTTGTAGCCGGCAACGTGGCACTCGAAACAAAATGGCGTCGCTTCCTGTTATTTCGCACATTATTTTAACCTACCAATAATAATTTCCGAGGCTGGGACGACGTAATTGAGTTGTAATTGCTAAATCGACTGGACAGTTTCAATTTGATACTAGGTATTTACATAGAGTTCATGATGCTCGTGGTTCACAACGGGACATGTTCAAAATTAAATAAGCAAAGTACTTAATAATAGAACAAAGGGAAAATAAGTAATAAATAAATAAAAAAAAATCTCGACTGCTTAATATTATCAATTTGAATCTGAACTGATGAAATTCAACTTTGGTATACGGTCTGTCTATTAAGAAATGTAGTGTCCTTCTACAAATAGTGTAGTCAGACGTTGAAATAAGTATATACCAGAATATAAAAAATATGCCTACAGTACCACATACCTGCTGCCATATATAAACTTTTGATTTATGGTAGACAGTATTATTCCAGCCAAGGTCAAAATTTTTAATTGCTTGAAATAGTCTCGACACGAATCTGTACATGAAAGACCACACAAAATTCAGATTGCATACTTTTAAAACTAAAAGAATGTATATACCAGAATATAAAGAAATATTGAATAATAAACCGACATCCTGCTGCCATATATAAACAAACCAATTTTTTTTTAACTTTCAACATAGATTTTCTATATGATTTCCCCATCTTGGGTTTTCATCAATATGTATATATATATATATATATATATATATATATATATATATATATATATATATATATATATATATATATATATATATATATATATATATATATACTCCTTCACGGATGGAAAAATATATACATATATATATATATATCGCCAAAGTCACATTTAGCATTTTCGAAGTTTTCTTTCTCAAGTATATATATATATATATTATATATATCGTTATTTATGTTTTCCGGATGGTGCTGTTGTTGTTATATATATATATATATATATATATATATATCTATGGCTTCTCGGATTATATATGTTCTATATTGGCAATCTTACACCCATCGAAATATATTTTGTGGCCGGTTTCCTGATGATGTAGGAATAAAGCTGAAGTTGTTTGTTTATTTCTGATGCTGAGTTTATGCTCTTCCACTCATGCTGATATTCGCCTGTTATTTTGCCCTACGTACAACTTTTCACAGTATACGGATATATATATGATTTTATAGTAGTTTACCTATATATATATATATATATATATCATATATATATATATATATATATATATATATATATATATATATATATATATATATATATATATATATATATATATATATATATATATATATATATATATATATATATATATATATATATATATATATATATATATATATATATATATATATATATATATATATATATATATATATATATATATATATATATATATATATATATATATATATATATATATATATATATATATATATATATATATATATATATATATATATATATATAGCACTTAGAATAAACAAATGAAAACTAATGATATTATGGAAATGGAAATGGAAAGAACAATTCATAATAATAAAATAATTACCTGTCAATGACTTCAAAAGCAAGGTTGGGACACTCATTCCTCTCTGTTTAAAAAGTCTAAAAAGCGTTTTATATTTTTATTTGAAAAGTCACGTCGCATAACATAGCTTGACGTGGAGTCTTTTTTATCAGTTCTGATAACATCTACTTTCAAAAGCTGAAAGAAGTGATCTGAAGAGCCCAGATTAACAACAGATGTTGAAAACTTATTAAAAAATTATCAATGAATGTGCTTGAATTTGTAGCCAATGAAGAAAAACTACTAAATCCAAAAAAATTCATATTATATTTCACTATTATACTTCTTCACCTAATGGTATGACATAATTTGGTCAGTATTAACAAAATAAATCGTGTTTTAACATTATTACAAGCTGTTTATTTTCATTTAAACGCAGCAAGATCTCTCATCCGGCAAGCTCTGAGCAGGTCAGCTGGCTAGTAATTTTGTTGATACTCGTTATATTCCTAAATACAATCTAAAACAACATGTTCAAAAACTCCATAGACCTTTGACCCCCAAAAGGATAGCCATCGACCACCGACTCGCCAGTGATGACTATTGAACCCCGGCATGTCTCTGTCAGACCGGGCCTCGTTACTCTCCAGATTTAATCTCTAGTAATTAACAAATCCGTGACCCCTCGAGAGAGATTCCACTGAATGTTTTCAAAGTATCGAGTCATCATTCATCATTAATCCTCAACAATTAATTATTGTTGCAGGCCGTACGGGGTACAATGACAAAAGATTTATTGTATCGGAAAAATAATTTACATTGAATTATTCAATCACTGCGGGGCAGTGCCTGTGTGCTCTGCTTGTTTATAAATTTGGGCACCTCTTCGCCTTGTACGGCGTTCTACGCTTGACCGCGTTTGTTCCATCTTCATTACCTCTTTGCCCGTGTCGGGGAATCAATATCCTATTTTACATTTCACGTCTGATTTCACCAGTCACCACGTAACGGTCAAGAACAAACGGTAACGCACGCATTGCCCATTTTGACAATTACATTTAATATTTTTCTGAGCTTATATGTTCATACTAGGTGGCACAAAATATTGTTACCTCTCCTCTTCAATTTTTTTCGTAAACTTTAAATTAAAATATTTAAAAAATGTATGTTTTAATACAGGTATAAATTTCAATTTTTTAATAAACACTCACCATTGAAATCACTACTGGTTTACCCGAATGTACAGGGTGTCCGGATTTGGTTGCAAAAGCAGGGTATCTCGCTTATTTTTAAAGATAGAACCTTGCCGTTTTCACGAACCTGAGCTAATTTTTTGTGAAACTCATGAAGCCGTAAACAAAATTTTCATAGCCTTCTTCGTTTATGAGATACAGGGCGAAATAGAAAATTTTGCATTTTGGGACCCCCCTCGTATCTCGGTTATCCTTTAACTTAACGCAAAGGGAAAAATTGCTGCTTATGCAGTTTTTCACGCTGGATTCGGTGGCGTAGTCATATTTTTCATTTGAGTTGTTGTTTTTTAGATATGACCAAAAGTTGTGTTTTCTTTTATGGGACACCCTGTATATTTGTCCAGAAATTGATTTATAATCAATATTATAGTATGGGTCTATTTTAATAAACAACATCAAAAATCCTAATTTTTATGATTATCATCCCAAATTTTGCAGTAGGCCATGCAAAACAATGCTGTCTTTTATTTAAAGTCGTTAACAATTTCTACATCCTAACAATAAATCAAAATAAATATGTAATTAAATCTATTTATGAAAATATGTATTGATAATTTCGCACCAAAAAAGTACCACCCACCTAGGTTTATGTAACACAAGAACAAAACAGTAATAAATTATTATATGGATTTTTATCCAGCAAAAATCAACTGTCGTATAAGAACTACAGTAACCATGGAAATGAAAAGAACTGTTCAAACTGATTTCCATTTTGTTCTATGCATGCTTCGCACAATTTTCGTATTCGTTTTAGGGAATTAAGCAAAATAACGGGATGATTTTGTAAATAGTGAAAATTTTCTCTTATTGCATTTTCTAAATCTTGGACATTATCATAGTGGTCTTTGTAAATTCTATTTTCCAGATATCCCTATAGAAAGAAATCTAAAATCAACAAATCTGGGGACCTAGGGGGTCATCTTATAGGTCCATTTATTCCGATCCATTGATTCGTAAAATTATTGTCCAGAAATAATCTCGTCATTCCAGAATTGTGTGCAGGAGCACCGTCCTGTTGAAAATAAATTTCGTTAATTTGCGCTAGAGGAACATCGTCAAGTAATTCAGGTGTAGCTGCCTCTAAAATTTCTATATAGCGATTGGCTGTTAGATTTCCCTCAAATATATAAAATTTTATATGTGTTCCTAATATGAAGCAGGACACATTTAGACCAAACCTGCCCTGCTGTCTTCTGGGAAATATTTGGTGTTGATTTTCCTGGGACCAGAATCTACTATTGTGCCTTGAGTATACCAGAAGTACCGAAATGTGCTTCGTCTAATCATATAACCTTCCTTTCAAAATCTCTAACCATATCGCATCTTTCTCAAAACCAATTGCAGAAAACTACCCGACGCTTTGCATCTCCTGGCTGTAAGTGCTGCACGAGCCTAAATGTATGGGTGGTATTTGTGCTTTTTTTTTTTCTTGAACTCTAGTTTTTGGAATTCCTATGCTCTTTTCACTGGCCCTGCAAGAGTTTGTAGGGTATGCTTCTGCGTTAGCCAAAACCGTAATTTCCTCATCCTCCCGATTTTCTTTATTATATGTTTTCGTACGAGGTTTGATAAATGATCCGTGATTAAGTAAATTCTTTTTTATCCGATAAAAAGTGGATATATTAGGTTGCCTCCTTTCTGGATATCTAAATAAAAATTAAGCAATAGTATTTCAACATACCTAAAAATTAACTATTTTTCAACATATCCTTTTGGTACTCTCAAGTCATGGATTCACGACGTCGACGTCGACTTGCGTTTCTACTTTCGGTTTTCAGTTGCAGTGTTGCCGAATCGAGTTAATGATTTTTCTTAAGTTTCATGGTGAATTTGAATTTGCCGCTTCCTTTCACGAGTCACTTTACTGACTATTTCCGTGCTCGACCTTCTTGGTTGGCCAACGGTCTTCATCCCTTGGTATCGTCATTCCGGTTGGTAGTCGAGGTACTTACAACACCTCCATGTGTTGATCCGAAGAAAAATCGGGAATCATCTCGAATATACCCAGTAGTGGTGACTTGAATTTTGGTTTCTTCGCATGGATTAACTATCTGCTTTATCTGAGAGCCAAAGTAAAGTTTGTGTCTTGGAGAAAACCTGGATTTTTATCCAGCAATCTTTGGCCATGCCGGAATTAAACGTTTTGGAGTTTTTTTTTGTATAGTAACTTTGGGATTTAGTTAAGGTAAGCCGCTTATAATAATTTCACATACCTTTTTCTTCGTTTTGAAAAATGTTATGTATTTCCCAGTTTTCGTTTTTTTTTTGGAGTACTCATCCATGGTTTTCCCTCTCCTTTTAGAATCCACATGGGAGTCGACTACTAAGTTTTGGCATACCGTACCGTACCATGAGTTACGAATTATGGTCTTAAAAGAAACGTAATCTGTTGTCCCGCCTAGACTTCTTTATTTGATCCAGTTCTGTTCGAATGCTGTTAGTTCCAGATACTGTAACTGTTCCTGTGATTTTGAAGTGATCCTCCCAGATACTATTTTTTTTATTAATTATCCATTTTTATTCATTTTTTTTACTACAAGAATTATTTAATATTATACATTTTTACATTCGATTTACAGTTTAAACGATTTATGCTATTTAAAAGTGAACCAGTTAATTAAATATTTCTTTCTAACTTTTATTTATGTAACAATAATTAAAGGCGTTAAAATTATTAATGAGTTATGTGAACTATAGTCGACTATGGGGCTTATTTAATTCTCTTTATGAAAATATTGGCATATTAAATTTCTCTCTTTTTTTTACCTATTTTGAATTATCTTATTTAAATTGTACATTTGCTATATAATATATGGTGTCATAAGTATAGAAAATTTACCTCATATTTTCATTTATCCTGCCTACACTCACCTAATTTTTATTTCAGTTTTTTTTTGCTATAGGAACTAGCTTAGACTAAAGTTTATTTATTTTGGTTTCGCCGTTTTCCTTTATTAAATATTTATAAAAAAAACAGCGTGGCGCCTTTTTAGTAGTCTACTTGGATTATGTAATGTATTTTTTTTAAGATTTACTTATGATTTTAAAGAACACACCATAATTTAATAATTCAATTCTAATATCTAACATCAAAGTTAATTTAATAAAACTATTTTTCATTTACCCCCGAACCCATAGTGCTCTCCAGATTAAAAGCTGCCGTTAGCTGAGCGTAAAAAAAAACAAGGGGTATGATACGCTACAAAATTTGTCACATCAGTTGCTCCTATCGTCGTCCAATCGTAATATTAGCCCGGACGCAACATTTAAAAAATTACAATCGAAAATCGCTTTACTTAAATCGTTTTTGCCATTTCCTGTCAAAATTTTGCAGTTTGGAGTTTGAGGGGATTGATTCTAGACCTCTCATATGTAATACGATTTTGACAGTGATGTAAACAAAACATTTTTTTCCTGTGCGATATTATTTTCAAAACGACGATCCTTGCTGGTCGCATTACAAATACACGCAGCTCTCCTCGGCGATTCAAAATAGTAAAAGTCACGTATTTGACAGCGGGCAATAAAATCAAAGCATTATTGAATCGGAACTGAAAAATCGTGTGTTCAATCCGTCTAATAGTCCATTGTCAGACTTTTAACTTTGATTGTATGTGATGTGGGCGAGCTCATTTAAAAAATAATTTCCTGTACGGTACAATGAATATAATTACCGCGAGAGAGACTCGGGTGTAATGACATCTATTAGAGCGGTAACAGTAAATTTTTTTAAATGACATTTTAATTAATTTTATATATGTATAGGGATCATTTAATGGAACAGTGATTAAGCTTTCTGCGACCTATTGCTATTAAAGTAAACAATAATACGCGTTGTGAAACCATTTGATGCAACGGTTTTAGAACAAGTTGAATATTATTATGGTAAGAAACATAACAATGCATCAACTAAAATTATTTACTATTTAATAATGAAACTCTATACATTTATATTTGCTGCAATAAAACATTATTATTATTATTATTATTATTTCTCCACCTTGTTGTCTCACAGTATTCCTAAGGTTGTATTTTATACTTACGGAATTATACCAAGTCGGTACAAAAAACAAGGAAAAAAACAACTATTGTGTATTAAGAAATGATCTAACGATATGCTAGATGTTTTCAAAACGACAAATTTCTGGATGTTGCTGTGAATGTCTGTATTAAGTCCTAATTGAGCCAAATGCGGTGTAAACGTTATTGGTATGAGACATGTTACTGATATGACGAGAGGAACAATGATGACTCTTTCCTGTTTCCACAGCCTGTTTATTTCCAAAGCTAAGTCGGTGTATTTGACGATCTTCTCATTGTATTCTTCTTTGGATTGAAAGGTGATATCGAGTCTGTTTGCGGGAATTGTTTATCTGTGTTAATGTTAATGTCCCAGTAGAGCTTGTAGTCTTCGTTTTCAAGTATGGATGTTGGTGTATAATGGTAGTAAGGATCTGTGTTCTCCGTTAGTTTGTAGGTTGTGGCTAATGCTTGATGAACGACCTTCGTTGCTGAGTTGTGTCACGCGGTGTATTCAGTTCAGGCCATTATTCTACTTCCACTCGTTATGTGATCGATCGTTTCTCTCTGCTAGTGAGATGTCCTGCACCTGTCGTTATCAATGGGTGTGTCCTTGATGATGTGCTTTTGGTAGTTTCTGGTTGCTATGATTTTGATCTGGAAGCTAAGCAGGAAGACTTCTGTTTCGGGGAATAGATGCCCTTCTTGTAACCACCACTTGTGACCATGTGGTCTTGCTTTATGTGGTATCTGTGTCTTCCGTGGGGTGTTTTTTCAGACCAGGTGTTCTTCTTTTCAAGTCGTGATTGGATGTGACTGTGTGCTCTGCTGCGTGGCTCGTTTGAAACAGGACGAGAGGTGCATAATTGTTGTCTGCCTTCACTATTGCCTCGTAGAGGTTAGTTTGTTTGTTGCCGAAGAATTTTCTGAGTTCGTAAATTTGTTTCTTATTTAGCGATTGTATATCTATAATTCCCCTCCCTCTTTCTTTTCTCTTGATGGTGAGTCTTTCCTTGCATGTGTTGGCATGTAACTTCCTGTGTTTAGTGAATTCAGAACGTATGAGAATGTAAATGTTTTCTATGTCTATGTGTGACCATTTAATGATACCAAACGAATACATAAGAATATGTATGGTGAAGGTGTTAATAGCTTTCGTTAGATTTCTGGAGATTAGTTTTGCTTTTAGTAGTTTTGTGAGTCTGGTTTTAAATTCCGTCTTGAGCTCTGATTTGATATTAGTGTGGTTAATTTTGGTGCTTTGGTGTTAATTGTTTCTGTTGTAGGGAGGTCTTTCCATTATCCTTTGTTAATATGAAGTAGCTTGCAATTACTTATACCAAATTCCATTTTAATGTTTAGGGTAAACGTTTCTGTGATTTTAAGGAGTTCCTTTAGCTGTGCCTTTGTGCTTGCGTATAATTTTATGCCATCCATGTACAAGAGATGGTTTATTTTGTGTACGTTATTTTTTTAGTGTTTAATTTGGAATCCGAAGTTTCTGTTATTCAGTGGGTTTGAGAGTGGATTGAGACAGAGGCAGAACCACAAAGCGTTGAGTGAAACTCCTTGGAATTTTATGTATATTTCGGTGTGTTCTTTTTGTGGTCTCAGGTAGAGTTTAGTTTTCCACGTACTCATGATTTGCGTAAGAAATTGCCTGATGTTTTTATTGACTTTGTATAATTCTAGCACTTTGGTTAGCCAACTGTGGGGTATAGAATCAAAGGTTTTTTTATAATCTATGTAACCAGTATAAAGGTTTCTATAAGTTTTCTTGGTTTGTTCCATGATGATGCTGTCTATAATTAGCTGCTCCTTGCATCCGGGCTGTTTTTTCTGCACCCTTTTTGCTCTTCCGTTAGAATGTTTTTGTGTGTTAGATGTTGATCTATTCTCCTAGTAATTGTAGCTGTGATGATCTTATATAGGTTTGGAAGGCACCTAATAGGTCGGTAATTTGACTGGTTCTTAGTGTCCTAGTTTTTGGGTTTAAGGTATGTTATTCCCTGGGTGAGAAAACTGAGAAGTGTGCTAGGTTTTAAAGTAATTTCATTAATTTGTCGAGTAAGAGCTTCATGTGTGGAGGTAAACTGTTGGTACCAGAAGTTATGAATGTTATCTACTCGTGCCTCCTCATTGCTTATGGTTTGTTTGGTAGAACTGTTTTTCGCTTCTTCGAAACAGGTTGTTAGCGCCCTTTCTTTCATTTGACTCTTTATAACTTCCGAGTCTTGCGGCATACAAGGATAAATTTTGCTTCAGAGTTTCAAGGATTTCTGTAAAACTGTGATCAGAGACAGACAATCCTACATGTTTCAAGTATTACTGTATTTTGCATAGTTGTTTACTATCTTCTCACATATGTTTATTTTTTCTAGGTAAGTGACTAAATATTTTATGACCAAATTTGTTGCAGGAATCACTAGAGGGATTATGTACACGGTATTTAGGGTAAGTATATTTGTATTCTTGAGCTAGATCATAATATTTATTAAGTTTTTCTCTTTCTTTTTGTTCTAGGTTATGGTCAGACGGGTGGGAAATATCGATGAAGAAGGCTTGTTTCTGTTTTTTATCTAAAAGTGTGATGTCAGGGTGATTGCTGGCAACTGGTCTGTCTGTTACAATGGTCGTATACCAATGAAGTCCAAGCATTTTCAAGAACCGGCGTAGCCAGAAAAGAGCGTCTTAACTTTGTAGCATTTTAATTTTAAAATTCTACAGTTTTGTTTATATAAGGTCATTTCTGGTAAAAAATTAAATCACTCATTTTAATTTGCACTCGTTTTTGCTTTATTTTTCTATTTGTCACAACCCTGGGGCTGTTTGGTTGTAATATGTAGTGTTTATGAACACACCTGCCAATCGATAAAGTGCCTTTATTGTGACATATTCTTACAACGTTGTCAGTTCTCACTTCCATCTTGAGAATTTCATGATTTTGACAATTTGTCATTAAGCGATTTCTTAATCGTGCAGATTTTCGAAGCGATGTGGCTTCTTCCCGATTCAGTCAGCTGTTAGGCGGTTCAATGAAGAAGAGGTCAAGGGCCATTTTGTAAAATAGGTCACTTTCCTCTGGCATCTCGTGCTCGAAAGTCAAAAAATGTCTTCCCAATTTCGTTTTTTTGTCTGGTGCGGCATGTTGTACCATATTATTTAGTTAAGACTGCTATGTTTGTTTTCTTTACCTATTTGGATAAAAGGATTCCAATGTCTGGCGGATTTTGTTTATTCCCTTAATTTTAGGTAAGCGATTTTTTTTGTAAAATCTTATAAGGCCTTATTTTCATTCTCGATATTCTTTACAGGGTCCAACGTCCACCCTTCAACGTCCACCCTCCGACGTACACCCTACAACCTCCACGCTTCTTCCTTCAGCAACATTATAAGCCTTTTTGGTATTTTTACCATATTTGTATGAAAATGCAGAGGTAACATAACCTGTCTTTTTTGTCTATTTTCCACATGTTCTTATGGAAGAGTGGACACGTGCACTGGGTTGCTGAGCAAATTTGAGACTTACTTTGTACCTAAGACAATATCAATAGCATATAGTGATTAGTGTTGCAAAACTCGAACAATACCTCTACAGATCTACATCAACTGCTTTTGGAATTAAGGCCAGTTATTTCCATTTTATTTATAATGAGTGTGAATATATTTATAAATTTTATTTTAATATAACAATAGTTACAACTTTAAAAATTAGTTGCAAAAAACAACGAAAAAATACAATAAGAAATACCTAATACAACAAACAATAAATTATTGAAACTAAGTAAGGTGTTTAAAATTTTGTCCATTTGCATCCTGGCAGTGGGCCAAATATTGTGGGAAGACATTTAATACATTAAAAGGAATGCCAGCCTCCTCGATTCGTCTACATTCGATTTCCATTCGCTCCTTTAAATATTTGCAGTCATAGGGCTTAGTTTTATAAACCATATATTTAAGTTCTAAAGTAGTCGACGGGCGTCAAGTCCGGAGACCGAGGTGGCCACTCTATTGTACCCCTACGTCCAATTCATTTTCCAAAAAAATATTGTCTGAATAATCCCGAACATTCTGAGCAAAATGCGGCGGAGCACCATCCTGATGAAACCATATTTATCATTTGGTACACCATTACCTAAAAAAAATCAAGTTTAAATACTTAATACAGCAGGCAAAGTAAGAAACTTACGGTTATTCGGAATTAGTTCTGCAACAACTGCGACAATTTTGGTTATTAAAAGATTCAAATATCTTTCTCCAGATAAGGTGCCATCCATGAAAAAGAGACCGATTATTTTTGAACCATTTATATCACCCCAAACATTTTATCTTTTGGGGAAAATGAGTACGATTTTAACGTCTCCAATGTGGATTTCCACTGGCCTAATACTAACAATTATGCCTGTTAACTTATCCATTCAAAAAAAAAAAGTTGCTTAAGTATTGCAACGCTCCGCCATTATTTTACAAAACTCGAAGCGCTTATCGTGATCATCCTCAGAGAGTCCTTGCATCAAAGTTAGTTTGTATGGATGAAACTTTCTGGTTTTTAGAAGTCGTTCTACGGACATGTGTGAGAAATCATTTCTTCCTAATGTTTTGGTAGAAAGGCGAGTATTTTATTCTAAACTGATTAAATCATTCAGAACCTTATCACCATCTGTTGCGCTTTTAGGTCTGCCAGAACGTACAGCATCCTTTAGTTATTAAATTTCTGATAGGATATTTGTCATTAAAAATGTTACTAACATATTGTAGGTTTCGCATTCTGTTCCCATAACCCAACTATGGGTTGTAGTTAAACGATCCATTTTTGTAAATCAACCAAGCTTACATTGTCGAGTATCAGGTACCCTTTTGTGTGCAGGTATTTTAATAAAAGGAAATACACTACATTATGGATATTATATCCTTATTTTCACAAAAACTGTTGCCTTTCAGAAAAAGTGCTCTTAACAAAAAATATTGAAACATTAGCGCAGATTTTAAAAAAATAACATAATGTAGGTATAGTTCCAATAAAAAAAATAATTTTCCTTTTATAACAGAAAAACGGTAAACTTATATTTTTCATTAAATTCAGATTCGGATATTTCGCCGTTTCCTTACTTTTGTTACACGCTGATATTTATATATATATATATATATATATATATATATATATATATATATATATATATATATATATATATATATATACAGGGTTATTCACGCAACCCGTTCATTAAAAGTTTTTGATGATGCCATTTAGATAAAAATTTCAAATTTTGGGATTAAGTAAGGTCAAGAGGTACTTCTTTTTTGAAATATTTTCAACTTCCTGTCACTTCCGGTTTAACCGGAAGTTGGTATCAACTTGCTTATTTTAAATGGAACACCCTGTATTTTATGCTATTTTTAGATTCTACGGAGAATTTTAATGCTATTTTATGTAGCATGTCCTATACCTAGGTTCAAGCATTCTTAAGATATTTGACCTTGAACCGAAAATGAGCCTTCGGGGTATCAAATTTTAAAATCTCATATTTTTGATATAATCTTCATATTTTTTTAATCTTAATTTTTTTTGAATTTGATTTTTATAATCTTCATATTTTGCAAACGTTTTTTTAAATCTATAAAATAATCTTAGGTTTCATTTTTGAAATAATTTTTTTTAATGTATTTGCTTAAAATTTGTCTATTTTTATCAAAACAGAAGATTCAAACGAACTTTGTTTTGGCAAGGTTAAATTCAAAAAAGAAACCAGTGACAAAACAGGATAACGTAATAAACACACATTTTCAAAGCCGCTGAGCGAACATTATATGCACTCTTATTCCTTCCAAAACGTACAAGCCAGCCTTGAGACCTGGTGATGACGTCCGACGAGTAGAATTTTGCGAATTCATGTTTTTGAAAATTCAAGAGGACCCTCAATTCCTTTCAAAAATATTTTGGACCGATGAAGCGAAATTTTCTAGAGAAGGAATAACAAATAGAAGAAACGAACATTTCTGGGCAGCTGAAAATCCGCACGCTTTACGCGAAACGCGTTCTCAAGTGAGGTTTAGCTTCAATGTTTTCGGTATGGTATTAAATGATCAGGTGCGGTACTGTATTTATGAAGACAATTTAAACAGTGATAAGTATTTGGAAATTCTACGAGGGACGGTTTCTGAATTTATAGAAGAAATTCCTATTGGTGGGCTGCAAATCTATTGGTATTAATTAGATGAGGCACCAGCACATAATTCCGCTGCAGTTTATCACCAATTATCTCGAATTTTTGAAGATCGCTGGATTGGTCCCAATGGCCCTTGGAGATGGCGCCCGCGATCGCCTGATTTAACATCCCTAGACTTTTATTTATGGGGATTTATCAAAGGTAAAGTTTATGCTCCCCCAGTAAATAACCGACAAGATTTACTGGACAGGATACGACCAGCTTTTGCCGAATTAGAAAACGTACAAATTCAACGGGTCACAGCAACTGTACAAAGAAGAATTGAAATGTGTCTTCAAAAAAACGGACAGCATATAGAACATTTGTTATAATTCAATTTTATTATTTTATTTATTTATTGTTGATTGTTACATTGCTATAATTTTTAAGTTCACTAAAACAAGTTTAGAACAGTCTCGAACTTAGTAGATATGGTTAAAAATAATGTAAACAATTTATTACATTTTTTATAACTTTAACTTTTCCGAAACGAAAAAATTTCGTTTCAATCCTCTTCAATTTTCTCTTGTTCATTGGCGATAAATGAGGATGTTTTTCATTAAAAACATGGCACGTTTTCTGCAATATTTTGTAACATTCTCCGCGAATATAAAATAAATTGAGAATATCAGCTTATGAGTGTTATTTTATTTTAATTTAAAAGTTTCAAAACAGCTGTCAAGTTGAAAAGAAAAGCACAACAATTGTTTTTCTATGGCTTACTACGGGAAGGTGTAAGCATTTAGCAAATACATATGATAGTTTAATAAAAACCTGATTATTTCGAAAATGGTTACGAATAGGTATAGGGAACCTTAATACAGTTCGATAGAAAAATAAATTCTACATTTGATAGTGCATAAAGTTATAGGGTGCCCGTTTAAGAAAACGGACTTTAGCGGCTTTGAAAATGTGAATGTTTGTCGCTGAATTTAGGACACTCTGTATAAAAATAGACATTTCAATAAAAAAATAGAAACCTAAGATTATTTACCGATCGTCTGCAAAATTTGAAGATTATATCTTCAAAACTTACAAAAATATGAGATTTTAAAATTTGGTACCCCCAAGGCTCATTTTTGGTTCAAGGTCAAGTATCTTAAGAACGCTTGAACCTAGGTATAGGACATGCTACATAAAATAGCATTAAAATTCTCCGTAGAATTCAAAAATATCATAAAATACAGGGTGTTCCATTTAAAATAAGCAAGTTGATACCAACTTCCGGTTAAATCGGAAGTGACAGGAAGTTGAAAAAATTTAAAAAAACGTACCCCTTGACCTTACCTTAATCCCAAAATTTGAAATTTTTATCTAAATGGCATCATCAAAAACTTTTATTGAACAGGTTGCGTGAATAACCCTGTATATATATATATATATATATATATATATATATATATATATGTATATATATGTTGATTTTTACTCCTTCACGGATGGAAAAATACAATGTGTTTTCATTCCGAGTGTACATCTGTTCACTACTGTCGTTCTGAAAAGAACGACAGAAAGAATATATATATAAATACATATATATATAAATACATATATATATATATATATATATATATATATATATATATATATATATATATATATATATATATATATATATATATATATATATATATATATATATATATATATATATATATATATATATATATATATATATATATATATATATATATATATATATATATATATATATATATATATATATATATATATATATATATATATATATATATATATATATATATATATATATATATATATATATATATATATATATATATATATATATATATATATATATATATATATATATATATATATATATATAGTGAAGGCAAACTAATTGGAAACGATAACTTACGAAAATCTGATTCGTTGCTAGTAAGAAATTGGTTTAAGACATTTCGAATATTACAAGCATTGTATTGTTAGGGTATACATCTATTATTATTAAACAACCTTATTAAGTTTGAAAAATAATTTATTCATTACAAAATTCCAAGAACACTACATTTTTAAGCGACAAACTAATTGGAAACGTATTTCTGGATCAACATTTTTTAATAAGTACGCCCACTTTAAAATTAGAAATCAACATTTTCTAACAAGAATGTCTGAAACTATGGGTTCGCGAAAAAGTTGTAACGAAAATTAAAGACAAATCATTATTAATCTTCATAGGAAAGGCTATTCGTTTCAAAATATTGCAAAAATGGTTAATCGTTCCAAAAAGGCGGTGTTTAACGCTGTTCATCGTGTTAGGACATGTATCCACTAGAACTTTTCCTAGAAAGCGACGACCGAGAAAAACACTATGGAAATAGATCGTCGATTTATTCGCATTTCTAAGGCAGACACTTACGAATCAGCATTTGATATTTGGAAATAAATTTTTGCTAAACATTCAAGGGAATTTAGTGTTGGAAGTGTTCGTAATCGTTTGAACGAGGCATAACCTTTTTGCAGTGTACCAAGGAAGAAGTCTCACCTTTCTAAAGTGAATCGAAGGAGCCGTTTGAAATTTGTTAGAAATCACCTTCCTTGGAACGTCCAACGGTTGTGATGGAAAACGTACCAAGGAAGAAGTCTCACCTTTCTAAAGTGAATCGAAGGAGCCGTTTGAAATTTGTTAGAAATCACCTTCCTTGGAACGTCCAACGGTTGTGATGGAAAACGTTTTGTTTGGCGTTGACCAAATAAAGAAATTGACCCGCGCTGAAATTTGGTGGTTGTTGTATCATGGTATCAGGCTGCTTTTCTTGGAATGGTGTTAGCCCTCTTTGTATAATAACTAGATCAGTATGAATACGTTAACATACTGGAAAATGTGATGCAACCATATGCAGAAGAAAATTTATCAGTACTTTGTAAAATCCAAAGCACTTTGAAAGTAATTGAAGCCAATGGATATCCAACTAAATACTAGGTACTCGATTGAGTCAAAAACTTATAAGTTGTTAGAAAATGTTGATTCAGAAATAACTTTCCAATTAGTTTGGCTCTTAAAAATGTAATGTTCTTCGAATTTTAATGAATAAATTATTTTTGAAACTTAATAAGGTTATTTAATGCGATAATAATCGATAAAGACCCTAACATTAGCAACAATGATTATAATATTCGAAATATCTTAAACCAATTTTTTACTAGCAACGGTTCAGATTTTCGTAAGTTTAATCAAAGGCCCTTGCAACAGACAAATATGTCTGTTATTATTATGTCTAAAATAAGTTACATTAATTTATTCTATTTTCTGAAAATTTAGGCACATATTACTTGATCTTGCTTAGATTTAATGTATTTTTTCGTTTATAGAGCAAAAATAGGGAAGATAATCAAAATTTACTAAAAAAAAAGTTTTCTTTGAGCTAGGGTGTTATGATTTCAGATCTAAACAATTTTTTTCAATAACATTAACTAATTAACTAACTTTTATCAAAAACAAATTTCTCTGAAATATAAAAAAATTCTTGCTGTTGCACATTTTATAAGCTTGGTCTTTAAGGGATCTGCAGCCCCATAGCGCCCCCCCCCCCTGATTGCACCACTGCTGTTTTGATGTGTTGCTTGCGATGGCAGATCACGTTATGATTCAGCAAAATAAAGTGGTTAATATAAAATATATGGCAAAAGTTTTATAATGGGAATACAAAACGAAATAATTTTAATTTCCTCCAATTTATGTCTTGAAATCTACTTATTTAAGTCCTCGACTGTTCCGGCTCGATCTTTTATACTCGAGCTCGTAAAGCGTATTGTTCTGCGGTCACATAAAGCACATATATCCTTTATTAATATCATTTCGCCCTTCTCTTATGGTGGTAATAACAAGCATAATTTCATTGATTGTCAAACGCAGAGAGACATCGGGACGCTTTTGTAAAGATTTCGAGATAGGAGGGCTATAACTGAGTTCCTTCGATATAAGAATAGTAGCTAGATACCTGTTTTCCCACGTATAGGAGAATATAGAAGAACACAAAATGTTTTTATGAGTTAAAAAGGATTATTGTTTTTGTAGTATGTTTGGAATATTAGTATTTAGTAAAACTAAAAGCTTAGCTACAGTAAATGCTGATTTTCACTATGCCAATTCCTGGTATTGTGATAGCTGATTTATGACTTAAACCCAGCTCGTGATTATTTGTTCTTAAAGAACCAGTTTTATCAACTTCAACCGTACCAAGAACATTAATCTTAATTTCTTCATTTATAATAAATCTGCCTTCCGCCTTTTGATTTCCTTCTTGATGTCTAAAACGATTCTCGAGATATGGAAAATACTGATGGACTGGATGTTGCTGGTCGGGGTATCTCTGAGCATACAACTCATCAGCATTCCTTAAATATTTATTAATAACATATCCACTTTTTCACTTTGAATATACATTATTTTGACTTTTGAAAACAAAAATAGTACTGAAAATCAAGAAAAATAAGGAAATCTTATGTCTATTCAGAAAGAATAGGTAAGTGCCACTGTCAAATCAAAAAATCCTACTTAATATCGAGCATGGCTATCCATGGCACACTTGATAAAAGTAAATAATTGATTATCGAGTATTTTTCTTAGTAATATTTAATTTATTATTTAATTATTAATATATATATATATATATATATATATATATATATATATATATATATATATATATTTACATCTTTTTGTAAATTGACTAATTTGTCTTTGACATTTATTAAGACATTGCTTGTTTAACTAAATTTAAGAGAGGAAAAGTGTTTAGGCAGTAAAATATCCCAAGATACCGTATGTCCTTCAATTTGTTACTTAGTTTATTGTTAACTTTCTGGTTTTTTATTAAAACCCCGTATCTTCCAATATGGTTACCTATCAAACATAAAAAACCAAAAATCCTTTCGGTATGTTTAATCAATGATCTTAACACCATTTCACGGCACATCATCAGATATACAAAATAAATTTGTAAATAAGTTTAATTTTTCCGAAACCTTATGGTCACACAAGACACATATTTTTTGGTGCTAAAGAAAGATTTCTAAGTAAATGAGAAAATTCTGGTATGCCAGTTAATTTTATCAATAAAATAAGAGAAAATAAATAACCGCATTGAGACTTTAAAAAAATAGAGAAAAACTGCTAAAAGTTCTCAAAATGAACTTTTTAAGTCTAATTTAATTCTGAAAGTATTCCAAGATTTATTGTGCAGTATTGTTACTTATGACCAGCAGTGTATTTCATATTAGCATTTCTCTTTTTTTAATTATTATTTATCGATTAAAAGAACGTAAATGTTTCCACCTTCGGATTTTTTAAAACATTCAAATGTATCCTCTTCAAGATACCCCTTTTTCGAAATTAGAGCAAGCCTAATACATATACACTTACATACTACATGACTCTTAACCACATTACAGAGCCGTAGCCCGAACTAAATTTTTGACAGGGCCCATTTTCTTTGTGCTATGACTGATTTTTCATATTTTTTCCAATATACACATTTTAATGTGTAAGAAAACTTTTTAATAGGGCTCAGCCCTGACCAGCCCCTCCTCTAGCTACGGCCCTGTCACATTACCTTCTTTTGCATGCGCAGTTAGGAAAAAATGTTGGTTATTTAAAATATGATCAGGATAACTAAAAAATATATTCACAAAAAATTCGATCTACAAAAGAAACTCACTATTACTAATTTCAATAGCTCGATACTAAATTAATATTAACCTCCATATAAATTATATACTTCTAGTGTGCTAAAGTATGATTTAACAGTCTCCTTATTAAGAGATAAACGTTTAAGGCTGCTTAAATATCCTCTTGTTTTTGTCACTAACACTCCATTTGAAGTAAACTGGAAAACTCCGTAGGAGGCTGGTTTCTAAATTCCTTCAATATTTCAAGTGCGAATAACGGCAGTTTGCAAAATATTTCCAATCCCAAAATTAAATTAGAAAAATGTTCTCATTATCTCATTCCCATTTGGCGCATTAATAGGTATTTATGATTTTCAGGTTTACCACCTAATCACTATATGTTCGGACGATGTACGAAACGTTAAAAAACATATTTATGTTTCATTTAAACTCTTTTTTGTCTTCCTGATTAAAAAATCGAGTCACACACTAGTTTTATTCTTTACCTACGGCTGTAAGTGAATGCCAAAATATGATAAATCGTAGTCTTTAAAGAATTTAAAACATAGGAGCCTAAATGAAGTCTGATTTTTATAAATACCTTTTTTACTTTCCTTATAAAAGGGAATTATTTTAATCGTAAAAAAATCACCCTCCGAGATTTTTCCGTCGGTCTGTCTGTCTGTCTGTCGATTTGTCGGTCTGTCTGTTCGCGGCAAAGCTAAAAAACTACTTACCGATTGATTTAAAATTTTGGTCAAAAACTAAGGGTCATATGGAGATGACCTGGTAACATTTTGGTAAAAATGTAATATGGCAAAACGAAATGGCGGCCTAGTGAATTAAGAAAGTTTTTATTCACTTTACCTCAAATTTTGCAATAAACTAAAGTATTACATAACATGTTAAAAAAATGAAGGTAAAAAAATCTTCTTTCCAATTGACTGTAAATTTTGGAGAAAAATTAAATATATAAGGATAAACTGGTACGAATTCAACATGACGTAACAAAATTGCAATACGTGCCATAGGTAGAAACTGGTAGAATATCGGTAGGGATTTAATATATTGAAACAAAATGGGGTCCAATAAAAATGTTTGATAAGACAGTATATATGTAGAACGGAAGCTTTCACGGCTTTGGTCAATTAAGAAATCGTGGTTCTTGGGATTAGACCATGTCAAATTGGAATTACTATCCGACGTTTCGTCTTCGATTGCACGAGGCATCTTCAGGGATTTTTACTCCACGAGATATGAATTTAGGCGAGCTTTTATACCCGTGCTCACCGAACCGTGACCCTGTGTTAAGATCGGTTTCCACGTGTGATGTAGACCGTAACCCGTATCTCTATTGAAATTTTTTGTATGTTTAAATATTTCAACAGATTCTCTTTTCTTTTATAAAAACCTGGAACCGATGCTAGAACCTTGGTTTCCTTTACATTTATGAAATGGCCAGTATTATGCTGGTATTCAGCTACAGCAGATTGAACAATTTGTTTCTTTTTAATACATCGTTCATGTTCCTTAAGTCTAGTTGATATTGAGCGTCCTGTTTCTCCCACATACACTTCTCCACAGGAGCAAGGAATTTTATACACTCCTTCTGTTTGGAAAGGTACAAGATCTTTCGGGGATCGCAAGCATTGTCCCATCTTCTTATGTGTATTGAAGATTGTACGTATGTTAGACCGCCGAAGAAATCGTCCTATTTTGTCTGTAGTGCCGTGTACGTAGGGAAGAACAACACTACCTAATGGTGGCTCTTTATCATTCTCCTTTAGCGGAGTTGGTTTACTATGTCTTTTAATTGAGCGCATAATATCTTCAGTGCAATAGCCATTCCCTCTGAGAGCTTCGGACAGTTTCGATGTTTCCGATGTTAAAGAATCTTGATCAGAAATCGAAATAGCTCTGAATACTAGTGAGTTAATAACCGATTTCTTTTGTGCTGGATGGTGATGAGAATTTGCGTTTAAGTATCTATTTGTATGCGTCGGTTTTCTATGCAGAGAATGTCCTAATGTACCATTTTCCTTCCTTTGAACACTACATCTAGAAAGGGAATTTTTCCATTAGATTCAATTCCATCGTGAATTTGATATTATGATGTTGCTGATAAGATGGTCCCGAAATATGAGGAGATTATCCTGTCCACGAGGCCAAACAACAAAAGTATCATCTACATATCTAAACCAGTGCTTCGGTTTTAGTGGAGCGGATGTTAGAGCAATATCCTCAAAGGCTTCCATAAAGATATTCGCTACCACAGGTGATAGAGGAGATCCCATAGCTGCCCCTGAAGTTTGCTCATAAAAAGTTCCTCGAAAAATAAAATAAATAGATGTAAGACAAGCTTCCACTAGGTCTATTAAGTTCTTATCAAGATTATTGTTATCCAGTATGTCTGATATAATGGAAATTAAATCGTTGACAGGAACATTTGTATAAAGTGATTCTACATCTAAACTGACCAAAATATCTTCGGGATCCAATTGGATGGTCTTGAGTTTTTCCACGAAATGTGCAGAGTTTTTAATAAAAGAATCTGTTTTTCCAGTAAATGGATTAAGGAAATTTGAAAGATATTTACCTAGTTTGTATGTGTGCGAGTCTATTGCACTGACGATCGGTCGAAGCGGTACTTTGTCCTTGTGTATCTTCGGTAGACCGTAGAATCTGGGAGTCTTATAAGTGTTGTTGTCCAAAAGTTGAGTAACCTTTTCCACATATTCTGTTCTGTTCATGACGACTGTGGCGTTGCCTTTATCTGCTGGAAGTACCAGAATGTTTGCGTCTTCATTTAAGGTCTTCATTGCTGTTTTTTCGGCTGCGGAGAGGTTCGATTTCGGTGGGTTTGAGTTTTTAATGATCTACGCTGTCTCATATCTGATTTCATCGGCTTGTTCCACTGGTAATCTTCTGATTGCTGCATCAGCAGAAGATACTATGTCTTCTGCGGGAATGATACTCGGCGCTATTGCGAAGTTTTGGCCCTTGGAAAGGACGGAAAGTTCCAATTTGATCAATACATCCAGTCTACCACCACCAACGAAAAAAATTACTAAAACCAAGCAGCTCCAAGACTCCCAGGTTCTACGGTCTTCCGAAGATACACAAGGACAACGTACCACTTCGACCAATCGTCAGTGCAATAGACTCGCCCACATACAAACTAGGTAAAAATCTTTAAAATTTTCTTAATCGATTTACTGGAAAAACAGATTCTTTTATTAAAAACTCTGCACATTTCGTAGAAAAACTCAAGACCATCCAGTTGGATCCCGAAGATATTTTGGTCAGTTTCGATGTAGAATCACTTTACACAAATGTTCCTGTCAACGACTCAATTTTCATTATATCAGACATACTGGATAACAATAATCTTGATAAGAACTTAATAGACCTAGTGGAAGTTTGACTTACATCTACTTATTTCATTTTTCAAGGAACTTTTTATGAGCAAACTTCAGGGGCAGCTATGGGATCTCCTGTATCACCTGTGGTAGCGAATATCTTTATGGAAGTCTTTGAGGATATTGCTCTAACATCCTCTCCACTAAAACCCGAGCACTGGTTTAGATATGTAGATGATACTTTTGTTGTTTGGCCTCATGGACAGGATAATCTCCTTATATTTCTGGACCACCTTAATCAGCAACATCATAATATCAAATTCACGATGGAATTGAATCCAATGGAACAATTCCCTTTCTAGGTGTATGTGTTCAAAGGAAGGAAAATGGTACATTAGGACATTCTGTGTATAGAAAACCGACGCATACAAATAGATACTTAAACGTAAATTCTCATCACCATCCAGCACAAAAGAAATCGGTTATTAACTCACTAGTATTCAGAGCTATTTCGATTTCTGATCAGAATTCTTTAACATCGGAAACATCGAAACTGACCTAAGCTCTCAGAGGGAATGACTATTGCACTGAAGATATTACGCGTTCAATTAAAAGACGTAGTAAACCAACTCCGCCAAAGGAGAATGATAAAGAGCCACCATTAGGTAGTGTTGTTCTTTCCTACGTACATGGCACTACAGACAAAATAGGACGATTACTTCGGCGGTCTAACATACGTACAATCTTCTATACACATAAGAAGATTGGATAATGCTTGCGATCCCCGAAAGATCTTGTACCTTTCCAAACAGAAGGAGTATATAAAATTCCTTGCTCCTGTGGAGAAGTGCATGTGGGAGAAACGAGACGCTCAATATCAACTAGACTTAAGGAACATGAACGATGTATTAAAAAGAAACAAATTGTTCAATCTGCTGTAGCTGAACACCAGCATAACACTTGGCCATTTCGTAAATGTAAAGGAAACCAAGGTTCTAGCATCGGTTCCAGGTTTTTATAAACGAAAAGTTAGAGAATTTATTGAAATATTTAAACGTACAAAAAATTTCAATAGAGATACGGGCTACGGTCTACATCACACGTGGAAATCGATCTTAACACAGGGTCACGGTTCGGCGAGCACAAGTCGGGTATAAGAGCCCGCCTAAATCTCTTCGAGCTCAGTCAGTGTTTAGATCTCGTGGAGTAAAGATCCCTGAAGATGTCTCGTGCAATCGAAGGCGAAACGTCGAATAGTAATTCCAATTTGACACGGTCTAATCCCAAGAACCATGATTTCTTAACAGTATATATGTGTTCCTAATTAACTATGTACTAAACAAATTTCTAATAAAAGGAAACCTTTACACACAACACTATTTCTAATAAAAGGAAATATTCATAATGAGGGTTATTCCAGGTAAAGGAAATTTAGAGATTTTTATTATTTAACAATAGAATTTTATTTATTTATTTATTTATTTACGGATATACCATTTTACATAAGAAATAATAAACAGTAAAGCATTGCGTTAATTAATTACTAAAACTAATTACAATAAGAAATACTACCACAAAAATTCTAATTATTAATGACATTTAAGAATATAATAATCTCTACGTCTATGATGTCAGACGTCTCACGGCACTTTTAAAGGTACTAACTGAGCCATGGATTGGCAGATTATACTTATTAAAATTACGTTGCATTCTATTAATTGGGCTATGCAAGCCATAATTTCGGGTGACGTTTTCTGTGTAAAATAAAAAATTGGAACGGGTTCGATGTAGGGCATGTAAAGATATTTTACTTAGTAAATAAGAACAGTCAACATGCCCATTAATTAATTTGAACAAAAAACACATATCGGCCTGCAACCTCCTGCCCTGAAGTGAACACATACCCAAAATACTAAGAACACGGTTGTAATTTGAATGAATATCAATTTGGGGTATTCCCAGCATAAAACTACATATTCGTAAAAATTTTTTTTGAACATTTTCTATTTGATTGATATGAATCTCATAAAAAGGAGACCACACCGGACTTGCATATTCCAGAATCGATCTTAAGTACGAACAATACAATAATTTCATGACATGACATGAGAAATCAGTACTAAATCTAGAAATATAACCCAAAGACCTAGATGCTCGCTGTATCACACTCATGATATGGTCATTAAAAGTTAATCTACAATCAAACAAAACACCAACCTCATGAACTCTTTCAAGTGTAGTGCCATTTATGATGTAATCAAATTGAATAGAATTACGTGATTTTGAGAAGGTAATGCATGAACATTTATTTGTATTTAAACTTAAACCATTTAAATTCGACCAGTGAACAAATAAGGTCACCTCTGACTGCAAACATTGGCAATCCAGAGAAGTAGATGTGTATTTAAATATTTTAAGGTCGTCAGCATACATAAGAAAAGAACTATGTGGTAAAAAGAATCTTAAATCGTTAACAAACAAAATAAATAATATGGGTCCACAATGGGAGCCTTGCGGGACGCCTGACGGTACTAAAATTTGATTTGATATAAAATTATTAATTCTAATACTTTGCGTCCGCCCAGTTAAAAAACTACTTAGCCATCTAAGAATGTGATCACCTAGCCCTAGTGCCTTAAGTTTAGCCAGTAATAGACCATGATTCACCCTATCGGACGCCTTCGAGAAATCGGTATAAATAACATCAACTTGATATCCCCTCTCGAAAGCGTTCAGCAAGTGGTTCACATAAGTTAATAGATTAGCTAGGGTAGACCGCAGCAGGCTGAAAACCAAATTGTTCATCCATAATTACATTTACAGCGCCAAGACAGCGAAGAAGACACCAATGAATCAAACAACTTTGGAATGGTTGACTGGATACAGATGCCTCTGTAATTTATAACGTCGCTGTGATTACCAGATTTAAAAATAGGAGTAATGTATGAATGCTTCCAGAATTCAGGAAATACTCCAGAATTCAGCGAAAGATTAAAAAGAAAGTGTAGTGGTTTACTTAATGTGCAGACACATTTATTTAACAAGATAGGGGGTACCCCATCGGGACCAGAGGATGTTTTCGGATTAGATGATATTATTTTATGAAATATGTCAATTAAATCTATCTTTACTTCATTTAAATTAAGTACCTGAGAAAGGGTAGGATAGTATTCAGGTATTTCATAAGAGGCATCTGTATACACGGTTGAGAAATAATCGGCAAATAAATTTGCCGTTTCTTCACCATTATTGCTTGCTCTGTTATCAAAGTACATACAGTTTGGATATCCGTTTGATTGTTTAAAATTATTAACATGTTTCCAGAATTCATTTGGGTTATTAATTAAATTTGATTCCATTCTGTGCACGTAAGATTGATAACACTCCTCTCTAAGCCGCGAAAACAGCACATTTTTGGGGACTGTTTTAAAATTTTATGATAAATTGCCATTTCTCAGTATAAAAGGTATATAAGCAATCCTATACTATCAATCCGAAAAAGAAACACGATCACTAATTTGCATTAATAATTAATGCATATAAATACGAAAACGTTCAGCGTCTTTTATTTCGGCATAACTTGAATCCCGAATAACTTTATATCGCGATCCTTGATTAAATAATCCGCATTTCTCTTTTGTTGGCTGACCAAAAATTTATTACCCTGTTTTTTAGAAAGCTAACATAATTTTTAAGTGTATGCCCGCCGCCTCTTTACAGTTTTTTATTACGGATATTTGGGGTACGGCACGGTGTAAGTTTACAAGGAATTAAAATTGTCGACATTTTTATTGTGTGGCGTCCTTCTTTATTACATTCGGGTTTTATTGTTAAATATTATTTTCGTGTACGCAGATCAAAATAATTTAATTTTAAATATAAAACGCAAAGAAGTGGTTTATAGAGTTAGAAATGAGGCATAAGAATTTGTGATCCCATGGTCATACCAACTTTACATTAAATAAGCTGACCATTCGTCCTGTATTTTACAGGGTTGTCCTTTCTTTCTTTTTATCTGCTATCCTGCATTGTGAGCGTACTGTAAAACGTCCTGTATTTTGTTCTTTATGATAAAATATTGGTGTGGTATTGTTTTTATCGCTTTAAATCTCGAGGTAGCCAAATGTGTTTTGGTTGCGGCGTACCGACGTTGCCAAATGATTTGTTTGATTACAGCACAGATTAAAATAATGTGAAAATAAATACTAAAAATCTAAAGCCTTTGGCCTTGGCTGAGCAGGTCAGAGACCTTCAGCGGAGCTTAAATCAAACATAACTGAAGAACATAGATCCACCACACACCACCGCCTACCCCATTTCTTTGTCTTACCATGCTCCACTCCACGTATCTGACTTAAATTTGTTGACAATCAGGTTTCCCTTTTCTCTTCTTCTATTACTGTAATAGAAGCAGATAAAGATACAGTTCTAGAAGTTGCTAATGAGATTGATAATTTAAAAATTAAATTGAAAAGGGAAAACAACACATTTTTCCTATAAGTTTTAAAAAATGATTTGGAATTGGAATAAAATGAAGGAATGTCAAAATGTATTACATAAATACTTATGACTACCTGGATAAGTTGTCTGTTCATTTTTCACCTTTTAAAGGCTTAAAGTAAGTTATGATAAATAAAGAAATCGGTAAAGAGTGAGTCTATTAATGAAAATGAGCTTTTTGATGAAGTAAGTTACCTTCAGCAAATTTTGTCCAAGACAAAGGTATATATATATATATATATATATATATATATATATATATATATATATATATTTATAAGAACAGTTTTGCTGACGTTTCGCCAAAATCACATTTGGCATTTTCGAAGCTTTCTTTCTCGCGTTCGAATGGAGTCTCTATTCGAACGCGAGAAAGAAAGCCTCGAAAATGCCAAATGTGATTTTGGCGAGACGTCAGCAAAACTCAGTCTCTATTCGAACGCGAGAAAGAAAGCTTCGAAAATGCCAAATGTGATTTTGGCGAAACGTCAGCAAAACTGTTCTTTTCAGAACGACAGTAGTGAACGGATGTACACCCGGAATGAAAACACATTGTATTTTTCCATCTGTGAAGGAGTAAAAATCGACATATATATATATATATATATATATATATATATATATATATATACTAAATGCCAAAAATAAGATAACAGCCATAAACGTTTGGGCAATACCTTCGCTTACTTACACTGCTGGAATCCTTAAATGGTCTAAAACAGATCTCCAACGATTAGACCGCTAAGTGCGAACACTCTTCACCAAGCGTGGTATGCTCCACCCCAACTCGGCAACAGAGAGACTGTACTTACCCAGAAAGAGAGGGGGACGCGGATTAGCGAGCATAAAAACCGTCACTCTGAAGGAGAAAAATAATTTGACAAGGTACTTCCTGACAAATAACTCACCATTCCACCGGCGGATCGTGGTCTGGGATAGAGAATACACCACGCTCAATCTTGCAAACCTCGAAGAACCTGAAAGGGAAGAAAGCCAACAGGAGAATCTAAGAGCTAGTTGGCGAAGTAAAGCTCATCACGGAAGATTCTCTTCAAGCCTGCACCGACCAGAAGTGGATAAAACCAAATCCAATACTTACCTTACTTCGGGATATCTTTTCCCAGAAATGGAAGGGGCTCTACTGGCTATACAAGATCAAGTTGTTCCAACCAGAAATTACGCACCGTTCATCATGAAGCAGCAAGTGGACAACACAAAATGCAGAGTATGTAACGCGGCCGAGGAAACTGTGCAACACCTGTCAGGGGGATGCACACCACCAGCCTCCACTAGGTATCTAGAGAGGCATAACAACATGGGAAAAGTTGTTCATCAGTTACTTGGCCTCAAGTGGGGAATCTTAATGGATTTTGTAGAACACCACAGACACACACCACGACCTATAACCGAGAATGACCAAGCAAAAATTTACTGGGACATTCCCATAATAACTGACAGGACAGTGGAACACAACCGGCCGGACGTAGTAATGTGGAACAAAGCGGACAAAACTGCGGTAATCATAGACTTTGCTGTGCCTCTGGATCACAACATGTCGCAAACATACACGACAAAAGTAAATAATTATACAGCCCTTGCGATAGAAATGAAACTCATGTGGGATCTCGATAGCGTCAAAATTATGCCTTTAATAGTTAGCACTAATGGGCTCGAACACGTCAATACCATCAGACACCTGGAAGAACTCGACCTACCCGACACAGCCATCCTGTGGATGCAAAAAGCAACAATATTGGGTACGGTTGCAATAATCAGGCAAATAATCTTCCCGCACTGACAACTGTGAGTGTCCTTGGCTGAGACCCGGACACCCACAGAAACAAAAACATCCACAATTGTGTGAAATAAAAAAAAAAAAAATACATATATATATATATAAATATATATATATATATATATATAGGGTGGTTCATGAGGAAATGTCAATACTTCAGGTACGTATTCAGGACCAAAAAATAAACATAAAAGTTTATATAAATAAGTGTCGGCAAGGCCTTAGTTCTCGAGATACAGGGTGTTAAAGTTTTTATTTAATTTTCCTATTTTTTAAATAAAATCTATGATAATGTAAATAATGGAGTGAAAATTGATATACGGGGGTTTTTTGGTATGACAAATTCGAATCTAATATTAGTATTGCTCTTACTTGTAGGGAGCGCCACCTATATGTCTTTCTACTTCTTCGAACAATCACAACTTTTTGGTACAGTCTTGTATTACATTTTTGAGCAACACAAATTATTCCCTTGCCATTTCTACGTCAAAAAGTTATACCTGTTAAAAGTGGATACGAGCAACCGTTTTCGAGATATTTGGATTTAAAACAGTTTCGGCGCCTGTGATTTTTTTTATCAAATTCACATAAAGGATGCATGTATTGTAAAAAAATAGAAGTGTGCCTTGCCTGACAGAACAACTGCCGGTTGGTGTTCTCATCGTTTTTCCTATTACTTAGCAATAGTAATGTCAGTTAATAATAAGATCAAATTTTGTCACTGTCAATTTCTGTTCATAACTTTTAATTTATTAAATTAAAATTAAACTTTAATAGTTATCTGACAATAATCATTTAAGAAACTTTAGATCTAAATACGTCATTATGCCTGTGATATTCTCGCATCGTGAATATGCAGATATGATATTCGTCTATGGCTTCTGCATTGGGGTCGCAATTCAAGCAGTCGCGGAGTACCAGCGTCGTTTTCCAGATAGAAGGGTGCCAGATAGAAGAGTTTTTCAACAAGTTTTCACTACTGCTGAGGGAAAAAAATCGCAGAAGTTGAGTCTAAAATGGAATCTCAAATTATTAAAAATAAATGAACTAGTTTAAAACAAACAACACTTGATAATTATTTTAAATAGAAACTTTTTTTAAAGTAGAACTGCATCAAATTGTATATGTAGGTAGTATAATATTTTACATTAGGTAGTACATTTTTATTGTATGCATATATGTATGTAAAAGATGTTGGTGTATACGTAGTAACAATTATATTAAGAATTTGTACTAAACATATTATTATTTTACTTAAAAATAAAATATTTTTTTAAATAAAATTACACTGGTATTTAATTTGTTCACTCCCTACAACGGACAGTGTCTGTGGCATGGCTACTGTCCGTTGAGAGGTTTCACTGTATATTCATTTTAACTTATAATGCAGTGAGAGGTTTTATAAAGAAATCTGCAAAAATGTTGAGCTAATAATAAAAGTCCATAGCTCAGAAAAAATTTATAAAAGTATATGTTTTAGAAATTTATATAAAGGCACCAGTGAATTCCGGGAGGCATGGTAAGCAACCATTTACAACCTGTATAATTTTCTGTGAATTTTGAAAAATACCTGATATGTCCTGTATTGTGTCACAAAAAATATGGTCACCCTATCTTTGAAGTCTTATACACTGTAGGCCAAATTAAAATAGGTGTGAAGTTAGCAATGAACTTCCAGCAACGCTTCCGTCGCTAGGCATCGAATTCTCCAGCCACGTTTCTGTTGATATACATGAGACACAAGTTAGTGAAGCGGCAATCACATGTAATATACATTATAAACTGGGGAGGAAGGTGGGGTGATAAAAAGGGTACATGGGCAAGTTTGAAATAAACAACAAAATTTCGCAACTATATTAGAACAAGGGTTTTATTTAACAAAACCTATATTCTTAGGTAAACCTGTCTCGTTAGCGTTAGGTTAGCCCAGGTTCGTTAATATATATATATATATATATATATATATATATATATATATATATATATGTATAATGTGTTTTCATTCCGGGTGTACATCCTTTCACTACTGTCGTTCTGAAAAGAACAGTTTTATGACGTTTCGCCAAAATCACATTTGGCATTTTCGAAGCTTTCTTTCTCGCGTCCGAATAGAGACTGAAGTGTTGGTGACTGCGACGCTTCCTTTTATACCCCCACTCGGGGCCGAAGGTTATATCTGCGCAGGCGTTGGTCGTTATTTATGTTTTCCGGATGGTGCTGTTGTTGTTGCGCTAATTGCGCTTGAGTTTTTGCGATTTTAGATTTGTCTATTATTGTCTTCCATACTGTTGGTAGTTTTAATGATTCGTCCCTTTTATTTAAATCACCTTGCTTTTCAATTTCTATAGCTTCTCGGATTATTCTGGTCTTATAATATTCTATATTGGCAATCTCCCTACACCCATCGAAATTTATTTTATGGCCGGTTTCCTGATGATGTAGGAATAAAGCTAAGGTTGTTTGTTTATTTCTGATGCTGAGTTTATGCTCTTCCACTCTTGCTGATATTCGCCTGTTAGTTTGCCCTACGTACAACTTTTCACAGTCCTGGCACGGAATACTGTACAGGGTGGGCCAAATTGGACACTTTTAAAGGGAAACTCCCTTTTCTAGAGGAGATAGGCAAAAAGTAATGTCGGTGTCTGGGGCTCAATTTTGACAAAAAACATAGTGGTGGAAACCGCACATCGATATCTCTTACCGTTTCAGAGTTACAGGGTGTTTTTCGAAAATGTGCATTTTTAACAAGTAGCTGTAATTTTTTTCCTATTGATTTTTTTTTGTTTCTGTAAAAACATTTTCAAAGCAACTTTTTACGTAGAATTTAATGGTTTTAGAATAATTTAAAAAAAATTAATAGTTTAATAGGTATAAGCAAAAAAAAAATTTTTTTATATGGTACACCCTGTATATTATTGAATAATTGAAAAGAGCTTAAAATTACCTTTCCGAAAACATAGCACACTTGATATTTTGCTCAAGTTCTCTTTGAAATAGAGAGTTTTTTATAGTTTACTCATTTTAAACCAAGTAGGCTTTGGACGCACGCGGCCTTAAATAAGAAACAATTGCGTAAGTAGTTGTCAAATTGTTATTTTAGCCATTTTGGCTGTATCGACGATCGACGCTTTGTTTTAGTTTAGGCCGGTTTAGGCTTTTAATTAAATTTAAAATGGAATTTGACAATTATGAAAAATGGGATATGATAGTGTGTTTTATAGAAGCCGGACAGAATGCACAGGTAGCAAGTAATTTGTACCACGAACGATATCCAGAGAGAAGGCAACCTTTTAAAGACATCTTCGGAAGATTGCGTTACAATTTAATTAATAGTGGCCAGTTTAAGAAAAATAGACCAAAACAGTATGCAGCAAACAGAGATAAAGAGTTAGAAGAAATAGTAATTTTAGGAGCCGTTCAAAATAATCCCAAAACATCCACACGAAAACTGACTACAGTAACAGGACTGGGACGAAGTAACATTCGACGAAGTTTAAAGAAACATAATTTTAAACCATATAGAACCAGAAAAGTGCATCACCTTAGACCCGGAGATTTTGGACGCCGCATAGTTTTTTGCCACTGGTTTTTAGAAAAATGTAATGAAGTACGCGATTTTCCGTTAAATTGTATTTGGATAGATGAAGCATATATAAGCAGTGCCGGTATTTTCAATCGGTATAACTCCTATACTTGGGCACAGGAAAATCCTCATTCAATAGTAGAGGTAAGAAATCAGGGAAGATTTGGATTTAATGTATGGGCAGGTATATTTAGGGGTAGGATTATTGGGCCAATAATTTATGATGGAACTCTCACCTCTCAACGGTATCTACAAATATTACAACAACAAATAGAACCTCTCATTGATGATTTACCCTTAATGGCACACCGTAACATTTTCTTCCAACAAGACGGGGCACCGCCACACAATGCTGAAATCATCAGCAATTTTCTAGCCGTTAACTTTCAAAATAATTGGATAGGTAACCAAGGTCCTAATCGTTGGCCAGCGAGGTCGCCGGACCTAACCCCTATGGATTTTTATCTTTGGGGAAGACTAAAGAACGTTATTTTTCAATTGCCCATAAATACAAGAGAAGATTTAGAAGTCGCAGTTATGCGAGGGTTTGCATCTCTCACCCCTCTTGAATTAATGAATTCTGCAAAGAGTGTGATGAAACGATGCCGTCTGTGCATAAGAGAAAACGGTCGACATTTTGAAAACCTCCTGTAGGAAAAATCTTTTATTACTATTTCGTATTATTATTTTAATTTTTTAATTTAATTTTTTTTAATTTTAATTAACCTTTTTCTAAATTTGTTATTTGTTTTTAAATTATAAATAATAAATGATTTCGTTGTAAATAATACACTTTTTTGCTAAGTAACTACTAGTAGCAGTACGCAATTGTTTCTTATTTAAGGCCGCGTGCGTCCAAAGCCTACTTGGTTTAAAATGAGTAAACTATAAAAAACTCTCTATTTCAAAGAGAACTTGAGCAAAATATCAAGTGTGCTATGTTTTCGGAAAGGTAATTTTAAGCTCTTTTCAATTATTCAATAATATACAGGGTGTACCATATAAAAAAATTTTTTTTTTGCTTATACCTATTAAACTATTAATTTTTTTTAAATTATTCTAAAACCATTAAATTCTACGTAAAAAGTTGCTTTGAAAATGTTTTTACAGAAACAAAAAAAAATCAATAGGAAAAAAATTACAGCTACTTGTTAAAAATGCACATTTTCGAAAAACACCCTGTAACTCTGAAACGGTAAGAGATATCGATGTGCGGTTTCCACCACTATGTTTTTTGTCAAAATTGAGCCCCAGACACCGACATTACTTTTTGCCTATCTCCTCTAGAAAAGGGAGTTTCCCTTTAAAAGTGTCCAATTTGGCCCACCCTGTACACTCCGTGGTTTTCCAGTTTGATTTTATCTTTTGGGCTTCCGAGTAGTTTACCTATAGTTGTTTGTGGCTTGTGTATTGTTTGTATGTTGTGTTTCCTCAGAATTCTTCCGATTCTGTCTGTTGTGCCTTTTACATATGGTAAGACTACTCGATGCTTTCCCAGTTCATATTTTTTGTTGTTTGTTGTTCGGGAAACTTGTATTTATTTTTATTGTTTTTATTAATAGCTTTCTCTATGGTGCGATTTGTGTAGCCATTTTTCTTTAAAGCACTAGATATTACCTTAAGTTCGTTTTGTCTCGTCTGTGTTTCAGTTAGTCGCACGGATCTAGATATTAGAGTATTTGCCACAGCTTGAATTTGTGCTGGGTGATGATGTGATTTTGCATTTGAATATCTGTCTGTATGTGTTGGTTTTCTATACACGGTGTATTCGAAATGTCCGTTATGTAGTTTTGTGACCAAAACATCTAAAAATGGTAGTTTGTTGTTTTCCTCTAGCTCTAGAGTAAATTGTATTCTGGAGTGGATTGAATTTACGTGAATCAGAAATTTTTCGAGCTCTGCATGACCATGTTGCCATATAATAAATATGTCATCCACATAACGAATCCATAATTTGGGTTTTAAACTTGCTTTCTCAAGAGCTTCTTTCTCGAAGTATATCATAAATAAATTCGCGACTACTGACTCACGTAAATTCAATCCACCCCAGAATACAATTTACTCTAGAGTTAGAGGAAAACAACAAACTACCATTTTTAGATGTTTTGGTCACAAAACTACATAACGGACATTTCGAATACACCGTGTATAGAAAACCAACACATACAGACAGATATTTAAATGCAAAATCACATCATCACCCAGCACAAATTTAAGCTGTGGCAAATACTCTAATATCTAGATCCGTGCGACTAACTGAAACACAGACGAGACAAAACGAACTTAAGGTAATATCTAGTGCTTTAAAGAAAAATGGCTACACAAATCGCACCATAGAGAAAGCTATTAATGCACAAGTTTCCCGAACAACAAACAACAAAAAATATGAACCGGGAAAGCATCGAGTAGTCTTACCATATGTAAAAGGCACAACAGACAGAATCGGAAGAATTCTGAGGAAACACAACATACAAATAATACACAAGCCACAAACAACTATAGGTAAACTACTCGGAAGCCCAAAAGATAAAATCAAACTGGAAAACCAAGGAGTGTACAGTATTCCGTGCCAGGACTGTGAAAAGTTGTACGTAGGGCAAACTAACAGGCGAATATCAGCAAGAGTGGAAAAGCATAAACTCAGCATCAGAAATAAACAAACAACCTCAGCTTTATTCCTACATCATCAGGAAACCGGCCATAAAATAAATTTCGATGGGTGTAGGGAGATTGCCAATATAGAACATTATAAGGCCAGAATAATCCGAGAAGCCATAGAAATTGAAAAGCAAGGTGATTTAAATAAAAGGGACGAATCATTAAAACTACCAACAGTATGGAAGACAATAATAGACAAATCTAAAATCGCAAAAACTCAAGCGCAATTAGCGCAACAACAACAGCACCATCCGGAAAACATAAATAACGACCAACGCCTGCGCAGATATAACCTTCGGCACCGAGTGGGGGTATAAAAGGAAGCGTCGCAGTCACCAACACTTCAGTCTCTATTCGAACGCGAGAAAGAAAGCTTCGAAAATGCCAAACGTGCTTTTGGCGAAACGTCAGCAAAACTGTTCTTTTCAGAACGACAGTAGTGAACGGATGTACACCCGGAATGAAAACACAATGTATTTTTCCATCCATGAAGGAGTAAAAATCAACATATATATATATATATATATATATATATATATATATATATATATGTGTGTGTGTCTAAATTTGAAATAACGGTGTAAAATAGTACTTTATATTATTAAAAAATTCATACGACTGAAACAAAGTGCTACATCACCTACGGATTTTACAAGCATATGATACCAGTAATATCTAATAATAATAAGCCATTTATTTCCAACGGAGTCACCCACTTACAGGAAATACAAAACAATAATTATAGGTAAATTTAGTTTTACAAAAATGTTAAAGTAGAGAGGAAATTAATAAAAGTAAATTAATTGCTAATTTAAATAAATGGAAGTAATGGATCTTAATTAGCAACAGTATTAAAACTATAACTAACCCAGTCCAGAAAGAACCTGACCCAAAGAATCATTGAAGATATCCTTATCATTACAATGTATGTTAAAAAGATTACATATATAATATACGGGAGATCTTAGTAACATGTTTGATCTTGGACGAGTACAGTAGAATGTTAAACTATTTCTTGCGTTTAACCTAGGTACAATGAGGCGAATCTGATTAAAAAGGTATATACATACAGTCTATTTCATTGTTCAACAATTTATATAGACAAGTTTATCAGTGTTGAGTATTTTGGCCAGATGGTTAATGAAAAGAAGGAAGAATAGTGATTTGGTAATTGGATCCCTGGGGAACCCCCGAAGTGACTGTATAAGTATTTGATTTAAAACCCTCAATTTCGACAAACTGTAGCCGCCCATTTAAGTAAGATCTAAATAAAGCTGTGAGGATAGTATGGAAACCCATAAGTTCTAGTTTGAACAAAAAAAAATGTTTTGATCAAGTTGATCAAAAGCCTTCTGGAAATTCATATACGCTACATCAACCTGACCCAATTGGTCCAACACTGCACTCATGAATTCAGATAAGCAGCAAAGATTTGTATTGCACGACCAATTCTGCATAAAGCTATGTTGGCTTAAGGCTATAATTCCCTGAACTTGGGGGTAAATTTGATTAAAAATGCAAGTTTTGAGTTTTGAAAAGTTACATAATATAGAAATAAGTCTATAGTTACGCAGCTCACAGGGATCGTCCTTTTTTGAATATGAGAGATACACGCGCTATTTTCCAGCATTCAGGAAATATACCAGTTTTAATAGAATTATTAAATATGAATGTCAGCGGCTTAACCAAAGCGTATATGCAATCTTTGACAACGAAGCTAGGAATCGAATCAACACCTGACGTTAATTTATTTTTTAGTTTTTTAGATGCTAAGATGATGTCTGACTTCTGAATAAACTTGATACTAAAATCACACTCAGTAATATGCTCAGGATTCAGTTCAATATTATTATTACTTTGAGCCACGTACACACCTTGAAAAAAAATAGCAATTGCCTGAACAATATCAGTTGGTAAAGAAAACTCGTTGTTATCATCTCTTACCACGCCAGGTATTCTAGAATGACCTTTTTTGGATTGTACAAAGGACCAAAATTGAGAACTATCATTCTGAATGTTGCTTTCAATTTTTTGAACATAGTTGCTATATGCTATATTTAAGCTACAGTCCTAATAAGATAACCAGATTCAGGGGATAACGGTGAAAAATAGTATTTTATATTAATAAAAATTTATATCTCCTGAATAAACATCTGCATCACCTGTGGATTTTACAAGCATATGATATCAGTAATGTTTAAGCTACAGTTTTAATAAGCTAACCAGGTTCAGACGATAACGATGTAAAATAATATTTTATGTTATTAAAAAATTCATATCTCCTCAACAAAGAGCTGCATCACCTATATATTTTACAAGCAGATGATAATAGTCATACCCAAACTACAACTCTAATAAGATAACCAGATTCAGGGGATTACGGTGTAAAAGAGCATTTTATATTCAAATATCTCCTGAACTACTTATCTGTATTTCAATTACCTGGCACAAATTAATCATTAAAAAAAAATAATCTAGGAACTATTTCTTCATCACGGCATCTTAGAAAAGAGGCCAAGTGGCAGTGCTTCTTGTTCTGATGTTAAATCTCCTTAATGTTTTGGCTATTTTTTTTTATGTCCTACCTCCATAGAGGTTTCCTAACATAAGTACGCAAACTTTTCACGGCTATTTCAATTATGTCAATTAATAAATCATGTTTTTGGAAATGTCGAAAAGTAATTCCAATTTGACACTGTCTAAACCCAAGAACCACAATTTCTTAGTAAACTATTTAGTTAATTTTAAGCTGTCTTTGGCCAACTTCAACCCCTGTATTCAGCAAGGATACTTAACTTTTTAAAAAGTCCCTCGGATCAGGGCCGTTTTTGGGGGTGTGCACGGTGTGCCGGCACAAAGGCGGCCAAATTATTGGGGCGGCCCCAGGCCGCCCGCCAAAAACACAAAATTAGCCATTTGATTACAAAAATATACCTATATTTTTGTTTTCAAAATAAAGAAAAATTAAATTACATTTTGTTAGGCTTTTAAGATAAAACATTCATAAGAAATTTATTACCGGTCATTTCTTTTTTTGCTGTGCATGAGTTGCCCAAATTACAATAGAACTATTTATAGCAGCGTTCCTTGGAAAAGCAATAAAAATGATAGATAAGGGCGGCCGCCTTTCAATGCAAAAATGTTTGTTTATACTTCATAATTGGTATGTGTACAGTATATAGTTTTATATAGCTCTATATACTGTAGAATGGGGCAGTTTTTAAATGTTTTGTTTTTCTTTTTAGTATTCGATTAACTAGCGAAAGTTTAACAGTGATATAAAGTGTTTGTTGTTTAGTTATTTTTTTCTACATTTTGCAAAAGTGAAATTTCAAAAGAAACAAATTTTCGTAATTTAAAAAGGTAAGTTCTTCGGATAGATATTACTTTACTTAATATTACCATCCAAATCCGCATCTTACGTTTTGGATTTAATATTAAACATGTGAAAAAAAATTTTTTTTAGCTTGAGATCAAAAAGTGGTTTATTGTTAATTTTATGTCTAGATTAATTTTCTATATTTCAAGTTTTAAAAAATGTATAAAGTAGTTTTACTAATTTACTTTCTAATAAAAATATAATAATTATATTTATTTTTTGGGTCATTTTAAAAACAAAATCTGATTCTAGATTACAATTTTACTTATTATTTATAAAAAATTCCATTTGGTGCGAACTTAATTGGGGATACTATAAAATTATATCTTCGCAGATTCAGAACAATTACATAAACTAAATTTTCTAACTTTAATTACCTTTCAATTTTATTTCCAGATGTCCGATAGAAAAACAAAACGTTTATCTGGAGCTCAATATAAAAAAAGAAAATTAGAAAAGGAAGAAAACAAAAAAAAATTAAGTGGATCTTTGCAAAAATATTTAGTTCCATCAACATCGTCACAGGGTACAGATACAATTGAGGATGAAAATGTAAAGGATGCACATAAAGTAAGCGACCCTGAAGAAAAAAAAACATCCTGAATCAAATACAGAATTAGATAATGAAGAAAAGATGCTCTTAACCGATGATAATCCTAACTTAAACGAAGTTATCCCTGAAACTAATGATGATTTTGATGTCAGCGACCCATTCACCTGGCCGGATATTTTACAAAATCAAGTTATTGAGCAAATAGTACAAAATGATTTTCAGCATATAGAAAAAAAATTTCCTTCTGATGAATCGGGAAGGAAATTTTCTTCAACTCAATATTTTCGAATTTTGCCAAATGGTGAAAAAATTAAAAGAGCTTGGTTGGTATACTCTTGTAGAGCAAATAGCATTTTTTGTCTTTGTTGTAAAATATTTTGTAAGGAAGTGTTTAAGTTAAATAGCAAAATGGGGTATTCTGATTGGCGACATCTTTCACATATTTTATCCAAGCATGAATCTTCTGTACATCACTTGCAAGCTAATCAAAAATGGGTTGAGTTAAAAATGTCATTAAATAAAAAATTAACTATTGACAAAGAACGGCAAAATTATTTTGAACTTGAAAGGGAACGCTGGCGCTCTATCTTAAAAAGAGTTATTGCAATTATTTAATTTTTAGCTGGACAATCATTGGCATTTCGTGGAAAAAGTTCCATCTTATACGAACAAAATAATGGCAATTTTTTAAAAGCTGTTGAAATGGTGGCAAAATTTGACCCAGTGTTATCCGATCATCTAAAAAAAATTACAAAGACCCAAGAATCAAAAAGTAAAATAACTCACTATTTGGGAATTCATTTTCAACACTCTAAAAAAATCCAAATATTTCTCCATAATTTTAGATTCTACTCCAGATGCAAGTCATACAGAGCAAATTACATTTGTAGTCAGATATGTAGACTGTAACGAAGAAAATGTTGTCATAAAAGAGTGTTTTTTGGGTTTTTTTCCTATTTTATATACAACTGGGGAAGGGATTTTTAACCTATTGGTTAATGATATTTTGCCTAAGTTTGAATTAGATATTAGGGATATAAGAGGTCAGGGCTATGATAATGGGGCCAATATGTCCGGAAAACATATCGGACTTCAACAAAGGGTAAAAATGTTAATTCCAGGGCTATATTTGTTCCTTGCACCGCTCACACACTAAATCTAGTAATAAACGATTCCGCTAAAATCTCCCATGAAACAATATATTTTTTTAACATCGTGCAGGAACTGTATGTATTCTTTTCTTCTTCTCCTTTTCGTTGGGATGTTTTAAAAAAAATGTTAGTAATTTAAATCTTACATCGGTAAGTGACACCCGATGGGAGAGCAGAGTTAAAGCGCTTAGACCACTTCGGAATCAACTAGGAAATATTTGTAAAGCTTTGGTTGAGCTTTCAGAAGATGTTACAAGAGACTCAAAAACAAAACTAAGTGCCAATTCATTATTAGAAAAAATAAAATCATTTACTTTTATCTGTAGCTTAGTCATATGGTACGAGTTATTAGTTAAAATTGACGTAGTCAGTAAATTATTGCAAAAAATTAATATTGATCTGACTCAGTGTGTCACATCATTAAAACATGTACTTAACTTTATTAACGAAATGCGATCGGACCAAAGTTTTAACACTTACATAGAAATTTCATCCAATTTAGCAAATGAAATTGATGTGGAAGATTTTCCAGAAGTTCGTATAAGGCGGAAAAAATCCCAATTTAGTTATGAAAGTACAGACAATGTATTAACTAACGAACGAGAGAAATTTAAAATAAATTTTTATTATACTGTTATTGACCGAGCTAGAATATCAGTAGAAGAAAGGTTTAATTCTCTTTCGTATTGCAGTAATATTTTTAACTTTTTAACACGGTTTCATGATGTGACATCGGATGATTTAAAACAAAAATGCGTTGAACTTGAAATCGCATTAACCGAAGACGAATCGAGGGATATAAGTGGCGTAGAACTATTTGAAGAAATTGTTACATTTAAATCTCTAACAGATCAAATCAAACCTATTGAGATTCTAAAATTTATTTATAGTAATAATTTGGTCTCATCTTTTCCTAATTTATGTATAAGCTTGAGAATTTTTTTAACAATACCAGTAACGGTTGCATCTGGTGAACGGTCATTCTCAAAATTAAAAATAATAAAAAACTATTTAAGATCTTCTATGTCACAGGAAAGGCTTACAAATTTAGGTATAATTGCCATTGAAAATGAAATTTGTGAAAATTTAGACCATAATAAAATAATAGACGAGTTCGCAAGTACAAAAGCCAGAAAAATATTTTTGAAATGAAGAGGTTGTTTTTTTATTGGGACTTGCTTAGTTTTATACTTAGATACAATATAAAAGATACCAATTTTTGTTTGTTTGGCTTTTATATTATTTGATATTTAAATAATTAATAGTTTAAACATTTGTATTTTGTTTTATGTTGTTTATAGTTTCGTTTAATAGATTATTACCTTTTATTATGTTATGATACAATGTTACTTGTTAATGTATACGTAGGAACTTAAATATATTTTTTTGTTCAATAAATATTGTTTTTTTTTTTGTTATAAAAGGGCGGCCGTTTTATTTCTGCACAAAGGCGGCCGAGGGGCTAGGAACGGCCCTGCCTCGGATTATCTTTCATTCGATATTAAATTATTTCTCCATTGTATTTCCATCTCGTGTATGTTCTTAAAGTTTAAATTTCGCCCCTAATCTCCTCATCTGGCCATTGCCCAGGCATGCACGAATCTGATTTCGGGAAATTCCATCGATGAAAAGCTGAAAAGTTTTCGCACAAAAGACGCACTCGTCCGGAATCATCTTTGATCCCCGGGAAAATTGCAATTTTCAAACGGTCAACGTCGAACGCATCGAATTTTACGCCGAGAGAAGTGAAAAGGGGGGATTTTTAATTCCAGGCCTCGGGTTAAATTCATGATTCAGGATTTGAGAATAAGAAATGTGATGTATAATTCTCCGTATATAGGGTGTTACAAATCCGTTGAGATAGCACTGTCATCTCAAAAAATATAAGCAAGAAACTATTTAGTTTTTATGAATGTCTTCAGGGTACTGATATAATCTTTTTATAAACAATATAAATAAAACACACCTTAAACTGTTTTAGATTTACACCTTTATTCACAACTTGTGACATGTTTCGTTAACACTGTTGCTTCGTCAGACAAACGGTATCTAAACTTACAATTTGCTAAGTGTGCTTGATTTTTAAAAAACATATTTCTAGGAAAAGACTTTTATGGTCTGTCACAGGGGTGCTCAAACGGTCGATCGCCAGTGCTTTTTGAGTAGAACTCGAGAAGAAAAAATTTTTTAATAAGTAGGTAATTAACTAAACTACAAAAATTTATTACGTAATAAAATAACACTCTGCTAGCGGCAAAAGGCGGCTTTATCAAAGGAACGCAGCGTTTATTATTCTTGCCGCTTTTCTAGAAATTTCGGAAGGCGCGTTTGACGGGAACATTCGAGACTTTCGTTCACGACGATATAAATGTTGCGCCTGCAGGAATTGGAGTCATTCTGAATTGCAACTTGAAGGCAATACTACGTCTACGATACAAAGTTTATTATTAAATAGTACAAAATGAGTGCAGCGAAGACATCTAAAACGTATGATTTTAATAACGATTGGGTGGAAGAATTTTTGTTTTTTATGGTGAAGGATAAGTGCACTTGTCTTATTTGTCGTGCGTCAGTTGCAATACCTAAGCGTGGTAACTTAGAGAGGCATCATAAAACGGTTCATAAAAACTATGAAAATGATTTTCCGCCACAGAGCGAATTAAAAAAAGAAAAATACGTGATTTGATATCTTGTTTGAAAAAAGAACAAACCATGTTCACAAGACCAGCCATACAATCAAGAGCCGCTACGATCGCGTCATTTAAAATATCTTATATTGGCGAAACACAAGAAACCATTCGAAGATGGATCGGTTGTGAAGGAAGCATTTATTGAAGCGGGTGAGACTTTATTTGGAGATTTTAAAAATAAAACAGAAATCATGTCTGCTATTAGAGAACTTCAGTTATCTCGTCCGATTGTCACAAGGCGTATTGAAGTCATGAGTCAGGACATGGAAGATAAACTAAAAAATGATATCATGGAATGTGCATACTTTTCTTTACAGTTCGACGAATCCACCGATATGACAGACACTGCCCAGCTGTGTATTTTTATTCGGATGGTATTCAACGACATATTGGCTAAGGAAGAATTTTTGACAATCATTCCTCTAAAGGGGAAGACCTGTGGCGAAGATATATATGACGTTTTATTCAATTTTGTAAAAAACAACAAGCTACCAATATATAAATTAGTGTGCATTACAACCGATGGAGCACCAGCAATGACTGAAAACAAAAACGGTTTTGTGGCATTGTGTCGAGCTAATCAAGATTTCCCTTCATTTTTTTCAATCCATTGCATTATACATCAACAAGTTTTGTGTTCAAAAGTTTTAAACACGGAGGAAATTGTGGGCATTGCAACAAAAATTGTGAATTCCATCCGTGCACGTAGCTTGCAACGGCGGCTCTTTAAGTTGCTGTTGGAAAATAGGGAGTCAGCTGAACACACTGATTTAGTTCTTCACACGGACGTCAGATGGTTGAGTCGCGGAAAATTCCTAGAAAGGTTTCAAGAATTATTGCCCGAAATAACAGCTTTTCTAGACGAAAGAGGTGATGACACTCTGATGTTGAAAAACGAAAAATGGCTGACTGATTTGGCATTTTTGACTGACATCACAATGCACTTAAACACCATTAACTTGGAGCTTCAAGGTAAAGCAAAAACTGTTATTGAGATGATTAGCGCAGTAAAAGCATTCAAAAGTAAATTGCAACTTATGATAGATCAACTGAAAAGAAAGGATCTGAAACATTTTCCGTCTTTGAAAGCAAGGATTCCTCAGTTGAATTATGATACGTATGAGGCTGAATTATCAAATATTTTGGGACAATTCAAAATGCGTTTTTATGATTGTAGTAAATTGGCAAATGTAGCATCATTTATGAGTTATCCTTTTTCATGTAAAAACATTGAGGAATTAGCTACTGAAATAGGAAGTCAGTTTAATATGAACTCATGTTCTGTTGAAACTAAGTTGGTGCAGATTATATCAGATATACATCTCAAAGCTACAGCATCTGATACAAATTTCTGGTGTTTTATATCTGAAGATAAATATCCGAATCTAAGGCAAATCGCCCTTCAACTGATAGCAATGTTTGGGTCAACTTACTTGTGCGAGTCTGCATTTTCTGAAATGAAGATAATTAAGTCAAAATATCGCAATCGACTAACTGACGATCTTATGTCATCATGCTTGCGATTAGCCCTCAGTGGTTATGTACCATCTTATGAAAAGTATGCTGAGGACATGCAGTGCCACGCTTCAACATCCAAAGTCACTCCTTAGTTAAGTTTAACACCATATGTAACCCTTTTGTTTTGTAACAACGAATAAACTCGCAATTTTGAATAACTATGGTTTTTTTCATTGATATTGTAGAGAAGAACCTAACTAAATCTAACCTAAACCTTGACTAAAATAATGTATATTATGCGGAAAACTAATATCTATATATGCTACGGTACACTTTACCTAGGTAGGTAGGTAGGTAGGTAGGGTGTATGTATCGTGTATGTACGACAGCCCTGCGTCACACATACTTGCAGCCTCTCAGAGTCGATCGTAAGTAGTCTAAAAATATTGAGGTAGATCGCCAGCAGTTCAAGTTTGAGCACCCCTGGTCTATCAGATTCCTAAATAACATCTGAACCGACATTTTTAACAAAATAAGTTTCAGAGAAGTGATTTATTCATATCTAAGTGGTCGTTTAAGAGATACTGGGTGTTTTTACGTTTATTAATTTCCATCGAGTCTAAAAGTGACAATGTTTTACTTTTGTTTATTGTATGTAATATTTCAAACTTTTCATCGAAAGCATGGTTATTATTTAACAAATGTTCGGCATCTGCTGAATCGGTTTTGTTTTTAATAAAACTGTTATTATATTCCGCTAATCTCTGTTTAAAATTTCTCCCAATCTGGCCTATATACACTTTTGTGCGTGACCCACAATTTAATTTATAAAACTCGGATTTATTATTTCTATTTGTTTGTTGTTTTTGCAACTTTAATGTTCTTTTTAGGCGGTATAGAAGCCACCTTTTCTGTAGATTTACCATTATAAGTATCTTATATTTATTTTTTTCTTTAGGTGGCACAGGGTAAATTTCTGAAAGTGTTTTTTAATAGTTTTTTTATATAAAGTATTGTCAATTATTTTGGCATCATATCCATTGTTAACTGCTGTTTGTTTATTTGGGTTTAATTCTTTTCGAAAATTATCTTTGGTAAAAGGTATATTAACTAAACTGTGTAACATGCTATGAAATCTTGCTAGTTTGTGATCTAATAGGTGCATTGATTTGTTATTGATGCTTGTGTCCACATGTATAGATTTGTGAAAATTTTAAAATTCGTGTTAATTTGTTACCTTTGTTATGTTCAAATCTAAAAGGTTATTAGTTTCTATTTCGACAGTAAATTGTATATTTCTGTATACGCTATTTAGATCTTTTAAGAATATGTTAAGTTGTCTCATCGTACCAGTAAAACAGACCAATATATTGTCGACGTACCAATAGAGACATTTTTGAAATAAAGAATATATTTTAATTTTTCTTCCAAATTATGCATAAACATTTCATCCAATAGTGTACTTAAAGTGTTTCCCATAATAAGCCTTTTTTTGGCAGAAAAAAACTCACTTCACTTCATTAAACTGGAAGTAATTTTGGTTGATGCATGCTTTTATAATTTCTGACTGTAGGGTATGACTAGTTGTGTTTAAAAATATTTTTCGAAATTTTAACCGTCTCTAATGGTTAACGCAATATGTCGGTACAAGATTGTTTTTTTTTATAACAGTATCTATCATTTTTTAAGAAAGTTTAAAGGTAGGAGCAGTCACAGATTAGTATAGATATGTCGACGATAAATTACAGTACTAAAATACAGTTCTAGAAGTTGCTAACTAATGAGATTGATAATTTAAAAATAAAAATAAAAGAAAGGGAAAACAACACATTTTTCCCATAAGTTTTAAAAAATGATTTAAAGACATTGGAATAAGTTGTCTGTTCATTTTTTACCTTTTATAGGCTTATAGTGAGTTATGCTAAATAAAAAAATCAGTAAAGAGTGATTCTATTAATGAAAATGAGCTTTTTGATGAAGTAAGTTACCTTCAGCAATTTTTGTCCAAGACAAAGATATTTATATAAAAATCTACTATAAATTGGTCTGTTACTGGCACAACTTTACATATATATTTAATATTTATGAATTCTCTATAGTATACGCATAAATAAACGATAAAACCTAAAATTCTTGGTAAAACCATATTTAATAGAATTCTCAAGGATAAAAAGGTTTAAGGTGGTGTTTATGATGAAAGCTCATAAAGTTAGCATAAGAAGAATAGTTTTATAATAAATGTCTTAAAGATATCTTGAAGATAATTTTTTTTAGTAAATATTAATTTGAAGACTTTTTCGTTTCTAGGATATTAATAAAATCATAGGATTTTACCAACGCCATGATAAAATTACTTTTAAGAAAGCTTTAATGCGTAAATTAGTGTCGAATTTTTGTTCGACATTTGCTGTTGAAAAAATTGGAAAATTCCAGTTGCTTCAGTAGATATCCATAAAATACCGAAAACTATCGTTTTCCTTTTTATTTTCTTTAAGCTGCATTTGAAAAGATATTACAAAATATATTTTACATTTCTTTAGTCACTTTTCCTAAAAGATAATGCACTAAGATTTAAAATCCCACGTTTCGTCTTTAAGGTGTCATCATCATGTTTTTGAATACTAATCTGGATCTTTTTATTTTATTTTGTTCGTGTTAGTATTCGTCGTCCTAAAACCAACGATTTATCAGAATTAATGCTTTCCCTTAGGTGACAATGTGTTAAAAAGGGACGGAAAACCAGAATCTTGCCAAATTCACAAAGAATAATTTTAAAGACTCTAAATATATGTGAGAGAGCAGAGAAGAGTTTGTTTGTACACTATTTTATGTTGCCAGCATGTTTATATTTTGCTAGTAGAGTTTTTTGTTAGATTATGTCCTACAGTAAAACCGTGAAGTAATTATACAATAATTACTTCATAATTAAATTATATTTTTCCTTCCTTGGTAAAAGTTCCTAGATGCCGAAAAACATTTATATCGATTTCGTCTGTTCGCGGCATAGTTAAAAAACGACTTATCTGATTGACTTCGAATTTTGGTGAAAAATTAAGGGTCATATGGCGATGACCTCGTAATATTTTAGTAAAAGGCGGCCTAGTGAAATGTTAAAAAAATTATTACTAAAAACTAACAAATATATCTGAAAGTTTGCACACAGATCAAGTATTATGAGAATATCAACTGGTAAAATTATGGTACGAATCCAAGATGTCGAAAAAAAATGGCGGCTGAATATAATAGTTGTATTGAGTTTGATATTTGATATAGAGAAAAACTCGTAAAGTTGTGGTACGAATTCAAGATGTCGAAATAAAATGTTTTAAAAAACCAACGTAAAAAATCGGTATTGCCGGATTTGTCCTAATGTTCATCTGTCCTACCACCCGAATGGAGCTTTGTCTGACAAGGATAGTAGATGAGATAGATTTATACACAATCAAATGTGCTGACGTGCAGAATATAAATAATGTGGGGAATTTTGAATTAATTAGTAATTACTAATTAGTGATCATAGTTATTGCTACAATTATTGATTGTGTATTACTTATGAATATTTACTTTATTTCAGATTATTTTTGTACAAGATATTCTCAAAAAAGTGGAATTATACGAATTTTTATCTTGTAGGCATAATAGGTATCAGGGACGCAAACTGAAAATGGATCGATATCATAACTTGCTTTTCAGGGGTATTCTACACCATTTTTTTTGTAATCCTTATTTTGTATTTAAATTACATTCCACCTAATTCAGGAAAGGATAAGTATGCTTGTCATTTTTCTTCAGTTTTTGAGATAGGTACATGATAAACATCCATGCCGTGTTTTTATTTTTAATCTCCCAAATGCAATCTGGCCTAATAACTCTAAATAACTATCAGACAGAAGTTCAATGTTGCGAGGATTACCCAGGTCCCAGCTTGAAGTGTATTTCCTTTTTACTGTTTTCTAATGTAGCAAGTATTGATGTATATCCTGCTTTAGATAAATAAACGAATCTAAGTATTTACAATGTAATGAATTCTATTGAGACTTCAGTAATGCTGATTTCATGATGATAAATAATTATTTAGTGAATATTGATTGAGCAAAATGTTTTGGAGATTTGAGTACGCGCTTGGCTGCAGAAAGACTGAGTCAGATAATCTAGGTGGGTATGAACCGATCGTTTCCTAAAAAACATTAAAAGTTTTTGATGTTTGGGACAGTTTAGTCCTACATTGAAACATCTTATCTGTAAGGAAAAGAGAGTGCACAGGAAGTGTATGTCATATCGATTCCACTGGGATTATGAATCATTTGCAAACCTTAGGTCATTGCACAGCAAGGAGCATGATGTGTGTTGTAGTGTCTATATTTGGGAAAGTGAATCTTCTTTACAGCTCAGTGTTAGATATTTTTGGATGTTCATCTATAATAGTTTTCCTAATACTGTCTTTTTAGAGAGTAAAACTGCTGCCCCGATAGTGTTTACATTATACGTGAATGACAATAAAGATCTTACCTTCTACGATGATTATTTTTGGGGACGATTTAAAAGTGTATAAAAGGATCCAGGATATTGATGACATTTTGTTGCGCTCCAGAATGATTTGGATGCTCTATGGGACTGGTCATAAACAAATAACTTACAAGTCAACATAGGAAAATGCTGCTTTTTCTGATTTCATAGGGGCATAAAGAAGGTTGACTCAAATTACAAGCTACACAGTGTCAATTTTTCTGAATCAGTGAAGGACCTTGGAATGTGGTTCATAAGAAATTGAGCTTCTTTCAACAACCTTGAAGAAAGAGATATTAATAACATCTTCAGTATTCCTAGCTCCAGGCCTAACACCCCTAAATCCATTAAAGTTGAATTTGCAACCTTTCTTAAAAAACAAATTGGTCTAAAGAATTTATTTAAGCTTAAAAACACCCAAATTTTTATTGCACAAGATTTGTGTCCTGAGGACAGAGCAGAGAGAAAAACACTTGTTGAACACCTTAAGGTTGCAAAGGCAAGAAACCTAAACGCAAGAATTAAAGGCAATAGGTTACTCATCAATGACGAATCCTACACTGCTTGTCAGCTTGAACATATTTGATCAAGTCCACCAGTTAGACCTTGAATCTCCTAACCCTAAGCCGGCTTCCAATAGCGCTCCATCTACCCCTATTACCAGACCTAATTTGGATATAGAAGTCTTGGCAGAATATCACATAGGGACAATTTCTAGCCCTAACATCGACCCTCAAAGAAACTCAAAAAAGCCTGAGAACACAGAAGATAAAAGCACTGCTTGTCTGTCCACTGATAAAGCTGTGAATAGATTACTTTAAGAACCTAGTGATAAAGGAAACATCTTCCAGAAACAAAAAGAAGCAAATTCAAATATTCCCGCTAAAAATAACTTGTCAGCTTCTAAAAAGTCTAAATTTAATATTAACTTGCGATCTGGAACTAAACACCAAAATTAGATATCGCGTTGGTGCGGATTAATGTCGTCCTTCATTTCAGTTCTTAAACTTCTGCTGCTTTTTTTTATGTATAAAGAGGATTCCCAGGTTTATGTACAATTTATAAATTATAATAGCTACTCTCTATAAACATTCTGGTCTTTTTTTAACTTACTGGTTGTTAAAAGTTTTAAATTGTACTGGAGTTAATGTTTATTGTACTGTACTTTGAATCATTAGTTGTAGCTGTAATTTTATTGTATTACCGCTGTTTTTGTAACTCTATTTTTTATAATTTATTTATTTCTTTTTACGATGGCATTTAAGATAGGTCATGTTAACACTAGGTCTCTAATAGCAAATTTTGCTCAGGTTCGGAATCATATTTTGACAAACAAATTTGATATATTTGGCATTTCCGAGTCCTGGCTTAACACTAATATTGACTCTGATATGATTGGTATCCCTGGCTACAGATTGCTGAGATGTGATCGGGCAGATAGACGGGGAGGTGGTGTTGGATTTTATGTTAAAGAATGTTACACTGTCTCTATTTTGCTTACAGAAAATTTGGTCTTTATTGAGCAATTGTGGGTCAAAATTAATATACATAAAAAATATGTTCTTGGAGTCTTATATCGACCGCCAAATAGCAGTTTTAATTATTTTCTAAATAACTTCGAAAATAAACTAATTGATATTATATCGGACTACGATCACATAATCGGAATGGGCGATTTTAATATAAATTTTTTATCGGTAAATTGTCAAGTGCTTAATAATTTTGAAGGCCTTCTGGACACATTCAATTTGAAACAGATTATTAAGGAGCCTACACGTATTTCAAACAACAGTCTATCTTTAATCGATATTATTTTCTCAAATTTAGAAACAAATAATACAAGCGTTGTTGATGCAAATATTGCTGATCATTTTGTCATTTCATGTAGCTTTCCTATTTACTCAAATTCTAAACATTGTAAAACCTATACTTATAGAGATTTTAGGGCTATGAACTTGGAGAGTTTTGAGCGTGATCTGGGCTATTCCTTGGGATACCGTGTATGCCATTACAGATATTGATCAGAAAGTAGAATTTTTGAGCGGTAATATGTTGCGTATTTTCAACTATCACGCCCCTACTAAAGTATCTTGAGGTAGAGGTAGGCATCCCTATTCCCCGTGGATAACGGAGAATGTCAGATACATGCAGAAAGTGAGAGACAGAGCATTGGCTAAATTTAAAAAAACCAAATCACAAACAAACAGTTAAGAAATCTCACTTCTTCTACTATTCGCCGAGAAAAAAGTGCTTATTTGAGTCAGAAATTCAACAGAGGCACTCCTAAAGATAAATGGCAAGAGTTGAAAGGGCTTAACATTGTTGCTGATAAAATCGGGAATCTACCTGACCATCTAAAAAATGTTGAGGAATTAAATAGGTATTTTGTAACTTCCAATCTTAATAAGAGTAAACCTAAGCAGGAAATTCTACATTTTTACTTTGATAAGTTGAAAGCAGGAATTCACAGTACGTTTAAATTCTCACCTATATCTGACTTTGATCTTTACTATATAATTAAAAACATACACTCGAAAGCATTTGGAAGTGATGAACTTAATTTAACAATGATAATACTCTGCTGTCCTCTTATTGTCCCATATATTAGCCATATTATTAACGAGTGCATAGTGATGAACTATTTTCCTAAAAGCTGGAAACACGCCAGTGTCCTGCCTCTCCCAAAAGTTAATGAACCCATAGAATTCAATCATTTAAGATCCATAAGTATTTTACCCATTCTATCAAAGAACTTCGAAAAAGTTCTGGAAAAACAAATACGATTGCATTTGGAAAGGTTTCAGATTTTGCCTAAAAAACAGTCTGGCTTTAGACAGGGTTACTCTTGCGCAACTGCTCTTACTTCTGTAACTGACGACATTCTTCGTTCAATTGACTGCGCTTGTCCTGCTCGATAATTCAAAGGCCTTCGACCTACTAAATCATGAAATATTAATTTCAATTTTGCATTACATTGGCTTTAAGAGGTGTGCCTCTGATCTTATACACAGCTTTTTGAGTAATAGAATTCAACAGGTCAAGATTGATGGTAAAGTGTCCTCTAGCCTTGTGGTGTCGCAGGGTGTTCCACAGGGAAGTATCTTGGGTCCACTCCTATATACAATTTATACTTGTAGTTTTGATTCCTTTTTGGAGCACTGCGATTACCATATGTACGCTGACGACACACAACTTTATTTGTCATTTCAGGGTTATGACCCTACAGGAGCAGCCTTGAGGATTAATCAAGATCTGAACAACATACTTAAAGTATCCGAAGACCATTTATTAAAAATAAATTTAGACAAGACCTGTGCTGTACTTTTTGGAAGTCCTCATTCTAGAACAAATAATTATAAATGACTTAAAATTGAGAGTGGGATTTTCTCAAATCAATTTTGCCGACAGCTGCAAAAATCTCGGACTGACTATTGACAACAATCTTCGTTTTAAACAACATATTTCCAACATACTAAGAAAAGCATATTTCTCTTTAAAGCTCATTTATTCACAGAGGCACTACTTAAACTTTCAGACGAAAAAACAACTGTGCGAAGTTTTGGTGTTATCACATTTTGATTTTTGTGAAGGGGTGTACGGTCCCTGCTTGGATTCGCTTGATAAAAAACGCATTCAAAAGGCTCAAAATTGCTGCCTCAGACTACTTTATGGCATTAAAAGACCTAACCCTATTTCTCATAAACTTGCATGTGTCCAGTGGCTAAACATGGAAAGGAGAAGGGAATTACATTTCGCTTGTTTCTGCTTTAAACTATTAAACTTTAAACGACCATCCTATCTACATGAGAGAATATCATATAGAACAGATATTCACAATTTGAATCTGCGTTTTAGAAATTCAATAGGTCCTTCTCTTATTATATTGCAACCTGCAGGGAACTCGGAATATGCGATGTATGTGACTCTGTACAAAAATTCAAAAAGAATTATAAACAAAAATTATTCAATGAACAATGTAGGTGATTGCTGCTTAGGGAATGTGCTTTGTTTCCACACAAGTATGTATTTGTTCTTGTTACGATATTAAAATGCTTTTGTGCTAGATAATGAATAGTTATGAAATATATATATTTTTTTTTGTTCTCTTTATTATAAACTCAGCTCTTGTGATGTATGAATATTCAACAAACTGCCCATGAGGAAGAACTGATGCCTGTCATCTATCATGGAGCATTTATTAACTCAACAATAATGTTTACTTCATAAGTGCAAAATGATTGTAAAATTTATGGTATTATTGTATTTTGGGTTAATAATAAATGTTTTATTATTATTATTATTATTATTATTATTATTATTATTATATTTCCAATATAAGCTTGGAGGGCTCCAAAAATGCTTGGACTTATCACTCTCAATAGTTTTAAACTTCCACTGAATATTCCCAAAATACTAGAGTGGTCTAGTTTCCTTAATACCGTGTCAACATAAATATGATCGAGAAGATCCATAGAAATTAAACTTCTAGCTTCGCGGCTTTTATGTGTGGGGGGTCAACTTTTAGGAGTATCATAGAGTGGACATGCTTATTAGACTTGGATTGAGCACTTTTGAGAGAAGATGATTGCTTTTTGACCTTGCTATGTCTAATAGATTGTCCACAGTTACTTTCTAGGATTGGTTTTAATGTCCCTAAATGTAATCTTCATCACTTTAAGTTTTTTACGGCCTTTTGATGCTACGAGCTATGGTAGGCAAGCACCTATCCATAAAACTCTTCGTGTACTGCACCATCATAGTAAAATATGGCTACACACTGCTTGGTTTTAAAAATAGAGTAACAAATGTAACATAAGATACTATAATAATATAAGGTCTAGTAACATGGGATATAAAGTGCAGTGTTTGAGTATTTTAGTATGTAGAATGTTTTAGATTTTTTCTTTATAGTTTATTTTTGTCATATATTTTTTTTGTAATCAATATTATAGATTTAAAGAGAAACACAATATTTTTATGAGAGAATAAAGAGTTTTCCTAAAGAAATTGGGTTTTATTTTACTGATTGTAATGTTAAAAAAAGTACTCCTCGAAAGGAGTGAAATGTCCTGAAAACTAGGTACTCCATTGCCTCCCGTACAAGACTTTTGTTGTATGATTTCCATATAAATACTAGTACATACTACTGCAGTTTTTATTCTCTATGATTTGTTTATTGAAATATAATTAATGTATTAAATTTAGCTTTGATTTAAATTGGTAATAAGAAAAAATCGTTTTTTTTTAACATAAGAACCTAAAAAAATCATTTAGTAAAGTTGGGGAAAGTAATGTTTTTCCTTTTCCTAGCGGTAGGTCCATGAATATACTCTATATTGGAATTGACCAACAAATTATCATTTAGAGTACCTACTTTATTAAAACTTTGTATGTTTGGTTAGTAGACATTTTAAAAGCATTATGAGATGGTGCTTGATGCGTTTCTTTTACAGGCGAAATAATATACCAGGCTAGGCAAAATGTACAAAATATATTCATATTGCTCGCACTTTGCACATATTTTTATTAGAAAAAAAAATAAAATTTTTAAGCTTGAAAACTCGAGAAACCAGAGTTAGAGGAAATAAATGAACAACCACTTGAAAACTTGTATTTGGCTCATTGCTTTTTAACATTGACTGACATTGATTTTGTAACTTTAATTTACTTGTCCATAAGGCCGTGGAAGGAGGGGGGGGCTTGCCAGTCTTCACCTGAAAATTTAAAAAATGTAAATAAATACACTTTAAACAGATACAGGCACAAATCAATCGGTGGGAAAAATTAAAGGTAGAACATTTAAAAAGCAGGTAAAATAAAATATAGTTAAACCCTCCATTACTTCAATTTAAACATCATTAAATGTCTTAATCACTGTACAAATGTACATTAACATTTCATATCTGCTGCCACTCCAAATGAAAAAATATTCTTTTTAAACTAACATCTATAAAGATATACCTAAAATTAAAATAGGTGGAACTTGAATTCACCACTGCATCAAGAATTTAGTGAACAAATAAAGTTTAGATATATTTCTTTTTTTTGTTTTCTATGAGTAAAACTCTTTCCAAATGACCCCACTAGATAGAGCCAAACAAAAATCTTAATTTAAAATTAGGAATTGTACAACTAGTACACTATAAAACTATTTTTTGGGTTTTTCCGCCTTAGAAAATTGGAAAAAATAAAAAATAAAATATAATTACCCTATAAATTGAATAGATAGTCTTAAGTTCTGGGTCCACTATGAAGGTACCCGAGGAACGACACTGAAAAATGTTTCTTTTCTGGACGTTTCGAGGGAAAGTCTACCCCCGTCTTCAGCAAACCTACAAATAAAATACTAAAAGCAGAATATGTCTTATGTTTCGTATCAGAAATATAACCAGGATGGCTAATCTCTGACAAAATGTCAATGAATGTCAATTTAAAGGTGTTATTTTTAATTGTTAGAATAAGGTGCGAAATAGGTGTACCTAGAGTATGTTCATTTTAGTTTATTGTATTTTGGGGTGTCCTTTTTTTACTTCAGTATTTAGCAAATTTAACCAAGTGTTATTAAAACTAACGGAACAAGATGCTACACAATTATCTTTATTAAATAATATTAAGGCACTTTCTTTTATTTTACGTTTTTTGGAACATGGTTCTTTTGCTAAAATACTAGAAGCATTCCAATTAATTTTATGATTGTTATCTAGTGCATGTTGGCAAATGTTTGATTTTTGAAATTCCCTATTTTTTATGTATGTTTGGTGTTCTTTAATTCTTTTGGCTAATGGCCTAGAGGTTTCACCTATGTAAAATTTATTGCATTGACACGGAATTTTATAAATAACATTTTTTGTACTTTCTTGTTCATTGCTAGGTTTTGTTTTTGTAAGTTTACTTCTAAGTGTATTTTGTGTTTTAAAAATCGTTCTGATGTTAAAACGTTTACCTATTCGTTTTATTTTATCTGATAAATTCGGTATGTATGGTATAAAGAGGTTTGTAATTGGTCTATTTTGGATTTTTTTGTCTTTTGGATTCTCAAATTCATAAAAACATTTTTCAACGAAAACATTAGGATAATTGTTTTGATTTAAAACATCTTTTATAAAATTTTTTTCTTTAATAAAATTTTGATCTTTGCAAATTATTTTTACTCTATCATATAGACTTTTTACAACTCCCTTTTTAACCATGATTGGTGAATGAAAAATAGGGAATTTCAAAAATCAAACATTTGCCAACATGCACTAGATAACAATCATAAAATTAATTGGAATGCTTCTAGTATTTTAGCAAAAGAACCATGTTCCAAAAAACGTAAAATAAAAGAAAGTGCCTTAATATTATTAAATAAAGATAATTGTGTAGCATCTTGTTCCGTTAGTTTTAATAACACTTGGTTAAATTTGCTAAATACTGAAGTAAAAAAAGGACACCTCAAAATACAATAAATTAAAATGAACATACTCTAGGTACACCTATTTCGCACCTTATTCTAACAATTAAAAATAACACCTTTAAATTGACATTCATTGACATTTTGTCAGAGATTAGCCATCCTGGTTATATTTCTGATACGAAACATAAAACATATTCTGCTTTTAGTATTTTATTTGTAGGTCTGCTGAAGACGGGGGTAGACTTTCCCTCGAAACGTCCAGAAAAGAAACAATTTTCAGTGTCGTTCCTCGGGTACCTTCATAGTGGACCCAGAACTTAAGACTATCTATTCAATTTATAGGGTAATTATATTTTATTTTTTCCAATTTTCTAAGGCTGAAAAACCCAAAAAATAGTTTTAAACCATGAATCCGCCACTACAATTTCGTAATTATTTAGTATACTATAGTATACTATTATCAAGACCAATAATTAAAGCACTAAGTACTTACTTGGTATAGAGTATATATCAAAATTATTAAATATATACTTGTTTTTTAACTTTTTTTCACTGGTGAAGGTAAAACACATGCAAAAAGAAAGTCAAACCATTAAAAAAAATCAAAAATGAGAGTTGAAGCTTTGTTTCAAAGATAATTCTGTGCTGATTGAGAACAAAATCGGATTTTTGTAATTATTATCCAGAGTTCTTGGTCAACATTTCAACCAGGTGTTTCAGGTCTTTGATTTTGTATTCAGACATTACTAAAGAAATGATAAACAAATTTTTGCATTGTGAAAACTAGAAGTAGGTACAGACAATTGCTTAGGGTAAAATCAAAAATAAAGGTTTGACTGACGGTTTACAGTTAAAAGTTTTGAGGTTTAGTTTTAAAATATTTACCTTATATCAATTTTTGTCCTGGTTTTGTACAAAAACCCATCTTGGGGAAAAAGTTGTCCAATTCTTGAGGATCCATTTTTGCAATATGGAGAAAAAATATATTAATACTTCCGTACAATTAATGGAAATCTGTAAATACCTAGAGGGAATCTGTAAAAATAACAAAATTGATAATATGTAAAAGCGTTGAAAACGTTTCGGCAATCCTTCTAGAGCCTGTAGAAAATACCCTAATACCCAACAAAACTATCACAATGGACGTCACTAGTTTGGACCACATACTCAAATTCTGAACTTTTAAACTCCGTTTTTTTATGCATTTTTTGTTATACAGGGTGTTTCTTAATTGAGTGTCAATATTTAAGGAGGTGATTTTTGGGTCCATTTTAAGCAGAAAACTTCTTATAAGCATATGTCCTAAACGGTGTAAATTTTGAGATACAGGGTGTTAAACTTTCAATAATTTCATAATTTTTCGATAATATCTCGAGTACCACTCTAGATATTGTAATGAAATTTGGTATAGAGGTACTATGCATCTAGTGGAATTTTTTGATATAGAGCATTTTTTTTTCTACCAGTGGCCTCCGTACGAAATCGGAGCTGCATATTTTCCCAGCCATTGATAGTACGCCACTGATTTTTTTAAATAAAAATTATTTTTGAAATTCCCATTCATTTTTGAGCAAGTTTAATCCCTTGGTAATTTTGTGTTGGATGCACGGTTTTCGTTTTAAAAAATAAAAACCGTTTCTCTGCATGGTCCAAACAATCCTGGTCATAAGACGGATATCACCATGCATGCAGAGGAATATTATTGAATTAAACTCGAGAAATCAAATCTTGTCGAAAATAAATACTAAAAGTTTTCAAAAACAAACAAATGAATCAATAAAAATGCTTTATTTTTGGAAAAATCAGTGGCGTGAAAGTAATTACTATGTGAAAAATTGAAAATGCCCACCACCTTGGAGAATACACGCTTCAGCCCTTTTCCTCATATTGTCGCGAACTCTTTGAAGGATACCCTCGGTGTTTCTGATAATATCGCAGGAATCTCTTATACGATCCTTCAGCTCCTCTACGGTGCGGTAAACTAAAGATTTAAGATGTCCCCATAGAAAAAAATCCAAACTATTTAGGTCTGGGGACCTAGGGGGCCATGGTTGGGGTCCGCCACGACCTACCCATCTGTTGTTAAATGTGCGGTTCAAATATTTTCTGGCTTCAATACTAGAGTGAGCGGGCGCGCCATCGTTCATGAACCACATTCTGTTTCTAATCAGAAATCGTTCTCAAGAAACCGACGATAATTATGGCCATTTACTCTTTCTGGGAGGAAAAAATTCCAAAAGTCCAATTAGGTGATTTACGATAATGCCAGCCCAAACATTTACAGAGAATTGCTCTTGATGATGATGTTCTACAATGACATGGGGGTTCTCGTCGGCCCAGATATGATTATTGTGGAAGTTTCTGATAGCGTTCCTGGAGAAGTTCGCTTCATCTGTGAACATTATTTCGCGATCAAATAAGGGATTACGCGCAATTTTTTCCAAAAACTATTCACAAAAATTAACTCGGAAAGGAAGATCTCGGGGAAGTAAGGCTTGCACTCGTTGAATGTGATATGGGTATAAAAAAAATTATGTAGAATTCTCCAAACTAGGATGTGCGAAATATTTAGGTTAATTCCAATTTTCCTAGTACTCAGTTCAGGATTTTCATATATGGAATTTAATACTGATTCTTCAATTTCTGGAGTTCTTACAGTCCGATGGGCCCCTTTTAATTGATTACTTGACTTGAATGTACCTGTTTCAGTCAACCTTCTATGCACATTTGCAAATATTCGCCTATCTGGTATGACTCTACCAGGAAAGCGCTCTTGATATAATCGCCTAGCTTCCGGTGAACTGCCATCAGCCAAACCATACATGTAACGCATGTCTGCCAACTCTTCATTGGTAAATTCAACCATTTCTTTTCTCAGATATATCAGATATTTAGAACACAAAATTAATTAAACCCGACTGAATCTGAACTGTCAAATTAAGTTACAAGAGAAGTATTAATTCTGACAGCCAAAGCCTTCTAATAATCTTTCTTTATTGATGAACTAATAGTATTTTATAGTTTCGTGTTAAAACATTATAAGCTCAAATAATAATTTTGAAATCTTTGGGTATTAGATATTCATAAGCAAATTTGATTTCTTGAATTTCAGTCAAAAAAAAATTTCCTTGCGTGCCATGGTGATTGGTGTTGTTATATTAGCGATATATATAATATAAAACTCTGCAGAGAAACGGTTTTTATTTTTTAAAACGAAAACCATGCGTTCAACTCAAAATTACCAAGAGATCAAACTTGCTCAAAAATGAATGGGAATTTGAAAAATAATTCCGTACGGACGCCACTGGTGGAAATAAAAAAAATGTTCTACATCAAAAAATTCCACTAGATGCATAGTACCTCTATACCAAATTTCATTACAGTATCTAGAGTGGTATTCGAGATATTATCGAAAAATTATGAAATTATTGAAAGTTTAACACACTGTATCTCAAAATTTACACCTTTTAAATCTTCTTATTCAATTGACTTGAAAATAACAGAAATATAAATGCGATATAGGGATAAACTGGTACAAATTCAACATGAGGGGACAAAATGGCTGGGTGTATTAATGTAAAAACCAGAGTAACATGGGTAGAAAATGGTAAAATATTGGTAGGAATCCAATAAATGTTTGAAAATACAGTATACAGGGTTATTCACGCAACCCGTTCATTAAAAGTTTTTGATGATGTCATTTAGATAAAAATTTTAAATTTTGGGATTAAGGTAAGGTCAAGGGGTACTTCTTTTCTGAAATATTTTCAACTTCCTGTCACTTCTACTTTAACCGGAAGTTGGTATCAACTTGCTTATTTTAAATGGAACACCCTGTATTTTATGATATTTTTGGATTCTACGGAGAATTTTAATGCTATATTATGTAGCATGTCCTATACCTAGGTTCAAGCGTTCTTAAGATACTTGACCTTGAACCAAAAATGAGCCTTCGTGGTACCAAATTTTAAAATCTCATATTTTTGTAAGTTTTGAAGATATAATCTTCATATTTTGCAGACGATCGGTAAATAATCTTAGGTTTCTATTTTTTTATCGAATTTGTCTATTTTTATACAGGGTGTCCTAAATTCAGTGGTAAACATTCACATTTTCAAAGCCGCTAAAGTCCGTTTTTTTAAATGGGACATCCTATAACTTTATGTACTATCAAATGTAAAATTTAATTTTCAATCGAACTGTATTAAGGTTCCCTATACCTATTCGTAACCATTTTCGAAGTAATCAGGTTTTTATTAAACTATCATATGTATTTGCTAAATGCTTACACCTTCCCGTACTAAGCCATGGAAAAACAATTGTTGTGCTTTTCTATTCAACATGACAGCTGATTTGAAACTTTTAAATTAAAATAAAATAACACTCAAAAACTGATATTCTCAATTTATTTTATATTCGCGGAGAATGTTACAAAATATTGGAGAGAACGTGCCATGTTTTTAATGAAAAACATCCTCATTTATCTCCAATGAACAAGAGAAAATTGAAGAGGATTGAAACGAAATTTTTTCGTTTCGGAAAAGTTAAAGTAAAAAAAAATGTAATAAATTGTTTACATTATTTTTAACCATATCTACTAAGTTCAAGACTGTTCTAAACTTGTTTTAGTGAACTTAAAAATTATAGCAATCTAACAATAAATAAATAAAATAATAAAATTGAATTATAACAAATGTTCTATATGCTGTCCGTTCATTTGAAGACACATTGAAGCTAAACCTCTCTCGAGAACGCGTTTCGCGTAAAGCGTGCGGATTTTTCGTTTCTTCTATTTGTTATTCCTTCTCTAGAAAATTTCGCTTCATCGGTCCAAAATATTTTTGAAAGGAATTGAGGGTCCTCTTGAATTTTCAAAAACATGAATTCGCAAAATTCTACTCGTCGGACGTCATCAGCAGGTCTCAAGGCTTGCACGTTTTGGAAGGTATAAGGGTGCATATGATGTTCGCTCAAGATTCTTCGGACAGATGAAGAAGAAATTCCCAAATCGTTTTCTGCAGACGGTTCTGAACTTTGCGGGTTTGCGTGGAAATAAGCTAATGTGTTTATTACGTTATCCTCGGCATTTGTCACTAATTTCGGAACATTTTTTGTAACTTTAACCTTGCCAAAACGCGAAAAGTTCGTTTCAATCCTCTTGAATTTTGACTTGTTCGTTGGCGGCATATCAGGGTGGCGTTCATTAAACACACGACACGTTCTCTCCAAAATTTTATAACATTCTCCGTGAATATAAAACAGATTGAGAATATCAACGTTTGAGTATTCTTCCATTTTGATTTAGAAGATTTAGTTTATCACTGTCAGCTTTAGATAAATAACGCATACTAATCGTCTGTCATATTGGATATTGGATCTCAATTGTTTTTCCATGGCTTACCATTGGAACATGTAAACATTTAAGCAAATACATACGATATTTTTGTAAAACCCAATTATTTCGAAAATGATTACGAATAGGTATAGGGAACCTTAATACAGTTCGATAGAAAATGAAATTCTACATTTGATAGTGCATAAAGTTATAGGGTGTCCCATTAAAAAAACGGACTTTAGCGGCTTTGCAAATGTGAATGTTTGCCGCTGAATTTAGGACACCCTGTATAAAAATAGACAAATTCAATAAAAAAAAATAGAAACCTAAGATTATTTACCGATCTGTCTGCAAAATATGAAGATTATATCTTCAAAACTTACAAAAATATGAGATTTTAAAATTTGATACCCCGAAGGCTCATTTTCGGTTCAAGGTCAAATATCTTAAGAACGCTTGAACTTAGATATAGGACATGCTACATAAAATAGCATTAAAATTCTCCGTAGAATCCAAAAATATCATAAAATACAGGGTGTTCCATTTAAAATAAGCAAGTTGATATCAACTTCCGGTTAAACCGGAAGTGACAGGAAGTTGAAAATATTTCAAAAAAGAAATACCCCTTGACTTTACCTTAATCCCAAAATTTTAAGTTTTTATCTAAATGGCATCATCAAAAACTTTTAATGAACGGGTTGCGCGAATAACCCTGTATATATATGTGCTACTAAATGACAAAATATACTGAACTAAGGTAACTCTTCACTATTTCTAATAAAAGGAAAGATTTATAACCAGGGAAGTTCCGGGTAAAGGATATTTACCGATTGTTTAAAAAATATTTTCAAATATAAACAAGCTTAATTTATATTGCAGTCTCCACGATGCATAAAAACTATGTAAATAAAATCGAAATAAAAAAAAGTCGTATTGGTTCTTGTGCCCCGCACGAGCTAGATACCGATCTTCGATGCGCGGGTGTAAATTCTCGACAACCAAAATCCTTCTTTAATTTTTTTTTTATTAGCCCGATATTGTCCGGGTCGATATTTAAAACAATAGTCTCCCACTGAGTGCTGAATACCTTATACAGGTGCGTTTCGAAAGTGGGTGTCGTTTGCATATTTTACAGGGTACATCTGGGTTTCTACGTAATCTCTAGATTTTTTTTGTTCAAGCTTTTGAATTTTTATTTGCGATGTTTCAAATTACATGTATTTCAATTGGAAATGCAGTGACCTTATTTAATAATTAATTTAAAAGATATTGTCATTTAAATAATAAAGACTTTTGAGATAGATTTTTTCGACCAATAAAATCTTCAAAAAAAATAGATCCGACTTCTAAACAAAAATCGCTAAAATGTAAAAAATAATATTTTATTTATTCCCTAAATATAGACAAATGCATCTCACCCAGCTATTACAAAATATAGTTGATGTATTTTATATCACATTACCAGGGGCGTGCGGTGAAATTTTAAGAAAGGCAAGCAATTTTTGGAAAGTTACCTATTTGTAATGTAATTCGATTCTTCGATCATTTTTTGCAAATTCGTCAATGACGTAATCATAAAAACGTCGATGCTCCGACATATTTTGGAAAAGTTTATTTTCAATGGACAACAGCGATGTATGCGAAAGTCTCTCCTGCCCCGTTGAATTTCTCACGAAATTTTTTATACGTTTATGTATTGAAAAATTGCGTTCTACTGATGAACTTGTTGCAGGTATTGTCAATACTAATTCACACTATTTCGACACTTCGGTGTAGGCATCTTCCAGCTCCGCGTCTTTTAAAAATTGCATTAGTTCCTTAGCGTTATTTTTTGCGCTAATGTCATCAGTTTCGTAAATCACTTTTAGTTCAGATCGCAGTAACACTCGGTCGAAGAACTGCATCTTCTGGAAAAGTTTTTTCTTTAAATTTTAGATACTGTTAACACAAGTCTTCCATTATAGTTCCACCTAGTAGGAGCTACTTTGGGATATCGTTTGTGGACAATGGAGTCCAAAGGTTGTGTACGTGTTGTTGACTTGGAAAAAAAAGCAGCCACGCCACTTAAACTAACGAAAAATACTTTACACTCTTTAATGTGATTGATGGACTGCGCTACAACTAAATTTAATTTATGAGCAAAACAATGGACAAACACAGCACTTGGGAAAGTTTCTCGAACTTTAGTTTGCAGACCCCTAATTGTCCTGCCATCACTGCAGCTCCATCATAGCTTTGAGCAACTAGTTTTTTCTCTCCATTAATTTCTTTAGTAACGTTATAAACTACGGTATATAAAGCATCTGCTGTACGATTTTGGGTCACATTCTTAAAACCTAAAAATCGCTCTGGAAATACTTCCGTCTGTTTTAACGTAGCTTATTACTATAGATAATTGGCTAAAATCGGTGATATCAGTTGTTTCGTCCAGAACAATAGCAATGAGCCGCGCCTGGCCAATCTCCTGCTTAATTCTTTTCAGAATAATGGTTGCAACAGCGGAAATTAAATCATTCTGGAATCGATTCGACGTTCCGCGAAAAACGCTAGACTGTTTTAAATGATTTTTTAAGCAATCATCATATTTAGCCATTAAACTAAGTAAATCTTGAAAATTTCCTCTATTTGAAGAAACCCTTGTTCTAAATACCAATTCGTGCTGTCCGAGAAAACAAACAATATCGATAAGTCTTCTTAATATTTGCCTATTTTTATCGACTAATTCATTGTGTTGGCGGTGACTAATTTCCAACTGTTTATTAAGGGCGTGTTTAATTCTGGTTTTGCCGAAGATTTTTTCTTTTATGACAGCCTGTAAATGCGCTTTAGACATAATGTGTCTTTTTACAGCTTTATGGAAATTGTTTAAATCGGAAAAACCAGTTTTATTCCAGAGACCTTTTTCATTTTCAAAAAGTAAACATGGCCAGAAAAATAATTTACTTATATTTTCACACCCTGTAAATGGCTCTGTTGTGGTTCAATTTTTCATAGGCGGTTTTGCCCTTCGTTTGGAAATTATTCGAAGCTTATCACACCACACATTCACACACACACATTTCTTACTAAATTCTCCAATATTTTCGACGTTATTACCGACAGCCGAAGTTGACGGTATTTGCATATCCACGTCCGTATTATTGTCTTCCATATCGCACCATGCACTACGCGACGTACGTATCACACAACACACGGATAGCCCTTCAAACAAAAACCTACTCCAACGATACCTACCGCCACCACTTAAAGCACGCGACTGAAATGCAAAAATTACAAACAACAACCTCTGGCTCGATTAACAGGAAATCAAGCATACAGGACTTGGCTGCAGAAAAGCTAGCGTCCCGCATAGGTTCTATTCGATATTCTATTGTGGCTGGGTTGGAGTCAAGGCCGCATTTATTATGGGCTTGATAAATAAAATAATATTTTAGCATTTTTAATATAAACTAAATTAATGGTTTCCTATTTCAAAAATTACGTTTTAGAAGATGTTTTGTAATTTTTTTTTGGGGAAGCACTGCTTCCCTTGCTTCCATGGACTGCACGCCCCTGCACATTACATATAAACCAAATATATAGCCTTATATCTCTTAAAACGGATGCCAGAATCACTTAGTATCAGAGTTTGCAAGCGCAAACTGCTATTTCCAGCCGATTGCTGAGCTCAAAGTCAAATGACAATATTGACTTCTTATAGGACATTTATAAATGTCTAAACGGACCAATCACTTAATCGCATTTCCAGACACTCGCAGAAATATTTTGAGGGCCTTGCAACTGTTGGCTAGGTTAGTGCATGAACATTTTATTGACGGCCGTTATAGAAAAATAGAAAATACACCTAGGAAAAGTTAATGTGCACTATAAAACAACTCCAACCCCAGCAGCCACAAAATTTACTCGGTAGTTCGACTTCAAAATAGTGACGTTATCTTCTCTGAATAACATATTAAAATCTGTATTAAGTTAGTAAGTCTAAGGTTAGTAGTGAGTATAGGTAATAAGTGTATGTACAGAGTTTTCGGTTATGTTTTGAACGGGGTTTACTCCCTTTATTCTTAGAGGTAGAAAAAAATGTTAAATTCAAAGGTTGTTGGGTTCTGTCGGAACCGCCAGAATTTGCTAAAAAGATTAACAAATGACAAATGCAAATTAAAAAATTGAGCATCAAATTTAAATGAGACAACCTGTGTATTAATTCGTTGGAAAGAACATTTTTTCTGATTTCAAAAATATATACTTTTTCTATGTTCAGACTAACCGTTATCTCATAAATTTGATCTAAAACCTGGAAAAATCAAGTGCTCTGGCTCATAGTAAATTTGACATATAGGCGGCTTTGATTTCAATTGTTTTTTATTTTAACGTGGCCGTTTTGTCACTGGTTTTGGGCACTTGATATACGTAATTTCTTAATTATAGGGTATTCTGAATAAGCAGCAAATATTTTGATAATATACTTTCGGGTAAATAATTACCGTGAAACACGAAACCAATATAGAATGGAGTATCCTAATTTAGTTGCTCCATCAACATCTGCAATCTATTATATTGTGAAAAATTTTGAAAATAGAGAGACTGTGACAAGAAAGAAGCGAACAGTCATTAGAAATAAAGAAAGAGATATGCAAATATTGTTATATTTTGAAGGTAATTTTTAATTATTGTTTATTTTAAAGTATATTTTATAGGGGATCCAGAACGATCAATCCCAGAGGCTGTAAATATGGAAAGTTCACTAAAACATTACAAGTATAAATATTATAAGCTTACACCGGTTCAGCACTTAACAGACTATAGTGGGTTGCGTTTTGCCTGGAAATATTGGCAATTATGCTGGGAGGTTATAATTTTGCCAAGAAAATTCTTTTTACAGGAGATGCTATATTTTTTACGGCAGGGATGTTCAATAGGAGAAATAAACACTTTTGGGCAACTACCAATCCTCAGAAGAAACAAATTGTAAAAATTCAAGGCCGAAAGTCTATTTTGGTTTGGTGCGGCACTATAAAAAACAAAGTTTTGGGGCCTATAGTCATACACGGTTCTTTAAATGGTTAAAGATATTTAAATTTATCACGAAATGAGATAGAAAGAGCTCTGGAAGGGTTACCTCTCCAGCTTTATAATAATATTATTTTTCACCACGATGGGGCCCCTTGTCATAATATTATTGAAGTTACAAAATAACTTAATAATAAATATGATTTATGGATAGGGAGACACGCTGTCATAAATTCGCCTGCGAATAGCACATACCTTTCGCCTCCGGATACCTTTGGGGATACCTTAAAAATGAAGTTTACTATAATACACCACCAATGATTCGGGAATTGACTTTAAAATTGCAAGGCGAAATAAATAATTAAACGAAAATAATCCAGAGTTTACTTTTCAAGCCATAAATGGTAGATTTAGAGACAACTTAGAAAAATGTCTCAGAAATAACAGGGGTTGGATAGACTAAATACAATCTATTCCATAAATAATATTTTTGTTTGCTCATTGTTACTTCATATTTAATATCCTTGTTTCAAAATGTTTATATAAAAAATATATGTAGCTTCATTTTCTTCCCGGTATCAAAACATCTATTATTATTTAGATAATTGTATCATACAAATAACTCATTAAACCCAATTTAAATAATTTATTATTTGTAAGTAAGTCCAGGACAAAACAAACAGTAAATATGTGTTAAATTATAAACATTTAGAAATGCTTTTTAAAGATTGTATTGATGTTATTTATAATGAAATAAATTAAAATTAAATTAAATTACGTCTATGCAGTAAAATAGTTGCTTTTCTTTGTTAGAATACCCTATAACTAAGAAATTAAGTAAATCAGTTGTCCAAAACCAGTGACAAAATGGCCATGTTAAAATAAAAACAATTGAAATCAAAGCCGCCTATGATAAATTTACTATGAGCCAGAGCACTTGATGTTTCCAGGTTTTAGACCAAATTTATGCGATAACCGTTAGTCTGAACATAGAAAAAATATAGTATTTGATCAGAAAAAAATGTTCTTTCCAACGAATTAAAAATATACAGGGTGTCTCATTTAAAGTGACAAAGTCGTTGCTTAATTTTTTAATTCGCCATTGTCATTTGTTAAACTTTTTAGCAAATTCTGGCGGTTCAGATAGAACCCAACAACTTTCGAATTTAACATTTTTTTTATCTCTAAAAATAAAGCGTGTAGAACCCGTACAAAATATAACCGAAAACCCTGTATATTTTTTTGATATATATTATTATAGATTAGGCGCCGACTTCAAAATGTCTATATTTAAGGAATAAATAAAATATTACTTTTTACTTTTTAGCGATTTTTTTTTAAGTCAGTTCTATTTTTTTATATTCTATTTCTCAGTTTTTAGTGATTTTTTACAAGCTATATTTTTAAGAATATTATAATTTGTAGTATATTTATATCCAATTGCATATAACATAATACAAAAAGTGACGAATAGAGAAGTAAACGAGACTATCAAAAAAATGTAAATTTAATTATAAAACTCGTTGGCTTTATCGCCCTTATACCTGTGTTTTTCTTAATATTATTATTAAAAAAGAAAACATGTAAACGGATTTGAAATCGAAATATATGGGACCACCTAACACGTACTCTACAATTTAACCTTTGACTACAATTTGACTTGTCAAAATCGGCCAAGCCGTCAAAAAAATATATACAGGTCGAATTGAAAACCTCCTCCTTTTTTCGAAGTCTGTTAAAAATTCTTCTAAACGCAAAAGGTTATGAAATACAAGGGGAGATATTTATAAGTGAAAAGAGATTAGATAATATTATATTTTTATTACTTAATTATCACCTCCTTTAACCTTAATACACTTTTAGCATCTATTAATTAATTTTTATAACCCTTCAAAATATTATTGTTTTGCCTTATCTGCAAAATGCACATTAAAATCCAACTGGCAGTGAAGAAATTTCTTCTTTAAAATGTTCCTTCATTTTAAAAGTTTGTTGCCTAGTATTAAGCAAACAAATACCTTTTTTGTTTAGTTTCTCCTGTTTCAAAACAGTAGGTCTTAGCAACGCAACGATGTGAAGTTTTATAAATTTGGTTTAGTTAAAAAAAAAGAGTTTCTGTCTGTTCTGACGTCGAAAAGTAATTGAAAAAGTCAAATCACACAGGCGTTAATTAGTCTAAAAGTAGAAAACCCTTGACATCTTCTTGGGGTACAAAACACGATGACAAAGTGAAAACTTACGGATCTTGTTTAGTTTCGAAATAGAATGTTCTAGAATTTTCTAAAAGTAGGATCTTCTTGAAGTCCAAAACACGATGGTAAAGTCAAAACTTACCTATCTTGTTTAGCTTCGAAATAGGGAATTCTAAATTTTTAAAAAATGTCACTGTTGCGGTTTTTAAGGTTCAAAATACGATAACAAAGTTAAACTATAATTATTTTTATTAGTTTTCAAATAGAAATTTGTAGATGCTCTTGGAAAATCCGCAATGTAGTTACAGTAAGGTAAATTCTCACGTCCGGGAATGGTTCTTATTAGTCTTTTTCTGATTCAAACACAAATGACTTCAAAATTTGTCCCAAACCCGGTGTTTATAAAACTTCGAATTTTCTAATGTTGAATATCTCAATTCCGTCACCAATTGTTAGGGGTTCCGGTCGTAATAAATACTTTTTTATAACACCAACTTTATAAATTCTCATTGCATAATAACATACAAAACTAGCTTTAAATCTTTACCGTCCCTCTCCATATATGCATTTGGAGTTTACTCTAGTTTTCTTGAATGCTCTTTACCTCTTAATATATGATAAGGTGTTTGTGTACTTCTAGCCTATTTACAGAAACGTTTGGTTTATAATTTGTGTAGTTTTCACACGTCCGTCACAATACGTATTTGAGAATAATCAACACTTTAACATTATAAATGAAAAACAGGAGTTTTGTTATCTTCGTTCCAAAATTATGGAATATTAAAAAACATAGGTCAAGTTCAAACTTCAATACTTTTCTTATTAATAGATCGATTTAAATTTTTTTTTTTGGCTGTTTGAAAGATAATTCCTTGGTTAATAATAGGCGTTATTGGAAAGAATGAAAATATTATTAGTATACTAGGAAAGTCAAGAATCTGTGGAAAAGAAATTGAAATCTGGTTTCTCTCCCTTTTTTTACCTATTAATAAGTTTCGGTAAACATTCATACAGCGTAAAAAGAAAAAAAATACGAAGCTACAACATTAATCTAAATTTAACTACACAACAAACAAATATCAGAAACAGGTATTTCCCCCTCTTGTATTAATAACTGATTAAAAGCGGTCTGGCATACTTATTATAAGATTTCTCATACTGCCCTGGTCCAATTCCCCCCATATCATCTCGAGCGATTTCCTCAATTCAGCCAAGGTTTGAGACGGTCGATTTAGAGCTCTAACTTTTCTCTCCATTTGATCCCATAAATGTTCTATATGGGTAAAGTCTGTGCTTCGAGCTGTCCAGTCCATCAGTGAGATCTCCACCTCTTCTAAGTATTCCTGCACGACTCTCACAACGTGTGGCTTTGCGTTGTCATGCATGAATAAAAAGACATTGCCTATGAAAAGTGCAAAAGCTACAACATGTGGTTGGAGGATATCAGTGATGTATTGATCAGGTGTCAACCGTTCTATAAAGATAAGTTCCGTTTCAGCCCCACACCATCACGGATCCACCACCATAACTGACAGACGTCTTAAAATTACATTGAGCCTATCGCTCGCCAGGCCCGGGAAAAACTTTAAGACGCCTGTCGTTACTATAGAGACAAAACGGGATTCATTGCTAAATAAAACGTTATCTCATTGACCTGCACCCCATGGCAAATGCTCTCTAGCAAACTCTAGCCTTTGACGTCTATGTTGCGGTAGAAATTTGTTCTCTGCCGGAGTAGTCATTATTTTTCTTCCTTGTCCCGCTCTTCTCCTATTCGTCTCAGTTATCTGGCCAGAATTTTTGAAATAGCACTTTGACCTTTGCCCAAAAGTGTGGTAGTATCGGTCTGGGTTCTTCCTTGCTCATGCAAGCCCCTAGCATAAGCACAGTCCTCAGGAATAATAAATCTATTAATTTTACTTTATCAGACTTTGAAGCTTTCTTATGACCCTGTCAAAAACGCTTTTCAAAAGCAAGAAACATACCTGTAATGGATCGAATGTGTTAACATGCTTTTATTTATGACGGTAAGTTTATGCAAAAAAAGGGTCGAAAGTTTTTTCTTTATACCCTGTATGAATGTTTACCGTGTATACTTATAAGCTTTTATGCGTCTTGCGTGATTACCTGTTCTACCAAAAAATTGCAAAAAGCTAATAAGGGTTTAATAAAAACCAAATTTTTCCTATTAATACAACTAAACATTGCAAAAATCGGGTTATTTCATAAAGCTCAGAGTTGAACCAAAATTATTATACTTATTAATAGATTATGTAGTAACTAAAACAGAGAGGAACCAGATTCAACTTCTCTCCTTTTCCACAGATCCGGTTAAAAAGTAGTCAATTTGACATGACTCCGTACTTTTTGACTTTCCCAGTCTACTAATAACTTTTTTATTTTTTCCAACGTCGCCTATTATTAACCAAGGAATGATCTTTCAAACAGCCAAAAAAAAAATTTAAATTCGACCTATTAATAAAAAAAATGATGATGATTTTTCATATTCCATAATTTTGCAACGATGTTTATATATATATATATATATATATATATATATATATATATATATATATATATATATATATATACTGGGTTATTCACGCAACCCGTTCATTAAAAGTTTTGATGATGCCATTTAGATAAAAATTTCAAATTTTGGGATTAAGGTAAGGTCAAGGGGTACTTCTTTTTTGAAATATTTTCAGCTTCTTGTCATTTCCGGTTTAACCGGAAGTTGGTATCAACTTGCTTATTTTAAATAGAACATCCTGTATTTTATGATATTTTTGGATTCTACGGAAAATTTTAATGCTATTTTATGTAGCATGTCCTATACTTAAGTTCAAGCGATCTTAAGATATTTGACCTTGAACCGAAAATGAGCCTTCGGGGTACCAAATTTTAAAATCTCATATTTTTGTAAGTTTTGAAGATATAATCTTCATATTTTGCAGACGATCGCTAAATAATCTTAGGTTTCTATTTTTGTTGTTGAATTTGCCTATTTTTATACAGGGTGTCCTAAATTCAGCGGCAAACATTCACATTTTCAAAGCCGCTAAAGTCCGTTTTTTTAAATGGGACACCCTATAACTTTATGCACTATCGAATGTAAAAAATCATTTTCTATCGAACTGTATTAAGGTTTCCTATACCCATTCGTAACCATTTTCGAAATAATTGGGTTTTATAAAAATATCGTATGTATTTGCTTAAATGTTTACATGTTCCAATGGTGAGCCATGGAAAAATAATTGAGATCCAATATCCAATATGACAGATGATTAGTATGCGTTATTTATCGAAAGCTGTCAGTGATAAACTAAATCTTCTAAATCGAAAAAATCTATTCTATTTTATATTCATGGAGAATGTTATAAAATTTTGGAGAGAACGTGTCGTGTGTTTAATAAACGCCACCCTGATTTGCCGCCAATGAACAAGTCAAAATTCAAGATCATTGAAACAAACTTTTTGCGTTTTGGCAAGGTTAAAGTTACGAAAAATGTTCCGAAACCAGTGACAAATGCCGAGGATAACGTAATAAACACATTAGCTTATTTCCACGCAAACCCGCAAAGTTCAATACCGTCTGCAGAAAATGATTTGGGAATTTCTTCTTAATCTGTCCAAAGAATCTTGAGGGAACATCATATGCAGCTTTATTCCTTCCAAAACGTGCAAGCCTTGAGACCTGGTGATGACGTCCAACGAGTAGAATTTTGCGAATTCATGTTTTTGAAAATTCAAGAGGACCCTCAATTCCTTTCAAAAATATTTTGGACCGATGAAGCGAAATTTTCTAGAGAAGGAATAACAAATAGAAGAAACGAACATTTCTGGGCAGCAGAAAATCCGCACGCTTTACGCAAAACGCGTTCTCAAGAGAGGTTTAGCTTCAATGTTTTCGGTATAGTATTAAATAATCAGGTGCGGTACTGTATTGATGAAGACAATTTAAACAGTGATAAGTATTTGAATTTATAGAAGAAATTCCTATTGGTGAGCTGCAAAATTATTGGTATCAATTAGATGGGGCACCAGCACATAATTCCGCTGCAGTTTATCTCCAATTATCTCTAATTTTTGAAGATCGCTGGGTTGGTCCCAATGGCCCTTGGAGATGGCCCCCGCGATCGCCTGATTTAACACCCCTAGACCTGTATTTATGGGGAATTATCAGAGGTAAAGTCTATGCTTCCCCAGTAAATAACCAACAAGAGTTACTGGACAGGATACGAACAGCTTTTGCCGAATTAGAAAACCGACAAATTCAACGCGCCACAGCAACTGTACAAAGAAGAATTGAAATGTGTCTTCAAATGAACGGACAGCCTACAGAACATTTGTTATAATTCAATTTTATTATTTTATTTATTTATTGTTGATTGTTAGATTGCTATAATTTTTAAGTTCACTAAAACAAGTTTAGAACAGTCTCGAACTTAGTAGATATGGTTAAAAATAATGTAAACAATTTATTACATTTTTTATAACTTTAACTTCTCCGAAACGAAAAAATTTCGTTTCAATCCTCTTCAATTTTCTCTTGTTCATTGGCGATATATGAGGATGTTTTTCATTAAAAACATGGCACGTTCTCTCCAATATTTTGTAACATTCTCCGCGAATATAAAATAAATTGAGAATATCAGCTTTTGAGTGTTATTCTATTTTAATTTAAAAGTTTCAAATGAGCTGTCATGTTGAATAGAAAAGCACAACAATTGTTTTTCCATGGCTTACTACGGGAAGGTGTAAGCATTTGGCAAATACATATGATAGTTTAATAAAAACCTGATTATTTCGAAAATGGTTACGAATAGGTATAGGGAATCTTAATACAGTTCGATAGACAATTAAATTCTACATTTGATAGTGCATAAAGTTATGGGGTGTCCCATTCAAAAAAACGGACTTTAGCGGCTTTGAAAATGTGAATGTTTGCCGCTGAATTTGGGACCGATCGTCTGCAAAATATGAAGATTATATCTTCAAAACTTACAAAAATATGAGATTTTAAAATTTGGTACCCCGAAGGCTCATTTTTGGTTCAAGGTCAAGTATCTTAAGAACGCTTGAACCTAGGTATAGGACATGCTACATAAAATAGCATTAAAATTCTCCGTAAAATCCAAAAATATCATAAAATACAGGGTGTTCCATTTAAAATAAGCAAGTTGATACCAACTTCCGGTTTAACCGGAAGTGACAGGAAGTTGAAAATATTTCAAAAAAGAAGTACCCCTTGGCCTTACCTTAATCCCAAAATTAGAAATATTTATCTAAGTGGCATCATCAAAAACTTTTAATGAACGGGTTGCGTGAATAACCTGTATATATATATATATATATATATATATATATATATATATATATATATATATATATATATATATATATATATATATATATATATATATATATATATATATATATATATATATATATATATATATATATATATATATATATATATATATATATATATATATATATATATATATATATATATATATATATATATATATATATATATATATATATATATATATATATAAATACATATATATATATATATATATATATATATATATGTATATATATATATATATATATATATATATATATATATATATATATATATATATATATATATATATATATATATATATATATATATATGTATATACATATATACTGGCAAAACGCGTCGCATTTTATTTTACTATGTTTTCCGTCGCGCGAGAGTCATAAACGCGTGAAAATGAGTACGTTTCGAATTGCCCACATATCTTCGTTAGCCCGTTCAAGATCTCCATTGGTACCTTTTTATTCTTCTCTCGGATCTGTATTGTGTCGAGGACGTTAACATTTAGATGGTATCTGACCATTCTGTGGGTTTATTATTAATTTAGTGCGAGCTCACTCGCCAGACGGCCATTGTGCCAAGTGCTATAGATATTATTTACGAAACAATCCTTGGATATGCTAATTTCCAAGAGCCCTTTTTTGATACCAATAAGAATATATTATTAATATCTGTTTCAGATCAAACTGAAAACGATTCTCAAAGGAAGATACTCATTTAAAAATAATGTTTGTTTATGTTTGGGTATCATTTTAATTTAATACAGACGCTTCTGCAATATGAAACATGAACAGTTGTATTAAAGAGAAAAATGTGCTTCGGTTTTTTTTATTCAGTTTCATAAACTGGCAACATTTTCTGATTTATGAACAGTAATAGGGATTTTATTTTTATTTTGTAGCTTTATTAATACAACTTAAATAGCAATATCACCTTTTTGGTAAGAGAAAATAGGCGTGCATCTAAAAAGAGATATCTTTTTTTTTCGGCATCAGTTAAAATTTGAGAAAAACTGTGTATATAAAAGTTGTTCGCCACATCACAAAGAAAATAACTCATTTAGTTTCATCTTTTTTTTATGCCGGCGCAACAAAACATGTATTATTTATTCAAGTACGGAGAAGAAGAAGATTCACGTGTTAAAATTAAAATATCAAATTTAATTATTAATCAAATAACTTCAATGATTTTAAAATATAATCATAATAAAGAAAATTATTTTTTTTAATATTCGGTAGCAACACGCAACACGAGATGTATTATTGATTAAAGTCCTGCCACACTCTTTCTCTGTTTGATAGCAGAGAGTATTTGTTTTAAGATAATATAAATCTACACTAAGTGGTTGATTGAAAGAGAGGCAGTAAAGTTAGTATGCAAATCACCGACTGCTCAGGAAGGGCGCCAACAATTCTATACCAGTTGACTGTTAACTGCTCTAGATGTTATGAGTACCACTCCTCAAGACCACTCAGATAAAATTAATTAAAGTTAATAGTAAAAAAAAAAACAAAAAAAGCATATTCAACAAATAACATTTATTAACAAGTTCAGCGCTCCCCAAAAATATTTCCAGAAATATGTATCTCCTGTAGGTTATTTTATACAACATATAAAAGAAATTGGCCTTAATTGAAGTTTTTTTTTAAATGACAATTGACTGTGTAATGATCCTATGTTAATCAGTTTTCATACCTCATATGCTGAGAGAAAAATCTAAAGTATATTCAAATAAAGATCACTATCCAAATATTAGATCAACTGTGTAAAATGTTTATGAAAATACCTAAAGAATCACAAAACAGCAAACTAAATGTTCAATAAAACCTGAAAATTAAGTAATACGGATGAGAAAAAAAAATTTCAATCAGCTAATGACAGGTAAAAGTAATAGACTCCATAATCTATAAATGTTTATAAAGAAAATCTTTAAGTTGTTTCAATTTACCGAACAATTTGATCTAACAGTAAAAATTTATCAAAAGATGCAAAATAATCAAGCAATTAATTAACTTCATTAATTCAAATACAATTAATAATAATAGAATAAAAGAAAAGAGTATTATGTGAATCTAAGTGCAAGCAAATAACAAGAAAAATTTATATAACTAACTTTGAAATCCAATCACCAATATTACCTAACAAATTGACACCATTGTTTTATATCAAAATACCTTTCTAAAGCAAGGAAATACAATAAATCATAAATATCATCACATATTCCAGTAGTGTTACCTGTCTATAACATTTCTTATATACCTTGTATAAACTAACTAGATCTTATAAGTTAAAATTTCAAGATTTGATCACACTTTACAACAACACTGTATCTTAAAGTATATTATACTATCAAATGTTGGCAGACTATTGTGTCACAAACTTATACTGTGATGTTCTGTATCTTAAAGCCTACTATACGGTCAAATGCTGACAAAAACCTATAGATTATTGTGTCCTAAACTTATAATGTGATATTTGAGTATCAGCATGAGTTATAAAGTAAAAATAATCTTACTGACAACACCAATAATCATGGTTTATGCACACCAGCAGTAGTTAGAACTTTATATCAAAAAGTATACTCTACACTCAAAAGAAATAGAAAAAGTCATAAAGTTGATCAGCAATAAACAATAAAGTCAATTCAGCACAAGGGATGTTAAAATTAAGATACTTATCTAAGTGTCTATCAGCATCGGTGACTTAGATCAGCAGTCTATGATGTAAGTGTCATCGAAGACATTTCCAGCAGGAAAACTGGGTACGTACACACTTAAGTACTAGGTAACAGACTTCTGCTCCACTTACAATGACACATTCAGGTTCAAACCCTGGTTAGAAGAACAGGAACAAGAAGTAGAAGAGGAGGGAGAAGAAGAAAAAAAAACCCTAGAATAGTACAAACGTCTAAGATTTATACCCCAAATAAAAGTATATAAGTCTGTTTAACAACACAACACCCAGTATATCAAATAAAGAAAATAATTTCAAACAAAAATGTATCCATATTTCCCAGCTTGCCTTCATTTAAACCAATTTACCCAAATTACAAAAAATCTTAAGTCATTCTATTATAGAAATTCAAAATATTAGGCTCGTACATGTCTATTACGATACATAATATTATCAACTGCAAACCCTTAACATTATATACAAAATATAAGCAACATATCTTTTAATTAATACTAATATAGGTACATTACAGCTCTTATAGTGAATAGTAACAAGAATCCACCCTTAAAATCTTGTAAATATCAATACAAAAATGCCATTACTCCAGTATAAGTAAGCTAATATAAGATGTTACAGACAGAAAATGTAAATCACTGATACAATATTGTTCAATTTTCAATTGTTAAAGCAGATAGCATGTATTTATATCTTATAAGGTTTTGGTCTTCAAAGAAATATGAAAATTAAAGTGATTTTCATAGATATATAGGCCTCTTTCCTAATTATAACATACACCTGTAATAGTTGTATGAAAACAACTTATTATGCAAAAGTTAAATAACAATTGGCTTATGGAGGTTACAAATAGACCTTTTTGTATTGCAGAAATAAATTTAATAATTATAACAAACATAAGGTATATATACATTCAGCACATATCTTAAGAAAATGAAAAGTACTATTGAATACATTGTTTCCTACACAAATCAAAGGGCAATCAAGAGTGTCCCCATAGCTCTTAATTTCAATAAGTAAAATAACTCTGTGACCTTGTATTTACTTTTTTACAAGAGAATTAAGTAACAAATATATATATAAAAAAAAATATATATAAACAAAAAGACCTTAGTGATAGCCGAGAAACTATGGTAAAGGGTTTCTTATTAGTCACTTCGTAAAGTTTGTCCCATCAAAAGATATGATAGGTGGTCAAGTGCAGTTAAATCCTCACAAGAGAGTAATAAAAGGTTCCTCAACCAAAAATATTAAGGTACAACGTAATTAAATACTCATAGGAGCTTTTTTAACTAAGTTGCCGACGTAAATCCCAACAGATGGCCTGGATTAAAACAGGATCAATTCGCCGACAAACTTTCACACTTAACCTTCACCTTCCAGAGACAAGAAGCTCAACCTACCTCACCACCAGGTCAAGGCAGCAGTAGCGGGATGACAATCCGTCAGTGGTGCCACTTTACTAAAATCAAACTGACCAAATCGGGACAATAGATCAGCCAATCCCTGAGCTGGATCACAGGAAAGAAAAACTATTTAAAGGAGAAGAAAGTAAAATTACTAATTGAACAAAACTAAGGCGCCATCTACACGAAGACTAGTGAATTGCCTCAATATGAAGCGGAAGATTTCGCTAAGCAGAGCTATTTTTTTTTAATAAAGAGTTTAATTATTATTGTTATTATTATTTGTAATTTAATTTAACTTACCTTTTTCAATTGGACAGCTGTTTATAAATTATTAATCATTTCAGAAAATCAACTTATAGGACCACTTTTGTCTGACTATAATCTAAACCGACAGAAATGCCTAGAGCTTTTGCGGAACCAGGGTGTACTGGCTTTACGAGCTACTACGGAAAATGAGTTTAGAAGAACCTGGTTTCAACAGGATGGATGTGTGGTCCACAACACCACTCAAGTCAGGAACTTCTTAAGAGAGCAGTTTGACGAAAGAATTATTTCTTTAAATGGTCCAATAACTTGGCCTCCTAGATCCTCTGACCTCTCGCCCTTGGATTTCTACCTCTGGGATTGCACCAAGAATAAAATCTATGAATCTGTAAATTAATGTAACCCAGGTACGAAGTAGTCAAGAACTTATTTAGATTTTTTTTTAGTAATTATTTACATTAATTTTGTAGTGACAATTCAATGTGTTTAATACATTACTATATATGTATATATATATATATATATATATATATATATATATATATATATATAAATATATATATACAGGGTGTTTCAGTTTTTTGTTGCATAACTTTAACAGTTGATAGAACTTTTCAAATTAGTGCAAAAAGTTCATATAAACATAGGTCGTGAAGCGCTTAGTTATCAAGATACAGGGTGTTAAAGTTTGCATTAAATTTTTCCTTTTTTCCATTATATCTAAACGGTTGGACATAATGGCACAAAATTGGGTATTTAGGGGTTTTTGGGTGCGGAGAAGTTAAATTCGATGTTAGTTTTCATATTGCTGCTAGAGGGCGCCACCGGCTTATCAGCACACTAACGTTATTGAACAGAACTTTTTTACCACTCGGTATATGGCTTCAGTGATTAAACTTTCTAATTCCTCCATCTCTTCTTAATAAAAAAGGTATACTTTGTTTAAGTCTCTAGAGTGCCATTTTTTAGTCTTAGACTGCCTAGCAGAACCGTGTTAATAATAACAAAAATAGTGGGCCATGAAACCTGTTGCTATGAAACCGGAAAACAAAAGTAAACTTTTGAGTAAACTTCATTCATATTTGTGTATTTTATTTGCAGAAATTTCAGTTTGCCCATTTTCTTTCTCGTTTTTTGACTTTAGTACTTTACTTAGTAAAATGCCTTCGTATTTTCTAATCAAGAGTTGGCGGATATTCATTTTATTTATGGGTTTGCAAATGGTAATTCTGCCGAAGCAGCCCACGAATACAGGCGCAGATTTCAAATAGAAGACATCCGAATCGTTCGGTTTTCGTAAGAATTCATCGACAAATAGTTGAACAGGGT